>JAUIMM010000063.1:11292500-11647500 GCA_031769625.1 Taudactylus pleione
GTGTCTTCTGGAGCGGGCGTTAGTTTTAACGGTATGTTTTTATTTTTTTTTAGTTTTTTGCAAAAACTGTTTGTATGTAATCATGTGTCTGTGCCTTTTTTTGTGTTGTTTGTGAGAATTTTCCCCATACACATATCACACCTGTCAGAATCTGATTTTTTTACTTGTCATTTTTTGGGGGACCATTTTTGGGTGCTTGGTATTTTTGGGGTAATTCTGCTTTGGGTCACAATATTGACATTTTTGGTTAGCTTTGTTTGGCTTGTTTTTTAATGTGGTTTCATTATTGATGTATTAAGCCCCACACTTTTCTAACCCACAGAGGAACAGAGGCGTATGGCGGAATTAGCCGGATGTGTTGGACGGATGCGTGCCCATGTCATCGGGCTGCTGGTGGTCCTTGACCATATGTCGGTCATCCTTCGTCAATAATTTTTTTATTTCATTTTAAAAAAGTTTTCTAAATTAAAAAATTAATCTTAACGTTCTGTCTCATTCCTTGTTTCCAAATCAGAGATTGTTTACACTGACATAAGTAGACTCTTCCAGCAATTATTTGCAATTATTGTCACTAAGATTGTGTGTTGTATTTTTTAGGAAAACAGGCACAACAAACACCTAACAGTAACAATCTGATTGGCCTTTTTTGGTGTTTGACAATTTATATATTACTACATTTTACAGGTTCCAATTTTGGGGGCAACCTGCTTAGGCCGATATTACAAAGCCAACTGATTGTACAGGATTCCTTTTGGTGTTGGTTTTGACCCCGAAAACATCTTAAATTTTAGCTCAACTTGCGTCATTACAGGATTACCCCTTAGGCAAATTTAACGTGTGTGAACCTGGTTACACTTGCTTGTAATGGGCAATAAAATGTCCAAAATTACACTCTCAAAACATTTATTCACAACATAACTAAAATAACAAAGTGTTCACTCACAAACAATACACACAGTGATAAACAAAAATACAACCCATACAACAACATTTTAAAATAAAAAATAAAAATCAAGAACTGGTTGACGAAGGACCATGCCAACATGATTCCACAAATGTGGCGTTGCAATATGGGTTCCAGAATATATTTCCAATGTGTCCCCATGAAGGTATTTTTAGGGTAGCAGGAAGTAGTCATCGTTGGAGTCCCAAAGATTATGAAATCAAACAGAAGATGGAGAAAAAAAAATAATAATTAGATGTTCTCAAAAAATCCTTACCACATTGTGTCTAAACACTACTGTGTTGCCGATAATTACCTAAAATATCTGGCCACCACATCATCGCGTATGGCCCCCCCACATACTGACCTCCGACCAACCTCGGGAGGGCCATCCTCTGGGAAAGGCATCCTCTGGCTGCATTGGGACACCACTCCTTATGGCGATGTTGTGAAATATCCCACACAGGACCACAATTTTAGAAACCATATCCGGCAAATACATGAGCTCACCACCAGAGTGGTGGAGGCATCTGAATCGGCCTTTTAAAAGGCCGATACAGCACTCCACCACTTGCCTGGTGGCTGTAAGTGTGGCATTAAAATTACTTTGTGGCCCTGGTGTGGGAGCCAAATAAGGAGTGAGCAGCCAGGGCATGCAAGGGTAGCCACTGTCTTCTGTGAAAAAGAAGTGACAACATCAGGATCACTGTGTATCAAGCTTAACATTGTTATGTACTAAAGGTCTCCACTTACCCAGAAGCCATGCATCACCAGCTTGTAGGTTGTTTAATTTGAGCCATATCCCTGATTGCCGGATGACGAATGAGTCATGTGCACTTCCGGGTAATTTTGCATTCAGGGACAGGATCTGGATGGAGGCATCACATACCACCATTACATTCAGGGAGTGATAGTGTTTACAGTTGCGAAATATGGCCTCCAGATGTGCTGGAGGCTGAAGTGGTATGTGAGTACCATCCACAACCCCTATGATGTGTGGGAAGCCAGCTATTTGGTAAAAATTGGCCTTGGCCACACTAAGGGCACCCATATCCAAAGGCATTTTAATAAAATGATGGAGGTGCTTGAAAAGTGCCTCCATCACTGCCCTCAGGATCCGGGAAAAGGAGGATTGGGAGATGCCCGCCACTATTCCCACCGTTGTTTGAAACGATCCTGAGGCACAGAAAATTGCGTAACACCATCATAAATTGCGTAAGTGGTGGTATTGCTGTAGGACTGTCATTTTGCCGCTCAAGATCACTCTCTATTAATGAGAGAATGTCTATGATGATTTTGGGCGGAAGACGGTAGCGTCTTAACACCTCATCATCGAGCATTCCAAAAAGGGTGACACATGTTCGATATATCTGGGGCCTTGCACGCCTACGATGCCTACGCCTGGGACGAGATTGAGGTTGGTCGGCTTCCGGGAGCATGGCCAGAACAATCCGACCAAGATCAACCTGAAATGGCAAGATTTGAATGTAAGGCTTTTTTCCCCTAAAAAAAAAGGAATTTTACTTATCTTGATGATACAATCCATTGATGCTTACATGCAAGGGTATTGTCATGATTGGCCCAAACTATAAATAATCAAAATATAAAAATGCAACAATTTAGGGAGGGCATTTTGGATTCTAAATTGGGTGCAAGACAAACATAAATGGGGAGAAACACACATTTGGGCAAATAGCAAAACTACAGTGCGCAGACTACCTCAATTTGGGCCCAAATGTATTAAACAAATGCTAAAGTGAAAACACAACCAATTTAATGGGTCTAAATAAGCATTTAAAAATGCGCTAATTAGTTCGCAAATACAAGTCACAATAGAAACAGATAAAAATGCGCTAATTAGTTCGCAAATACCATTCACAATAGAAACAGATAAAAATGCGCTAATTAGTTCGCAAATACAAGTCACAATAGAAACAGATAAAAATGCGCTAATTAGTTCGCACATACAAGTCCAAATATACGCAGATAGAAAAACACGATTTATTTGAAACATTTCTGACTAATAAAACCAAAGGTTAAAAGTGTAAGGTCAAACAAAGTTGCGTAAATACAAACATGAACATTTAATAACCAAGTGAAAAAAAAACTTACCAATAGATAATATATAAGTCTCCGGATCAAAAGGTCGTTGGGGCAGAGCCAAAAAAAACCTAACAAAGGGGAAAATTGGAAACATTAACGAGCCAAAATTCAGGAAAAGAAGGAGACACAAATTGATCAAAAGTTAGACGGCCAAAAACTTACCAAATAAATACACGCCAAAAAAAAAAACACCAGAAAAAAAGCGAACGGAAAAAAAAGAAAGAAAAAGACAAACCAAAAACAACTCCCACCAACGCCAAATCCAAAACCCGCCAACAATCAACTCCGACCAACGTAACCTCCAACAATCAACAAACGCCACCTCGACTCGAGACGCCCCAAGCTATAAATAGTGTTTAGTTTCCCGCACAAATTAAGGAGGGATCATAGGAACGCACAATCAATGATGCGGCCGAAAAATAAGGACGGATGTATAAATACATCACGAGCCAACAAAAAAGTTCTGGTGTGTATTTCTTGTTTGGAGATAAGACATGGCTACAGACCAGGGAAACAATGGGCAACAGTCTGGGGGTAAGTATTTCAGGCATTTGTAAACAATGATTAATTTGAAACATAATATAGTGCAAGTTGTGAAGCTTACAATTCTCAACATTTAAACAAATAGGTGAGGAGGATGACATGGAAGAGGCTGCTGGGCCCAGTATTCCGGCCAAAGCTGGCAAAAAGAAAAGGCAGACACAATTCACAAGAAAGGAGATGGAGGTTTTGGTTCAGAAGTGTGTGGACATCCTGCCATAGGCAGACAGGAATATGAGTGCAAGCCAGAAGTGGAGAATGTGGGAGGAGGTAGCCATTGCTGTCAATAGGGTGGGTGATTATGTCCGTCTAGCGCGGGATGTCAAACGGCGGTAAGTAAAAACTTGACCCCCCCTAAAACAAAAACCCATTTAAAACTAAAGGATAATGGTTCCAATTTCACCCACAGATGGGCCGACTTCAAATATCGCCTGAAGCAAAAACTGGCGGACAGGGCTAGGCATGCAAGGGGGACAGGTGGGGGTCCCACCCCTGTGTCATTGGAGTTGAATGATTTAGAAGAGCTGGCACAGGGGTGTGTGCAGGCTGTGGAGGTGTTTGGCGTGTCCCACATGGATACGGACATGCCAGACTTTGCGGCTCCTCATGTTGTCCAAGGTAAATATTGTGATGTCACCAACTCTGAAATGTTATTGTGCCAATATGTAGATTCTAATGTGACTCTTTTCTCATTTTTCCAACAGAGACACAGGCGGATGAGTCTGCTCCAGAGGGGAGCCTTGGCCGCAGAATTTCTACTGGCTCTGCAGGGGAGGAACCAGTACATCCGGCTGAGGACCCTGCAGAAGCCAGTCCAGGGCAATCCCCCTCGCAGGCAGTGTCCCTCCTCACAGAACTCAATTTTAAATCGGATTTCCATACGGAGATTCTGCAGAGGATGGACGCCAGTCTGGTACGGGTGGCTGAGGCCCTGGAGCAAAATGCTGCGGCCAACGTGACCATTGGTCAGGCCCTGGCGGAAAATACCAGGGCCAACATCCGCATCGCCAATGCCCTGGAGCAGCTTGTTTGACAGCACATGGTGGAGCCGACCTCCCTTCCTGCCGGAACATCAGGATCCTCCACCTCTGGCACAACATCAGCCAATCCTCCAAATGTGCCTAGCCCTGTGCCTAGTCCAGAGGCCACAACATCTGCCTCTGGACGGGCCAGCCCGATGACATCCCGGACCCGATCTGGCGCCCTCCCTCCCCCTGCCAAACGGGGGAAAAAACGTTGACAGCACTGGCTACTTTTCCCACACTCCTTCTGTGCTTGCCCCATATTCCTTTCTGGCCAAAACTTCCCTCTCCTTTCTTGTGAATTGTTTTTAATTTTTAGCTTTACGTTTCCATACCTTTTATGTTTGCACAATTATAAAAAATTTTGGGAAGAACACTGCAAAAAATGTTTGGGCCAAAAATGTGCATGAAAATGTTTTTATTTTCCAATAAATTTGAAAAAAATGTACGACATTGTATTCTGACATTATTGTAGAAATGGTTTACATTTAATCCTGGCCCACAAGGCAAAAACGAGCTCCCACAAAATTTTACCTGAAAAAAAAAAAGGGCTCTTTAAGGAACGTTTTAAAATTTACATAAGGATGCAAATTCTCCAGGCAAAAGCAAAATGGAAAAAAACACACAAACATGATGACATTATTGTTACAATAGGCCAAAAACAAAATATCAACCCAAAACAAAACACCCACAAATGAACGCTAATTGATTGTGTAATCCTGACATTAGCAGCTATGATTTCCACCTGCGTACGGTTTTGTGCTAACCCAAAAAACTGATTTCAAAACACATTCCAAGCCGGTTTTCAATACAACACTAATTGTTTTTCTGACAAGCCGTGATTAATCGATACAACATCGTGGAGTGCCGGGACGGAGGAGAAGGCCATCACCAATGTGGTCGAGTAATCCAGACCCTAAGCTGTGCGAGCATTTTGAACGGAAAGAGGATCATCCAGTGACGCATGAGTTGGTACTAACACATTTGACGTTCGCATCTGATAATGTATGTACGCCCAAAAAACGCCTCGCCACGCCTGCGTTTTTCCATCTCCACCCCGGTCAACGCCCAAAAACGCCCTGTTCTGTCAATCACATTTGACATGTCACTTCCTGTACGCTATTTGACGAATGAGACAAAAAAAGCTCGCAATATGCCGTACGTACATGCGCAGTGTTACACCGACGCATGCGCGCTTTCTCAACATCGGAACGCAACGAGCGTACTGCTGTTAACGAACGGCTCTGAATCAGGCCCAAAGTTAACAAACTCCTTGCTGTATCTTTTAGGTGGTCTAATTTTTTGCTCATCATAAAGCTCCTGCTCTGTGATTAATTATCTGCAGTCTCCATTTCTAACATGCTTCTAGCTGGGGACATGTTCAACATCACAAGTTCTTGTGGTGTTGCAACATTTTATTAGCTTTTGGCTGAAGCTGCCTCATGAATGACTTAATATCTTGATTTTGTGAGCTTTCATAAGTAATGTCGGTATTCTTTGTTTTGTTGACCATATCCAAGCATAACACATGAGGTAGACTTGGGATCCATCTTACATTTCTTTAGGGATATGTGCCTATGCAGTGGCATAACTTCATCCCAGGTACCCGGAGGCAAGATAAATGTTGGTGCCCACCCCGCAAATTAAAATGTACCACCCCCCAGCACCTATGCCAGCCCCAGCTGCTGCCGCTCCCTATGCAGTTCCTTTTATACAATGCCCCCAGTAGTGGTCCCCCTATGCAGTGCCCTCAGTAAAGGTCCCCCTATGCAGTGCCTGCCTATGTAGTGCCCCCCAGTAGTGGTCCCCCTATGCAGTGCCTCCAGTAGTGGTCCCATCTATGCAGTGCTTCCAGTAGTGATCCCCCTATGCTGTGCGCACAGTAGTAAGGCCCCTGTAGTGCCCCCAATAGTAAGGCCCCTGTAGTGCCCCCATATAATGCCCCCAGTAGTAATGCTGCTGTAGTGCCCCCATATGATACCCCAGTAGTAAGGCCCCTGTAATGCCCCCTGTAGTGCCCTCATATGATGCCCCCTGTAGTGCCCTCAGTAGTAAACCCCCAGTAGTAAGCCCCCTGCAATAAACCCCCTGTAGTGCCTCGAGTAGTAAGCCCCCTGTAATGCCCCCTGTAATAAGCCCCCTATAGTGCCCCCAGTAGTAAGACCCCTGTAGTGTCCCAAGTAATAAGCCCCTTGTAATGCTCCCTGTAATGTGCCCCCAGTAGTAAACCCCCTGTAATAAGCTGCAGCCCCCTGTAATGCCCCCTGTGGTAAGCCCCCTGTAGTGCCCCCCCCACACACGCACACATCCAAAAAAAAATAACTTACCTTAAACCCTGCTCCAGTGCCTGCTGCCGTCCATCCTCGGCGACCGCTCCTCGGAACTATGGGAGTGATGTCATGACATCACTCCCATAGTGCACTGCGGGACCCGGAAGCCGGAGCTCAGGAGTGAGCTCCGTCCTCCGGCTACCGCCAGGGCGAGAGAAGGACCCGGGCGCCCACTGGTAACACACTCAGCGGGTGCCCGGCAAATGGAGGGTGCAGGGGGTGCGACCGCACCCACTGCACCCTCCATAGTTACGCCACTGGAGTTGGAGCGCTGATCAGTGGTGCTCCTTCTCCATGCAGCTCCTGGTGGCAATGGAGCCAGGTGCCCCCTTCAGGGCTGGCGCCCAGCTGCAAATTACTCTATTGTCTCCGGGAGTTCTGCCACTGTGCCTATGCTTTACATCCAAATTCAAGGCTTTTTACTGGACCAAGCCTCCAATGGTGTTTTATTTTTGACTGCATTTTGTAGGTGCTCAATTTTTTAAGTGTACCACAGTGAGCACTGCTTCTGCCCAGAATCTGTTATCCAGACTTGAATTAATTACCATAGTTTGTGCTTTCTCAACAATTGTTCTATTTGCACTCTCACTCATACAATTTTGCTCAGGTAGGTAGGCAACTGTTAATTGGTGTTCCTCTTTAGAAAAGTAGCAAGATCTATTTTTTTATATTTTCCACCTTTATCAGACCTTAACACTTTTATTTTAGACCTGTTTCGGTTTCTACTAGACTCTTGTATTTTGTAACTTTACTGGTAACTTCACTGTTAGTTTTCAGGAAAACATATGTGCCATTCTTGTTGCATTATGTATGAGTATAATGAAATAATGGTCCCCACTCATTTACTCCACTTCCATTGGTCCACACACATCTGCGTGCCAACTGTGCTTTAGCTCTAGACACTGACTTTGGAAAGAGACAATGTGTTTGCTTACCCTCATGAAACTTTCACATTCTGGTCTTTCCAGGTTGTTCACTGACATCCCTGTCACTGAGATTGGTATGAATGACCGCCGAACCTATGTTCATTGGTTCAAATCCCAATGTCGGAAGACCGACAGTAGTGAAGAACCTGACTGATAATTAAGGTAAGTATTACTAACCCTCTCTCCCCTAACCCGACCCTCCAATAAGTGCCTAAACCTAACCCCCCGTCCCTGCAGCCTAGACTTAACCTTCCCCTGGCGATGCATTACCATAACCCCCCCTTCCCCTAGCCTAAACATAACCCTCCCAAGGGGTGCCTAATTCTAAGGTCCCCTTGGGAGCTCCTAACCTAACCTCCCCCCCATGGCTGTCCGCGCCCAACTCCCGGCTTACCTTCGTTCGGTATGCCGGGCGTCATGCTCCCGGCATAAGGATAATGATAGGCATCAGGATTTCAACGCATATGATTAGACCCCTGCCGGGATTGCACAGTCGGGAAGCATCCCCCTGTCACCATGCCGTCTTGAAGCTTCTGTACATTGTCATATAGGTGACCCAGTCTACTATGCCATAGTTCCATAGACTACTTGGAATATTCAGCACCGGGTTGCTGCTACATTTACAGTCCCTTTTTTATTGTATACAACATAATGACCCTCTGTGAATCGGACATTGTATTGCATCTCCTAAAATACACTGAGGGCAATCAGATTGGTTCCTAGATCTGGGAACAAATAGTACATCTTTAATCTAGAATTCTCAACAAAAAGTAAATATTCTTACTTTTGTGGCATTTAGGACTTTGGCCCTGATTCAGAGCCGGACGCTCTGACCAGAGCGCTCGCTCTGAATCAGGGCCCACCTCCATTAAAATGGAGCGTCCTCCTGGAGCAGAAGCCTGCGGTTGAGTTTCTCAACCGCAAGGCCAGGAGTGATTTTGGCTCTATCAGAGCCAAAATCACTCCCACTGACATCACTAGTGATGTCAGTGGGGCCGGCTTCTGACGGAAGGCGTTCCCTTGGGAACGCCTCCGTCTGGCAGGCACGCCCCCGGCACGCCCACCAAAGGGGGCGTGCTGTCAATCAACATCGACAGCACGCCCCCTTTGATCAGACACTACGAGCGAAGGAAAGTCCTTCGCTCGTCGCGTCTCACGCATGCGCACGCCGGTGCTCCCTCCGTCGTGCGCATGCGCAGTGCAGACCATCGACCCACTTGCGAGTGGACAGCCGCTCGCGAGTGGGTCTGAATCAGGCCCTTTATCTCCTATTCCCCTGATGTTCATAGTTCACTTGACTTTAGTGACTTGAACCAACTTTAATTACAGCTGAAGTGCTTAGTGGTTCCTAAGTCCATGTACTGTTCCAGCCATCTTTGTGGTGATTGCCTGCTACATTTAGTGTAACTCATTCTTTCTATCATGGTTGCATGATGAAATACCACATAAGGCTTTACCTCATCAACATTGCAATCTCCTTGTTTTCTACTTGGATGCCTACTGAAGTCAACTACTGAGATACAGATGGCAACCTATCTATATATTCATTTGCTAGCTGGGATACCCGGCATTAAAGACTGGACCATGAAGTACCCCTGCAGCCTTCATTTTTTTACATTGTCATCGCCTATAACCTGGATAACTATGCAATTTAGGAGTAGATGGCAGTGTGGACAGGCGTATTCTCATACCTTTTGGAATGGGATATTTCAGGAGCAGACTGACAAACAGAACAGAAATCAGTATACTGTAGCTTATGAAATCAGTTTCAGAATTCACTGTAGAACAAGGGTGGTGATTCAGATGCGGATATGCTATCGCAGTTGTAACATGTTAGCAGCTTTGATAGCTGTAATATGGTAATGCAGCAAAAGGCGTTACACTTCCTGCATGCATTTCTGATCCGAGCTGCATCCAAGGTCACAGCATTGGACCATCTGCGATCCCTTCAGCTGGCTGAGTGACCATGGGGAGTAAAAGAGGCCAGGAAATCTTTGTGAGTTGATAGAGCTCATAGCCTCTCCACTCCCCAAACACGGCAACATGCCTCTGTTTTAGGAAACGGAGGCCGTTGCCTCCTGCTCCCCACTCAGAAACAGCAGCAGACTGTAAATCAATGACCGTCTGGTCCCGCACTGTGTTCGGGATCACAGACCCGTATTGCACATGTGCAGTGCAGGTCAGAAGCATACGCAGATTGCCGGTAATCGGGAATCTGTGCGATTTCTGTCACTACAGCTGCAGCTGAATCACCCCATGAAATCACTCTGCGGACCAACAGTGAAGACCATGCCAGGACTGAAGTCCCCTTCCCAGATGGAAGGTGGCCCACTAGAAGTGGCACTGTGTGGCTGTGATCAATCTCCCCTGTTGTTTGTAATCTCCATATGCTAAGCTTTGCCAGGATTAAAGATTGTGGAATAATCATGCTGACTGCCACTGTCTGAATGTATTGAGTGCTTAGCTGCTCTTGAGCATGCTGAACACTCTGCTAAGACCACCCGGGCAGCTGCAGTAAGATGAGACAGTGAGTGAAATGCTAATAATGCACACTGTTTAATATCAAATTTTTCCATGCAAACACAGAGGGCTGACTAACTCTGTATTTCATGTATGCGGCTGTTGGAAACATGATATAACACAGCACTTTAGAAGAGATGAGAGTGTGACAGTGTGTGTATGAAGGCAGTCCCTCTGCCCCAGAACCTGTGTAATTTAAGAGTTTCTCAGTTTTATGAGTTGTGTGACAGTGTGTGGCCTTAACGAAGTTAACATCTTGGCAAAAACCTAATCCTGGTCAAACTACACCAACATGCCAAATTTGGTGGAGCTAAGGGTCAATGTTCCCCAAAGCGCATGCGCACGACGGAGGGAGCTCCGTCGTGCGCATGCGCGAGACCCGAATAACGACAGCCAAGCCGTCGTTATGGGTCTCGCACTAAAGGGGGCGTGCTGTCGATGGTGACTGACAGCACGCCCCCTTTAGTGGGCGTGCCGAGGGCGTGGTTGCCAGACGGAGGCGTTCCCATGGGAACGCCTACTGTCTGAGTCCGGCCCCACTGACATCACTAGTGATGTCAGTGGGAGTGATTTTGGCTCTGATAGACCAAAATCTCTCCAGGGCTTGTGGCAACGAGACCCTACCACAAGGGTCTCGTCACAAGCCCAATGGTCGCGATGGTCTTGACCATCACGACCATCTTTTTGGCCGCTTGCATATGCTGTGGGTGGTCACCCACAGCTATGCAAGCAGCCAGGAGGCCGCTCCATTTTAAGGTAGGAGGGCACTGATTCAGAGCGAGCGCTCTGGTCAGAGCGTCCGGCTCTGATTCAGGCCCTAAGTACGAAACTCTGGCTGTGCATAAAGGAAAAACAGACAGGCAGACACACACTTTCTCACTTATTATATAGATAAATATATATATTTATATTTAGAAAAGGGACTCAAAGTAGAGTTGTAAGGTGTCTTCTAATGCAGAAATTTCACCAGCTTTTCAGTGCCTGAATGAGGGAAAAGGAGTAGTGGCGTATCTATGAATGCACACCCTGCACCCAAAACAGACACAATTTCCTATGCCAGGCATTGTCTGTACTAGGGTTATAACTTTGGTCAATCAATGTTGCTTCCCAGTGAAAAACAACCAATGTTTATGCAAGGAAAAAAATACTCTTTGGGGACACATTTAATGTGGGGACACATTTAAGAAGGAATACTGCAATACTATGAATGTCCCAATTTTTTCTTGTCCTTTACCACCTGGAACACTGCAACCTCCTTCTTTCTGGCCTTCCTCTCATCACTGCAATCTACCACTCCCACTGCTATGTGTTAGTCAGCCCTGTGTCAACTACCTTACAGGCTCCCATCCACTTCAGAATACAATTCAATTTCTTCACATACTGTATAAAGCCCTCAATCATGGTACTCTCTCCTACATCTCCAACCTCATTTCTGTGTCCACACTCCCTCCCACTGCATTTATACACTGACTGATGCCTCATCTCAACTCTAGTCATCTCTTCTCACTCCCACATCCAAGATTTCTCCTGTGCTGCACCACTGTTTCTGAACTCACTACCTCTCCCTTTCAAACTACCTTCCAGTATCCACACCTTTCAACAAGCCCTTAAGACTCACATAAAAGCCTGTTAGCCCTCCTCATAATTTATTACTTTACCCTTCTGAACTCCTACAAAGTGGTCTATTCATGATGTTACTTATGGGGTTCCTAACGGATAATTGATATTCTAACTATTCATTGCTCTGGCGTGGTGACAGCTGATCCAAATATCAGCTGTGCCCATGAGTGGCTTCACTATTCCTTTAGGAAGGACTTAAGATAGGCATCCAAATACCAATGCCTATCTTAATCCCAATGCTGGAATGTTAAAGGACATTAGCCGAGGGGGGTGGGGTTAGGTTTAGGCACCAATGGGGAGAGTTAGGATCAGGCACTCACAGGGAGGGTTAGGGTGCTGGGTGGAGAGGGTTCAGCTACAAGAAGGGAGGATTAGGGTTAGGGGGGGGAAGAAGGGAGGTAAGTATACTTACTTGGCCCCTGTCAGGATACCAACCATTGGAATGCTGCTGTCGGTATTCTGACAGGAGGCATCCCGACAGCCTGCATTACATACCCATTCTAGTGTGAGACCCCCTGCATGACTGAGAGAGATCAGTAGCGTACCAAATGTTTCTCAAGATTTTGTGTCTTATCACATCGCAGATACAGCAAAAATGCCACTATCACTATATCAGAGATAACAAACAGGTACGTTCTTACAATTCAGCGTTATGGGTGGTTTTGAAATAACCGAAGTCTCCAGATGTTTGTCAAATTTGCAGTCCGTACATATAGGAAAAACATCAAAAAAGAAAAACATATATTGTAGCAATGTTTAAATTAAATAGTTCACACCCTTTGTGTGGGTAATATTGAAGGGTGGTAATATAGTCCAATTCCAAGCAGATCTTTATGGTATCCAAGTTCCCATACAAAGGCACCCCAAACGTGAATGTTGCATCAGAAACTGGTGCTTACATGTATGCTTACTTTTAGTAAGTGTAGTAAATACATATAGTAGTTTCTTTGGGTCCAACTCTCATATATCTGACTGGGGGACCTCAGACAACGATATGTAGAGCCCAAGAAATCCAGAAACAAAACATAATCACAAATGATGGCTAATACCATCAATCTATTAAAATGATATAAAATGCATAGTAGTCTAAGACTCAATATGGCGACAGTGTAAGAAACGTGTCCCTGTTTGTCCCTGTTTGTGTTTTAATAGACACTCATCTTGAAAAAGATGCCGCAGAGAGTTGAAACGCATTGATAGTGTGTTTTTATTTTATGAACCCCACATATCCTTTATGATCCACATTGCCTGCTTGGCAGTATACCCAGGATCCAACTTCCACAGCAGTTCTATGTTGACATTTATTTAGGGTATGTGTGTGTTCCATATTCATTTTATAACATTTTAATCAATTGATGGTATTAGCCATCATTTGTAATTATTTTTGGCTTCTGATGTTTTTCCTATATGTACGGACTGCAAATTTAGCAAACATCTGGAGACTCCAGTTATTTCGGAACCACCCATAGCGCTGAATTGTAACATCGTACCTGTTTTTTATTTATGCATATATAAGTTGGTGACTTATCATACGGTCTTTTTCTTCTGCTCTGAGGGGCGGTGCTAAAAGTTGGAAGATTTTATATATTGCACTATATGAGAGATACTGAGCTGCGGGTTTAGCCACACAGGAAATGGTATAACACACCTACAAAGTGGCAGATGAAGCACAACGGAACTTGGAGTGGGGAAATGCTGTGGCTGCTCGCATCAGAGCTTCAGACTCAGTCACACACAGATGTACAAATGTAACAAGCCTTAGTGGTGTGTGGATGCTAGCAATACACTTTTGTCGCTTCCTGGTGCTTTATTTATACAAACAAGATGCACTTTTTGAGTAAAAAACACTCAGCGCACAGGACCTGGCACACTGAGAGGGGCTGTTTGGCATAACTTAAGCCACAGTATGAATGGACACATTTGTATACATAATATATCAAGTTGTTTGTCTGGTACTATCTCTAATAATTCATACTTGCCACTCTCCCATCACAAATGCTAAGATAAAAAGTCATATTTAACTTGATAAGTCATAATATTATTGCATTTTATACAGCAATTACGTTTATACATTTTACCACCAATTCAGAACATACATCTGTTCTTCCTTTAAGGTGCAGTTTACCCGGATGAGTTAGGCAAATAAAATCCAATAGAAGAATATTTTTTTTTCTACCTGGCTGAGGGGAGATCAATGAGATGATAAATGAGATGGGTAGGGGCATTTCATAGGAGCTGCAGTGATGAAGACTGGTCAACTTCTAATGTTTTGTGAGGAACAGTTGTGAGGGAAAAACATTATTGAGTGGGGGGGCTGATCCAGCCCCAGACACAGTCCCGATTCAGTCGCAATTAACCGATGTTTTTAGAGCTGTGCATGCACCAGAGCCATAGTGCACCTGTCTCATGATGGTGCTGCAACTCTGGTCAAGTGGCCTGATATCCACAGCATGATTGACAGGCTGCAGGTGTTACAGGGTGGTGACTGGGGCGAGTCGACTCAATTTTCTGAGCATGTCGAAGCCAGTGGCAGCACAGTTTTCCAGGGCACTGAAGGTTACTCAGATGTCCGTTGCTGCGACCACTGGTCGTGATGTTGATCCAATGATGTGTCGGTTTGCAGGCAGTGGATCAGAGAAGCCGTCAGTGGGCATCTGCGGCACTGCCGCAGCTGCTTACAAAGACTCAGTGGTAACCTTTCCATCCACCTCTGAATCAGGACCTGGGTCATCTGTGGAAGAAAGTGACTCTGGAAAGTGCCTTCTGGCTGCATTACCAGTGTGATTGTGTCAGTACAGTATATGCTGTATATGGAACACTGAAACTGTTCTGGCAGTCTGATACTGTATATGTAAATGCCTTTAGTTTTTTTTTCCTGTGGTTTAATAGAAAAATGATGGACTACTAATTAAATCAAAGGCTCAGGGGGCTGTTTATCATTAGAAACTTGATTTCAATTAAGAGGTTGATTGTTATTTTATTGCCACTTATTCCGACTATAAAAAAACACCTCTTGTTATTATGTATATTTTTAATTATGTGATTTTATTGATTTTTTTCATTTTATACAAATTCAATTCACTCTAGACACACAAGAAAGAACAAAAGACCAGTAAACAAAACTGTCCATGTATGACATAAGAAAGCAGTAAAAAAACACATATGAAATAACGTGAACACAATTGACACTGATGCATTTGCACCATAAATTGAAGGTATACACAAAGAGCCTGATTCAGAGGCGATCACTGTTTGCGAGCGCTCGCTCTGAATCAGGGCAGGGTTTTTTTTTTTTTGGCCTCCAGGCCACTCGCTAAGCTGTTATAGCCATTATCGTGACCATCGAGCAGGAAGTCCACTACTGACATCACGAGTGTCAGTAGGGCCGCCCACAAATGCCAGGCATTCCTAAGGGAACACCTGCGTTTTTGCAGCCAACCCCCCTCCCCACCTTCAAAACAGGACGAGCTGTCAATTAACATCGACGGCCGCCCTATCTTGTAGCGAGACCCGTTGCGACGGAGCTACCGTCGCAGTACGGGTCTCACGCATGCACACACCGGAGGCGGTGCATGCACAGTCGGGGACCATCGACTTGCTTGTGAGCGCTGTGTGCTAACGAGCGGGTCTGAAACATGCCCCGAGGTCCAAGGAAAAAGAGTAATAGATGTCTGCGCTTGTACTAACACAAAAAATCACCAAGACTGGTGCAGTAACAATTTATTAAAATAAATTAATACATAAAAATTGAACTGCAGTTTATTAAATATACAACATGCCTATGACTTCCAATAATTACAAATAGCACCACAGGCACTGATAAATATTCATGTGGACATATACACAAAGAATCAGTGAGGAAGCAAATACAGTATAAAGAACATATAAATAGCAGAATGCGAGACATGACATTGCACATAAGTGAACGTTCAGGGAACTATATATCAGAGACTGAGTTCGTATGGACTCCAAATCTGGAGTAGCACCACCTATACCATAATTTTAAGGTCAAAGCTGAATATCTTGGGATCTAATAGGGGTAAAGAAAGGGGCAGTCAGCCCAATATCAACCTAGACATGGTTTCAAAATGTAAAAACTCCTGTGCACTCCAACAGCAGATGCCCAATATCAAAAATACCACATTTAGAGCAGTTAGCATAAGCAGGAGCACCCAGTTTTAATAAGGAGAGGGGAGTGCGATAAACCCTGTGCAGTACATAGTAATGGACCTTTTGAAAATGCACACAGGGAGTGGTGTTTCTAGTAGAGGTAAGCATCTACTCGAATTACTCATCGGAATGAGGACTGAGATCAACTACCCACTTAAGCTTTATTGTAACAAGATCATCAGGGAAAGAGCAAGCAGTGAGAACACCATATAGAAAGGGGACCTGTTTCTGAGAGCCAAGGCCCTGGAGCAGAGACTTTATGGGGAGTGAGAAATATGAGGGGGAGCAACCCAAAATTGAGCATGCACAGAGTGTCATAGTTGCAAATATCTGCAAAAGGCTGTGATAGGCCAAAATTCTCACACAATTAAGCAAAGGATTTAAAAATGCTCCCATCATAAATCTGAGTCATGCTCCCATCTGGATAATAAATCTGGAAGAGATTCCAGACAAGACCCAAATATTGTCAGAATTGAGCTTGCTCAACTCTGAGTAGGAGTCATTAAACCACAGGGTTGCTTCGGAATCAACACCTGTCCAATCAGACAAAGTACAGTATGATACAAGATATTGGGAATGGTCTTGGGCACAGGTTTTTTACATGCTAAATCTGCATAATGCAAGTATAACCGGTAAGATACATGTTTATAGTAATATATATTTCACAACAAACTCTTTTAGTCAATATGTTACTGAACCGGTGGTGCTCCCCTAGAGTCAAATCTATAGCACAGAGAAAAATAAGAGAAAGAAGACTCTTTTCTTGGAGGCACTTAGGAATATATGTTGGAGAGCACTGGAGAAGGTAGATGTATTTTGGCTGGATGATTATCTTGAAAAGGTTGATTCTCCCTGTTACTGTGTGGGGAAGCTTCTTCCAAACATGAGCCTGGAGTTTGAATTGAGAAGTCACAGGGTCAATATTATGTAAAAATAAATTGGACAGAGAGTCACCTATAGCCCAAAATAATGAAATTGCAGAGTTCATTGCAAGGACCAATCATTGGAAAGAGACTTGGGGAGAGAACAAGAAGTAGTAAAAATGCTAAACTTATCCCAGTTGATAATAAGCCCAGAAAAACTAGCAAAAGTA
Source organism: Taudactylus pleione (assembly GCA_031769625.1). Taxonomy (NCBI): domain Eukaryota; kingdom Metazoa; phylum Chordata; class Amphibia; order Anura; family Myobatrachidae; genus Taudactylus; species Taudactylus pleione. The sequence continues at coordinate 11,309,768 of JAUIMM010000063.1, forward strand.
TCAACCACTTGCAGCACATTATGTAAGGAGTCATTTCCACCAATTAGGAACAAAAGCATGTCATCAGCATAGATTGTCTATCACAGCCCCAGCTCATAATTCAAGTATATCAGGGGCAGAATGCACCAGAAAAGCCAATGGTTCAATAGCCAATGAGAACAGAGTGGGAGAAAGAGGGCAGTCCTTGCAAGTACCTCCAGCCAGATTGAAAGGGACCATAGTGAAATCATTGACTGATATATGGGCAGCCGGAAAGAATACAACCATTGAATCCAATTAAGAAACCTAGGCCCTATGCCAAATTTATGGAAGACCTTCCAGAGTTGAAGGCCTTAACCATAAGGATACAGTCGTATATGTATTTACTTGGTTTAGAAATAACAACAATAATGGCTTCAGACATACTGTAGATGGTGGGAAATCTTCAACCTCATATAGAGCATTAAAGGTCTCCAAGAAATGGGGAACAAAAACATTTTTTACAATTTTTATACACCTGCACAGGAATCTCTTCACACCTAGGTGCCTTGGAAGCAGGAAAAGATGTTAGAGTTAGATTCAATTCCTCCAAAGTAAATGGGGTGGCCTCGAAATCCACAGCTTCTGGAGATAATCTAGGCAATGTTACCAAAGATAAGTATTCTCAGAGCTGTGAAGTGGAGAAGGAGACAAAGAGGAATAATTCCACAAAAAAACATCGAAAAAATGTAGAACTTGATGAAAGTTTTAAGTTAGATGGTATTGCCCTACTACTAGCAAATTCTTCATTAGCTAAGAAGGCCATATAGCTGCCTCCAACCTCTGCAAGGATTGTAAATGTTAAGAAAATAGCAGTCTGTTTAAATTTTTCATAGAGATAATCCGGCCACTCCCTCTGTGTTCTAAGACCAATCACAAACATCACAGGAATCACAAACATCACAGGAAAGCAATAACTGTCGGCAAAGCTGTTTGACCTGCACCTCTTCCTTTCTATTGAGTTGTTTAATCTCTGCAATCCTCTTGTGAAGATAAGCCATAAAGAAAAGCCATAATCTGTTACACAAAATAACAGGTTCTAGACAAGAGGCATTATCTAGGAAAAAAAGCCTTCCAAGCAGCCAAGAGCTGAGAGCCAGCACCCATTGAATTTAGTCATTAAGGATTAAGTTTCCAAAAACAGGCCCACTGGGTCAGGGAAGTACAACAGGTAAGACTAACATGAGAGTGGTCAGATATACAGTATCCCTTGGTAAATACTCTACTGCCTGAACGCTAGGTGGCAGGACAGGGAAAACACACCAAATGCGTGACAATGTATGAAAAGATGAGGAGTGACAAGAGAATTGTACAGTGTTGGGGTGACAGGCCCACTAAACATCCAATTAAACCACATTTGGAAATTAGTTTTAGAAAGAGGTAGGGGAAAAGGATAGGGACGTAGGCAATTCTCTCCAATCCGATCAAGAGAGTTATCCATTACATTGTTGATATCTCAAAACAAAGAGTGGAGTGGATTTTGCACAAGAAACTGATCTAGTCAGCCAAGATAGCAAGTGTAGTGCATGGGATATATATAAGTGTATTATAACCAATAATATAAATAATTATACACACTACTTTTATAAGATATATGAGTGGTGGTGCTCCCTAGAGTCAGATTTAGGATATCATATGGGGCAGAAAAGAAGACTCTTTGTTAGGGGCACTCCTATTGAGTTGAAATTATGTTTTTAATTAAAACTTAATATTTATTATTTATATCAAATAAAATGGTGGGAAAAGAAAGCTATACAACTCTTAGGAAAGGGTATACTCTAAAGCTGGCCACACACTAGACCAGAGGTTCCCAAACACGGTCCTCAAGGCTCCCCAACAGTTGAGGTTTTAGAGATATCCAGGGTTGAGCACAGATGGTTAAATTAATTTGACAGAGGCACTAATTAAATCTCCTGTGCTCAACCATGGATATCTCCAAAACCTGAACTGTTGGGGAGCCTTGAGGACCGCATTTGGGAACCTCTGCACTAGACCAACTTATATCCAACCATCCAACTATTTGATTGGTTAGAATGAAAATCTGGTAAGGTATGAAAGCAAATGACAATCAGCAATTTGCTCCCAAACACAGGAAAATGGACAAAAACTGTTGTTTGAACAAATTGTTTAGATCAAACATTTAACAAACTTGTCTGACGGCCATTTTCATCTGTTTTCTGGCATTTAGGACCAAATAGCTGATCATCATTTACTCCCATACATTACCAGATTTTCATTCCAACCAGTCAACTAGTTTGATGGTTGGATGAAAGTTGGTCTACTGTGTGGCCAGCTTTAGCGTTGTATAAAATAAGTGAAGTACATTTCTAACATCTACCCTGTGTCAAATTTGACACAAGTTGCAAATACTGTATTTTAGCTGTAAATAATTTACTGTACAGTAAAGGTATTTAATAAATAATATTTCAGGAACAATGTCCTATCTCATGTTGTTTTCTGGGTGAATATTGTTATTTACCGTAAATTTATCTTACAATATTGTGGACATAAATGGCACATTTTCAATGAAAACATAACAGTATCAAATTCCTATATTGTGACGATCCAATCCTCTCTCAATCAAAACAGTTCTTTTGTCACATAAATCTTTTAAAAAACTTTTTACTTTCCTTTGTGAACAGTCAAGTTGAAAAGCAGCAGATAATAGCAGGTATGTTTTAAGAGAGAAGGGGGCCCTTGTGCAGCCTCCATTTGGGCCCCCTCCTCTCTGTCATTCCCTGGGACATAATTTCTGCGCATGCGCAGGTCACCGGTAATGGCCGCTGCCATTTTCCCAGTGATCTTTTGATGCTCTGCAGCACTGCGGAGCAGCACATCGGAATCTCTGGAGAGGTAAGTATTTATTAACTATGGGTGCAGGGTGTGCTGTGTGGGCCCCCCTGGACCCGGGGGTCCGTGTGCACCGCACACCTTGCACCCATTATAAAGACACCTATGCATACTGAGTCCTAAATGTCAAAGTGTATTAACTTCAAACCTCCTTAATGACATTTAAACCTGAAGTCACAAAATAAATCCCATGCAGTGTGTTAGAGACAATCTATGTTATAATATAATGGAAGCTTCTTTTGCTAACATGTCTCATTGTTCAGTTTGCAGACTATTAAGTTTCAATTGGTTATATACATCAGACATACCTCCTGGAAAAGTTTCCCTTGGACTCAGTGGATCTGTGTGAACAAAACTGTACTATCCTTTTTATGACCAAATAGATCCACTAATCAAATCACAGAGATTAATTAAGCATAGATATTTACTAACAAAATTTGTTAAAATAGTTAAAACAAGTGACAATAATTAAAGAATCTGCTGTATAGGCATTCACTACCATATAATGACTCACACTTATATCGGATTCCTGGCACATACACATTTGCTAATAGACAGTGTTATAGTTGAGCAATCAAAAACGGCAAAAGTTAACTATGCTGCATATATATATATAAGAATCTCACAAATGTACAAGACCACATTATTAGGAGGAAGGATGTAAATTGCCAAAAGGTTAAAAAGGGTAGAATTAATTAAGCCTGCGTCAGGCGCACCTCTGGGACTCCCAGGTTCGGGCGCAGTGTGCCTGACAGGCGCCTGTTATAAAATCTTCATTAGCACCTAATTAACTCAATTCTAACACTCTTAAAGTGATCAGTGACCTTCATTAGGATGTACAAAGAGAATATATGAAAATCTGATTCACAAAACCACATTTATTAACCTTAAAGCAAGTAAAACAAACAATGCAAAATTTTAAGAGGAGCATTGTGCCTAAGAGGCCACCCTGGACAAACCTACATATTTCCGCAAAATACCCACAACCTTTGTAATTTGCATTCATAAAATGAGCAAAATACACAAAATTGTGAGAAAATAAAAAGAAATACGTACCTTCAAAAGTCGGACGAGTTTGGGCGCAATGAGCCTGAGAGGCCAGGAAGGTCACTACTGCACTCCACGCAGGTGGTGGGAATACTGACTAGGGGGGTTTCAAACAGCACCTAGAGATTGGAAGGTACTAGGATGAACACGCAAGTGATGATCTAGCCAGGCCTCGGCATCTTGTGGAATTGAGTAGTTTCATCACATTTTACCCGTAGGCAAGCTGGGAAGAGCATAGAGTAGTGTAGCTGCACATCACAGAGTTTCAACTTAGCTTGCAGAAATTGTGAACAATGTTTTTGAACATACAGGGCAAAGTCAGGACACAGAGAAAAAGTGTGGTTATCATATTAGAGAGGACGATGGAGTTGAGAAAGTTGCAGTACCGATCCTTGAAATGCAGAAGACAGGCAATAAATGTCTGATAGGGGTTCCCAGCAGAGGTGGCTGGGAGGAAAGGTGATGGGCAAGTTCCATGGCTGACTGTGAAGTAAAGGTGAGTTTGGTAAAGAGCTACCTTCCTGTGACCTTTGCCTGAGCTCCTAAACTTGCTGATTTGTGCCTGGATTCCAACTTTGGACTGTACCTGATTTGCCTATGCCTATAACATTAAACTCTGCTGGATACCTCTGCTGCAGGGCGATAACTAACATAGGAGTATGTGAGTGGTGTCACTTCCTGGGGTGAATTTCCTAGCAAGAGCACTGTTGCTGCCCCATGGCACTGGCCTTTGGCTTGTAGGGTACCTAAAATACTAGAGCTGCTACAGAGCCTTCCGAAGCCTCCAGAGGCAATGCTCTTTTCCTGGTGCTGGCAGCCCTGCCCCCTCAGTGTGATGTCCTAATGTCACATGTTCAGGGGAGGAGTCTGCACAGGGTATAAAATCACTCTGCACTGATGGTCATAATTATTAACCCATCCTGTGCTGGGATCGCAAATGTAGTAGGGGGTGTCATACACCTCCTGCTTCATTTGCATATTTGTAAGGATGGAATTGCAAAGCTGCTTGTGTGCAGCTTTGCAATTCCGTCCTCTGCTGAATTAGTCCCTGTCACTCACTCATTGGCCACTCCCAATACATATAAACTCATCACACAGCAGCCAATCAGTGCCTGAGGTCATGTGCATTATATAAGTCGCTTCTGCCAGGACACAGCCACCCAGCACTCTCCCAGCCTGATAGCAGAGATGAAGTCAGAGCAGAATGCTGGACATCTCGTTCTGCTGGTCACTCATAGAAACTGTCACTCTCCTCACTGGACAAGATGCTTGCAGGTTCACTACCTCCATCCTGACCACGGGATAGATACGCCCCTGGTTTGATGTGTGGTGTATATAGTTCTCATTGCTGTGTATGTATTCTGGTGGAAGGTTACAACGGATCCTATTATTTGTTTGTATTAATTGGCGTATGAATCTCTAGTTTTTGTCTTTGGTTTTCTGCAGTGTTTCAGTAAAGAAGCATGCTCACTCACTGTGTCCAAGTTATTAAGAAACCCTTATTAAAATATAAGTCACAGACTTAACACTGGCGATGAGGATTAAAATCTTCTTCAGCATTGCTTCAGTAATCAGTGGAGCACCAGTGGACTGACACAGCACAATTGGAGGTGCAGACTGCCAGCACCACCTAGCCTGAATAAAGTTACACGTGAGATATCATTTTGTTTCTAAGGAAGGGAGGAAAAAGGACATAAAGGCAAAATGTCAGGATATATTGGCACAACAGCTGCTTTTGATAGTACTATAGAGGACTGGGCTATATATATATATATATATATATATGTATATATATATATATATATATATATATATTTTGAGAGAGTGGAATTATACTGTCATGCTAATTCTGTGCAGGAAGACAAGAAAGTAGCAGTCTTGCTCAGTGTAATGGGTGCCAAAACATACAGTTTGCTAAGGAGTTTAATAGCACCTGAAAAGCCAGCTAGCAAGTCATTCACTGACATAGTGGATATTTAAATAAGCATTTAAATCCAAAACCATTAGTGATTGCTGAAAGATTCAGGTTTCACAAAAGGGATCAAACTAAAAGTGAAAGTATATCTGAGTACATTGCTGAACCGAGAAAGTTATCTGAAACTGTCAGTTTGGAGCAGGGTTACTAGATGCCCTAAGAGACCATTTAGTTTGTGGGATGACAAGTCCTAGTGTACAAAAGAAATTGCTGGCTGGACCTGAACTGACCATAGAGCGAGCACTATCCATAGCTATTTCAATGGAGACTGCAACCAGGGATGCATCAGAATTTCAACAAAAGGGACCAGAATGTACTGCTAATCCAATTCATTGGAATCAGAGACAGTCCTGTGTCTGCTGTGGCAAGTCCTCACATGATGCCAGTCAGTGCTGGTTTAAAGACAAAGTGTGTAGAAAATGTAAGAAAAGAGGCCATATGGAGAGGGTGTGCCAGTCGGGAAGAACACCCAACCACCGGCAAGTATCCAAAGTCTATGGGAGAAAATATACAACACCCCAGGATTAACATGATGAACACAGCAAAAACATACATAGAATTATTAGTAGGAATGAGCTTCATCGAAAGATAGACATTTTCTATAGGGAACATCTGAAACACTATACTGTCCAAAGCACAGTTTGCTTCAACTGAATGAGCATAGCAGTGCAACTATTTTGTATTTCCAAGAAAAAAATAGAGACCAAACATTGAAAAATAATATTTTCCATGAATGTTCCTAGACAATGAGAATACTGGATGTAAATGCTGCATGTTCTTTAAATAAATAAATAATATATTAGCATATTTGCACAGTGGGTTAAAAATGCATATACATTGAAAAGCAGATAAAAAGGTTATACAAGACAGCCAGCTAAATGACAATAACAGTAAATTAAAATGAATATGCAAATATAGAGGTATTAGCATTAAACATCTACATATTTTATAATAATAGTGTAACGAGTTTGAACTCCCATGTACATTTTCTCTTTTGTAGCCTCTAATAGCCTTTTGTATTATGAACCTCTTAAGAGTATGGCATGCAAAAAATGTGACTATTATACCCTGTAATGGTTTGAAGGAAAAACAAGGAATATAAAAAAATAGGAATTATGTAACAATTTTTTTTAGTTATGTATTATTTGATGTCTTATCCAGTCTGGTAAAGTGTTAGTGCCTTTACTGTAGACAGAGATAAAGGAATACTGTAGAAGAGAAAAGTAGTACCTCTATTTATTGCTAGAATTGCTCAATCATAAAACAAAACAAATAACAAAAAATCTTTATACATTTATTCCTTATGTTAGACAAACAGAAACTGGGGGGAAATAAAACATATGTACTATACATACTGTATGTAGATGAAAAGTTTCCATTCCTTGTCATTACCTAAGATTGTATTTGTATTATTCATGCATAGGAGTACAAGCTAAAGAGGGACAAACAATTCAGCTAAATATTGCACTGTCATCTGAAGTTTCCATATGTTAGGTTAGTGTGTTTGGGAACACTTCCATGATGCACTTCTTCCTAGGCACTTCTTTTGTTTAAATCAATACATCGTATAAAATAAAGTCTCTGGTAGGCATCTGTCTCTTTGTTCAGGCAAATCTCGAGAACCACTAAACAGATTTTAATGGCGTTTTCACTATTCTATAGAGCATTTGTAGAGGAAGATTTAGTTGTATGAAATATTAATGTATGACAAAAGGGAGCCGAGCAGTGACGATTTTAGTGAAGCATGTCAATAAAAAATGGTCCCTGGTAGGTGTCTGTCAGTCTGAGCATTTGGCAAGGAAGGTTTAGTTGTATGCTGACCTCAGTATGGTAAAATTACCCTAACCCATGTATTGGCAGAGAGAGCACCTCACAACCTAATAGCTAGACAGCCACTGCTTACCTCCCTTACTCAGAGACAAATCAGTATAACACTAAAACTACACATACAAAAACACTTCCCTAAACATCCTATTGGTTAAGCAACAACTGGCCATATCACTACACCTCCCAATAATATTTAAACTAGAGATGTTCGCGGACCCCGTGTTTTGGTTTTGGTTCTAATTCATCATTGTGTTTTGGTTTTGGCAATACCACCCTCAAGTGTTTTGGTTCAGATTCAGATTTTGGATTTCTTTAAAATCGATTAACAAAACGATAAAAACAGCTAAAATCATGTAATGTGGACCTGTTTACATGCAATCTACAGCCAAGTTAGATTTTTAAAACCAGATTCCGAACTGACAGCAGACCCAAACCGGGAACCCCAAAGTAATCTCGAAATGGAACTCGGTTCCACTCGGAATCCTTAAGTTTGGATGTGTTTATATTTCAGGAAAACTGAACCACACATCTCTAATTTTTACCATTGCCTGACAGAATAAATCCAGACAGACTAGGGGGTTTATTTACGAAGTGTTGGGTTGTAAAACCCAACACTTCTATTTGTGTTTCTGCCCCCGAAAATTAAAAGGGCAGTGCATTTATTAGCCATGTCTTGTCATAAGTTACTGCCATCAGTTCACATATTCAGATATCAAACGTCATTCAATAGATATATGCTGCGCATCTGAGCCGATTACCAGCTCAGGTCTGCTGTAAGTTTTGAACTCGGATTTAAAATCTGAATCTCGGGTTTTAGTTTGCTTATAAACAGGTCCACATTATTGATGTTAGTTTTTTTTATCAATTTTAAGGAAATCAAAAACCAAATCCAAATCTGAACCAAATCACTTAAGGGTGGTTTTTCCAAAACCAAAACCAGAACATTTGATGGTAGTTTTGCCAAAATAAAAAAACAGGGGTCCGCGCACATCGGATTCAGGTAGCATTATTGCCAACTCATTCTATGTAAGTTTAGCTTTAATATACTTTGCGAAAATGATCAGCTCTGGAACAATGTAGCTTTCCCTTAATACATATTTTAAAATTGTGGTGTTAGGTAGACTTTACAGTCAAATAAAAAGATGATGGTAATTCTGAGACAACAATGTTATACATTATTTACTTTTTAAGTATATTGATTGTTTTAGAATGCTGTCTGATTAATGCATATTCCCCTACATATCCAAGTGACTGCATCTCCAAATCTAATTTTCATAACACTAACATATTTTAAAATTGTTTATAAATTAGATGCAATGGCTCTGACTAGGCCAGTATGTTACTGTAAATATGATGAATCATTGGAGGTTGTGATGAGATGAGTGCGGTAATCGTGATGATAAGTGTGTGTGACTGCAAATGGAATATGTCAGTGGACTGAGTGATTATGTACATGACAGTTTGTTTCACTGTTCATTTGTAGAAGTTAACAGCAGAGAAAGTCAGTAGAATGACAGATGATGTGTGTGACAATTTTGCTGGGATGCAGTCAGGTAGCCGACGGTCGAAATGCAGATCGCCGGCTTCACGACTGTCAAATCCCAGCAGGGTACTAATGACAGGTGTCGAAATCCCTATGCCTGTCATTATACCTATGCCGGGAGCCCGACACCTAGCATACCAAATGAAGGTAATCCGGACGGCGGGCGCGGACAGCTGCAGGGGGGGGGGTTAGGTGAGGGGCTCCCGGGGGGGACTTAGGGTTAGGCACCCCCCTGGGAGGGTTAGGGTTAAGCTAGGGGAAGGGGGGATTAGGGTTAGGCATCCCTGGGGGGAGGTTAGGGTTAGGCACCCCTCCGGGAGACTTAGGTTTAGGCTGCAGGGATGGGGGGTTAGGCTTAGGCACCCCTGGGGGGAGGTTAGGGTTAGGCACCCCCCTGGGAGACTTAGGTTTAGGCTGCGGGGATGGGGGCATTAGGTTTAGGCACTTAGGGGGGTAGGGATAGGCACTAGGGGGGAGGTTAGGGTTAGGCACCCCTAAGGGAGGGATAGGGTTAGGTGGGGTAGAGTTAGTTATACTTACCTAAATCTCCTGTCAGGATTTTCACTGCTGTTGGTCTGCCAGCATCGGGATTTCATACTGATTCCATTTTGCTAGTTCTTTATGATTGTGAGCAATGTAGATCACAACTACCATTCATTGTTTAACACAAACATACTCTATTATGCTTCCATATATTCTTCTTTCATAGTATATATAGAATTTTATGGATTTGTTAGTACTTATTTACTGAGTACAAAATGGCTGAAGTACAAAATAAAAAGCATCCATCCATGGCATACAGTATCCACCAACATCTGTGCAGAGGTGATCAGGATGGGTTCGGTATGAAATCCCAGCTGTTGGGATATCGCTGGTCAGAATACCGTCACCCATAGGAACGAACTTAAGTATTTTCCTAATTCCCTACCCTAACCCCTACCCTAACCCTCCCTCCCCAGTACCTAAACCTAACCTCCCCCTAGTGCATAAAACTAATCTCCCCCTCCCCGAACCCTAATCCTAACACTCCCTTCCCGGTGCCTAACCCTAACCCTCCCCCTAATGCCTAACCCTAACCCTGCTACCTAAACCTAATCCCCCTAATGCCTAACCCCGCTACCTAACCCTAACCTCCCCCTAACATCCCGATACTTACCTTCAGGATGCCGACGGTCGGGATACTGGTGCCGGAATCCGGACCTGTCTGGATTTTGGCGCCGGTATTTAGACCATCGGCATCCTGCATGCCGGGATGCGGACTACATCCGATCAGGACAGGGGACTAAAAATCAATAGGAATCCACTCAGTTATCTCCAATTGCACTTTCATTGCTGCCCAGCCAATCGGAAAATCCAGCCCCAATAACAGTGGGACAAAACCCTAAAATAGTGACTGTTCCACTGAAATTGGGGCAGTTGGGAGGTGTGTAATTTGTGTCATATTTCTTGAATAGCCCATAGGTTTATACAGCAAGATGGCATAATTGCTGAAAATTAGAAGTTTCTAGCAGCCAATTGGAGTAATGGCTATAATTAGTATTGTTATTATTGTTTATTTATACAAAATAATATTTGTTATTTATAGAGATGTGCCGATTCGGTTCTCCAGAAATCCGAATCCACCTGAATTTCGTGAATCCGGGTAAATCCGAGTCGCAGTTCTAATCTCCTGAGGAGATCCGGATAAATCCGGATTGTGGTTCTGATTTTTTTGTGGTTCGGAATTCGGATATTAAGTCTTTGATTGCATAAATTACATGATTTTAGCTGTTTTTAAAACTTTTTATCTATTTTTAGTTAAAAAATCCAGATCCAAAACCAAAACCCTTGAGGGTGGTTTGCAAAACCAAATCCAGATCCAAAACCTTGAAGGAGATACAGATCCAAAACCAAAACACGGGGGTTGGCGCACATCCCTAGTTATTTACATCAATCCCTGCCCCATTAGGCAGCAGCCAATAAACCTACCATGGCATTGGATGGAAAGCAGAATTCTTAGAAAAAAAGTCATGCAAAAGCAGGTAGAACATACTGAAAACACAGACACCTTATAGTGTAGCAATAAAACAATATTAATCAAAAGTTTCTAAATTAATGTGTACCACACAACATATAAAGCAAAGTTTATATGGACAGTTGTGATCCAGTAATCATGGTAGTCCTCTCTTCTTGTGGAGTCTTTGTGATGATGCAAATTATCTCTCTTGTGACCCCACCAAGATTGAGAGGTCACTCGTGGACACTCCAAAAAAGAATGAATCGGTCAGAGTAAGGAAACTACAACACTTTGGCCAATCAGAGTGGCCCTATTCCTTTCTGTGCTGTTATACTCTGTTGTCTGATCCCCTCTGCTGCCTGCAGCAGTAAAAATAGAGAGAAGAGTGTGTATTACCCGCTGCTCAAATAGGAAGTCTGTCTGTCGCCACTGCTTTTTGCACCTGGAGGAAATGCATCATACCTTTATATACCAATTGTATGTGTAATTCCATTGTTTGTTTTGGTAATTGTTTTCACATAAATAGAATTATATTGCAGTATGTCTGCTTTATGTTTGTATTCTCATGAGCCTTAATAAAGAAGAATTGTTTTATGGAGGATCGTCTAAGGGGTCATTTTGATATTTCAGATAAGCTTTATCATTTTTATATTGGTACAGGGCCACTTTGTTAGAAGTTTTAGCCCATTGGTGATTGACATACTTTACTGCACTAGGAGGCGCCCTTGGATTTGGTGTGGTTTGTACAAGATTGGCCTCCATCCTGGTATGAGGAATTTTCTAGACAATCACTACAGTGTCACCATTTATGTTGGACTTATTTTAGACTTATTGTTGTGCACATTTTATTGAAAAAACTTGTCACTTAGCCGCCCAATGGAATCGCAGATATTCCAATGTTGTGTTGTAGAATGCAATTCGGATCAGTAATGCATGCAGGAGGCATGACGCCTCCTGCTGCATTACCATATTAAAGCTATCGCAGCTGCTACCATGTTAGCAGCTGTGATAGCTAGTGCATCCGCAGCTGTATCAGGCCCTCTATATCCATATGGCAAAGGCGGGTAGAGGTCCTGCCAATTCTCCTCAACACATTTCATTTGTGTGCATAGTTGCTGTACTTCATCAGGAGAGTAACTAGCAAAGTGCCTAGTGAAGGTATATATACCCAATGTAATTTATAATAATTAACATGAGGGGATATGATCATAACCACACCATGGATCTTTCTGTTTAACAAAAAGGTAGAATGTGGGTGTGATGGGGTAGAAGCATGGAATTTCCTGTATACCAAAAGGTAGAATGTGGGTGTAATGGGGTGCTATCATGTATGCAAAGTGAGGGAGTGTTCAGAACTATATAAAAGCATAAATATGCCTTTTGGAGACATGTCTTTTGGACCTAGCATAGGTCAGGTGCATGTGCTCTCAATTGTTGATGACTAATAGCAAATTAGGCACATATGCAGCACACAGATGCGTCCTCATCTCGAGGTAATGTACAACTCTGCACATGGGCTAATATATGCATGTTTTCTGTGCATGCTTCTTATACGCTCAATTTACTTCCAACTGTGCAATTATCGCATATCAAAGAAGACCCAATTGATTCTGAAAATATATTTAGGCAAAAGGCACTAAATATTGAGGTTTCCTTTGGAAATCTACTACTTAATCTGTGGATCCAATACTGTTCTTGATCTAATCATTTGAGGTCCAGGTATTCCTTATAAATGTATTTGAAACTTTTTCAATTTATTTTAGAATGAAATTTAGAAACAAGGTGTTGATGAATAAATTTAGAAGTTCATATTTGAAATGCATATTTTTTTATTCTAATATATGTTCTAATATTCTAATTTACAACTTCCATATGGTTTTACTAACATATCAATCTGTTGTAAACCACATTTGACAGCATTGCATGTAAGTGAAAGAGCTGCAGTACTATGAGGCAGATTAATCATTTTTGCAGTAATGAAAGATTAATTAGTTATAAAAGACAAAAGTGTATTAGTGGTCTCCATAAAACTACAATATTCACAGTTATAACATTTTAAACAAGGATACTTGAGTTTAAAGTAGTTTTACATTCAAATCTGTTCTAATAATGATGGTTTCTTTGTCCAGAGAGTACCAAATCAAACATTAAAAGTAAAAGTGTCCTGCATATATATTTATTTTTTCATTTTTGTGTTTGTTATACCCAGCAATACATTTGATTGCTGCCTATTTAGTAAATAAACTATTATCTAATAATTTTGTTAATAATGTATTCATTTTAAAGCATATCGGGATGTGAGCAATTGCACTTGTTCTGAGTATGTTGACCATACGATTTATTATTAATGCAACATTTATTATGACAACAGATGCATCTCAGAATTCACATTTTAATGTTTAAAATGAATTCATATTATTATGTTTAATGTATCATATATATATATATATATATATATATATATATATATATATAGAGCTGGTAAACATATTGTTAGAGTTTATTCTAAGTGATCCTGGCAATCTGTAAAACTTGCAATTATCTTAAAAATAATTGTGAATTAGAGAAAATTGAATGGAACCCAAATTGATAATTGATGTGAAGATAAAATTCATACTTGTTGTGAAAAGCAAACTAATGGGAAACCATTTTATTTAAGAGGATGTAGTCAGCATCCCGCTATATGGGATGCCAATGGTCTAATTACCGACACCGGAATCCCAACAGCAGTCGGGTTCGTGGTTCTAGTACACTGACCGCCAGCATCCCAAAGGTAAGTATCGGGGGTTAGGGGCTAGGCATTTAGGGGAGGGTTAGGGTTTGGCATTAACAGGGGAGGATTAGGTTTAGGGTGCAGGGAGGGGGAGAATAGAGTTAGGCACTAGGCTGGGAGGTTAATATTAGACACCGGGAAGGGAAGGTTAGGGGTAAGAGTTAGCCATAAGACACTTAACTTTTAGTGTCAGGATTCTGGCAGTTGGGATTCCACTGTCAGTATTATGAAAGCTGGCATCCTGACAGCTGCGATCCCATACCCAACCCTGTATAAGGACAGTAGACCTAGTGTAACTAATTTAATTGGGAGTTCCCAGTAAAGAGTTTGGAGAGATCCAAAACTGAAATAGTGCCTTAGATATAAAAGGGAAAACTGATGACCAAGAGTGAAACCCATGTTTCTATATATCTCATGCCATGGATGAAATCGATCACAGAAACTTTGGATAATCATGCAGTGAGGGAATCAATCCGACAAACAATGATACGGCCCGGATGATGCTTTCCATCCCTATGTATCTTTGACAAATTATATAGGGTGGGACAACTGGCTGCCCTCCTATAATATAATTACATTTGTAGTTTGGTAAGAAAACTTTGGTATAAGCATAAAGAAATTCATTTTATTAATTTTTAAAATGTGTCTGGGTTGTTGTTTGGTGGCCATCGGAGCTTGCAAGCAGCTTGGCTGAGTTCCATCTTAGACTGCAGTTTTTACCATGGCCTGCTCTGCTAAAGAGGCTCCTGCACTGACCTCCAGCTGCTTGATCTGCCTGCCATCCTTTTATTACCACTTCTGAGTATCTGGGGCCAGCTCCCACTGAGCCTTTGAACATTGGAAAGGCCTTTTCTTTAGAACTGGGGAGACATGGTATCCACAGGCTGGTGCCATACTGGTGCCTTTTGTTCCTGTGAGGTGTGCCACTGCCAATACAGATGCTCCTTCGAATTTATGGTGTCTGCTTGTGTCCCATAGGCTTTGGATGCCTTCTTCTGAGCTGTGAGTCCTTGAACTTGTTTTCAGTATTGAGACTTAAGCTGGGTACACACTATGTGATTCTTGGCCTGACATGGCTATATCTGACAGATTGGGCCGATAATTGTGTACTGTGTATGCAGAACTAGGGCTTGATGATTGGTCAAAAACCAATTGGATTGTCTCCCAATATAGTGAGTGCTATGTCATTCACATTGTTTTGGTATCATACAGAAAATGCAGCGTGTACAGACCTCGGACAATGTCTGCTAATTAATTAACATTCCCTTACAGAGACCAGAGATTTTGGAATCAAATGGATCATTTGGAACTAAATGGTTATTGGGTAGCTTGTACGGTGTATATCAGCCATTTTTGGGATTGTTTTAGTCAGTCTGAACCGGTTTAGTTGTTAGCATCATTGGGCAAAATCTTATAGTGAGTACCAGCTTTACTTTCTGGCCCTATTTTAAGTAAATATTTCTACATTTACCTGTGGTGGATGTGTCTCCTGGGCTTATTCTACAGTGTCAATCGCTGTGGTGACTTTGGTGAAACAAGATTTGCTCTCAGCGACAATATGGCTACTAATGTCTATGGAGTGATGTTCTCCAAGCTACCCATGCAACAGTCTTTTCTGTAAACCTACAGTACGTACATTACCAGCTACTTTCCTTGGCTTATACCTACTACGGGTGCCGCTCCCGACACCCCGCAAGACTAGGCAAGTATCCCGGAATGGCTGTCAGCACCCCGCAAACCCTCGCACCAGCAGCAAAAGTGGGCGGTCTAATGGTGCGAAGATGCGATTCGCGCTGAATCGCGTCATTGTAGCCCCACCCCCTGCCTTGTAATGCCAGTAATATTGGCATTAAAAAGCGGGGGGCGGGGCCACTATGATGCGATCGTGTCAGCACGCCCCCGCTCCTCCCACTTGAACCACCCCCACCATCCCTGCTGGACGGACCTGCCACCCTCCTCCTGGATCCTCTTGCTGAAATGTCAGCAAGTATGCCCTATGTTGCAATAATACCCCTTAGTGTACGCAGAGGGCTTGATACAGAGATGGACACATTGATTATGTTTAAGCAGTTCAGTGATGTTTTGCAACTACACATTTGTGGAAAATCCAGAAATCCTTTACTGCGCACACGTGAAACCAAGTATCCTATGATGTTCTCATTGCATACAGCATCGCTAACACTTAAGAATGTGTTTGGACATTTCAGGGTGGACACTGGGAGGTGACCTAAAGTGATCGCAAAAAGGGAAAGATGCTGTGTTTTCAAATACAAATCCTGAGCTTCAGAGGCCATATTTAGTTGGATTTGAGGAGGCTAGTGCAAATGCTGATGGTGCAACTGTTGTTGCATCAATGCTGAAGTGTTTATCATCTGCATCACAAATGCACAGCTGTTGTGTATGGAGGCATTGGCATTAGAACAAGTGAGGCTAAAATACTGGTATTTCTGGGAGGTAGTCTGAAGTGAGCTAAAAATAAGCCAGTCTCATGGACGTGTTAAGAGAGTGTCGCCGGCTCCATTTCCAAATGCAGAGCCGCAGCCACAGATGCCATGCTTAGTGGAATTTCAGAAGGAGGAACTACGCCTGCCATAAGCTGGTGCAAGTGTTGATGGTGAATGTAATAGGTTGCTGATGGTGGAGTGTTTGGAACCTCCAACTAATTTGCACTGTCCATGGGCATTGAGAGTGGGCACCTCAGGGCATGCAAAGTCCGACTCACGCTAGTGCACAAGGGAAAGGCTTAAACTAGCATTTGCATATTACCACCCTTGCGACAAAATAACACTACTGCGCATGCATTAGTGTCCAATCAGGCTTTTTAGTGGATTGTTAATTGTCTTGAATTGTCTGTATTTCACTCTGTAATCTCTGCACACTTTGTACAATCTTCATATTTTTTCAGGATGTAGTTATGAGACCGGCAGCTGTGATGCCCCCGGTCTCAATACCTACATTGAAATCCCGACAATGGACTTAAGATAGGCATCGAAATACGGACGCCTATCTTAATCCCGATGCCGGAACGCCGAAGGACGCCAGACCGAATGAGGTAAGTCTGGTGTGCCCTTAGCATTAGCCGCATGGGGGATGGTTAGGTTTAGGAAGTGTAGCGGGGTTAGGGTTAGGTTTTAAGGGGGGTTAGGGTTAAGCACCACTGGGGGGGTATTGGCTTAGGCACTAATGGGGAGGTTTAGGTTAAGGCACTAACGGGGTGGGATACCAACCATCATGGTTTGCCGCTGTCGGTATTCTGACAAGAGGCATACCGACAGCCGGCATTACATACCCATTCCATTTTATCTCTTTATGGGGTCTATGTACTAAGCCTTGGAGAGAGATAAAGAGATGGAGATAAAGTATTAACCATTCAGCTCCTATCTGTCACTTTATTATAGGCTCTGTTTGAAAAATGACAGGAGCTGATTGGTTGGTCCTTTATCACTGTCCACTTTATCTCTCTTCAAGGCTTAGTACATAGACTCCATAATGTTACATTGACACTTCTATGTAATTAGCCCATCACAACCATTGCGAAGGTAAATAAAGTTATAACGATAATAAATAATATATATTGTACTTATAAGTAATACAAAGATATTTTTCCTACTAAATCCTTTTATTTGTCACTCTTTCATTGTTGCACTTTTAATGAAAATAATAAATTTACCAAAGAGTGCAGTAGAACAAAGTCACACTATATAATCTGTTCTTCATAATGAAAGAACCTCTCACATTTTATTATTTAATTCCAGTAAAATATTACAGTTTGTAAGCCATTATGTAAAAATATGTTATGTACCATTAAATGTACCAAAGCAGTATTACTTTAAACTTTTTTTTCACTTTTCCTCCAAATATATATCGTATTATCATGTGCTGAAAGACAACATTATAGCTTTGCTAAGCTTAAAACCAAACTGCTTCAGTAACTGCAGCAAACACGTTCCTACTGTGTTCACCTGCACCAGATTGTTGTTTTGTTGGAAGGTATTAATCTTCACTATTAGCTGCTCTCAACCTTTGTGAACTCATAATAACAATCCATCTGCTCATCTGTTATTTGTTAGCATGATTTTTGTGACATATAGCCTTCAAAAATGCCATTATCTAGCGGATTAAAAATTCTGATGCAAGAATAGTAAAATTTTAAAAAGCCTAAAATTATTTATGTCAGTGTAGATTGATGTTAAAGAAGAGGAAGTACAGTATAAGTGTATTGCTCTTTTTGTTAGCTAACCTATTTGTACTAACTTTGTTAATCTTGACAGTGATCAATTAGGCCAATTTTTAGATTTTCCAGTAATGTTGTGCAAAACATTGTGCATATCTTGAACCTGATTTAGATTTGTATGCAAGTACATTTTTGGGACATAAAAATACAGAATATGACTTGTCCTATCAATTGCTATCATTGTATTTATACTGCAGCTGCATGTATCTCACATTTATGGTCTCTTTAAATAGCCGGATTAAGGGCTTCATGGGCCTGGGGCTGAAAATGTTAAAGGGCCTATATTGAAAAGAGGAGGAACTGTAACCAGGAGGCAAAACAGATGGTGGTGTCCCCCTCCCGGTGGCTCCAGCTTGCTCCAGCCCCCCAGTCAGCCTTCTGTCTCTCCAGCCAGCCCCCAATGTCTCTCCAGCCAGCACCCCCAGTGTCTTGCCAGCCAGCTCCCCTCTGTCTCTCCAGCCAACTCTCCACTGTCCCTCCGCCAGCTCCTCTCTGTATATCCAGCCAGCTCCTCTCTGTCTCTCCAGCCAGTTCCCACTGTCACTCCAGCCAGCTCCTCTCTGTGTCTCCAGCCAGTTCCCCACTGTCTCTCCAGCCAGCTATGCTTACTTAGCTAGTTGGCACCGTTCAACATTGAGACTGGGATCGCTGATGCAGCAGGAGGTGTCAGACACCTCCTACTGCATTTGCATATTAGCAAGGATGGAATTGCAAAGATGCTTGTATGTGGCTTTGCAGTTCCGTCCTCTGCTGAATCAGGTCCATGGTTTGCTATTGGTCATCAAACTCATCAGTACTTGCACCTATCCTATACTAGGTGCATTAGACACACCATGCATATTTTAGCTTGTTACTGACTCTGTATAGCCTGCAGTCAACATGACTGAACTTTGTTTATGTGAGAACACCCTACTACAGCCCATTTTCGCCTAATCAGTTGTAAGTGTAGAAGCAATCAAAATATGTATGATCAATATGGGATGTAGTTGGCAGCCCGGCGGTCAGGATGCCAGTGGTTAGAATTCCAGTGTTGAAATCCCAACAGCAGTTGGAATCCCGGCTCCAGTATTCCAAACTCAGACATCCCAACAGTGAGTATTAGGTTTAGTAGGAGGGTTAGGGGTTAGGGTTAGTCACTAGAGGGAGGGTTATGGTTAGGCTGTGGGAGGGAATGATTAGGGTTATACTGAGGGAGGGGAGGGATAGGGTTAGGCTGTGGGAGGGAATGATTAGGGTTATACTGAGGGAGGGGAGGGATAGGGTTAGGCTGTGGGAAATGTGGGTTAGGGTTATTTACCTAATTCTGTCAGCGTCCTGACTGCCAGGATCCCATACCCAACACGATCCATACTTGTGCATTCAGGTTTGGAGCTTACACAGCGTGAAAATATAAAAGATACGCTCTAGCAAAGGCGTTCAACTCTACATCAGCCCGCAAATGTCAATTTCATCTTCATTATTATTTACATAAACTCATTTACCATCCCTGGCAATTTCACACTTTATTTTCTTTCATATTAGAATTCAGCAATTCATGCCACTGCAACACAAAATCTTTGTACAGTCAACTAAAAGACAACTCAAACTTTTTTCTTAATTATATATGAAATATACAGTTATTGTCACAGTGCACCAGAGCCTGGCTCAACACCATGTCAGGTGGCACTAGTTCCCTTGGGTATCAGTGACTCCATTGCCGGCAGCTGCCTGTCGGCACTCGTTCTGGTGAAGATTCTCCTTGCTGCCAGCCTCCCCTCTCTCCTGCTACTACGGCAACCCTCCTGTTCGGCTGCTGAAGGTGGCTCTTGCTCCAGGTGGCTGTAGCTCCCATAGGGTTTATGTGAAATGTGATAATTGATAGGTGTGCTAAAATGAGATGTCATGTTGGTGCCAAATTTGAATTTACTTCTATTTAAGCAAGTCTCTGAGCACTATTAGTGCCAGAGTATTAAGCTCACTATCTGATCTCCATTGACAGGTAGATCTGCCTGCCTTCATTTCCTCCAGAGTCCACCAGCCACGTATATTAAGAACCCAGTCAGAGCTCTGCAACCAGCACATTGGATGCAACAAATCCCGAACCCGCTGGTGAAAACTACTGATATGTTAGACTCCGCGCCTCTGCCCTGGGTATATACAAATCCTACAACTACAGCCAACATCCATATAATCTCAGCGAGAGTTGTGACACCGCCAGTCAAACATTTGAAATGCACAGTGACCGTAGACGGTCAGGGACCGTGCATTATAGCAATATGCTGCATGGCCCCAGCACCACACGGTGGAGGTATAAAATGTTTTCTTTAAGTTAAAAAACTGCACATTACACCTCCTGTGCAGTCTATTGCTATATAGCACAGCCCCTGACCGTCCACAGCCACTGGTCCAGTCCATGCACGCTCAGCCCCAGCAGCAGGTAAGAGGGAGGGAGGGCTGGAGTGCAGACAATGGCCCTGATTCAGAGCCGGATGCTCTGACCAGAGCGCTTGCTCTGAATCAGGGCCCACCTCCATTAATATGGAGCGTCCTCCTGGACGCTCGTATAGCTGTGGGTCACCACCCACAGCATATACGAGCGTGCAGGATGATGGTCGCGTTGGTCTTGAACATCGCAACCATCGAAACTGCGAGCAAAAGCCTGCGGTTGGGTTTTTCAACTGCAAGGCCAGGAGTGATTTTGGCTCTATCAGAGCCAAAATCACTCCCACTGACATCACTAGTGATGTCAGTGGGGCCGGCTTCAGACGGTAGGCGTTCCCTTGGGAACGCCTACGTCTGGCAGGCACGCCCCCGGCACACCCACCAAAGGGGGCGTGCTATCACTCACCATCGACAGCATGCCCCCTTTGATGAGACACTCCGAGCGAAGGAAAGTCCTTCGCTCATCGGGTCTCGCGCATGCGCACGACAGAGCTCCCTCCGTCGTGCGCATGCGCAGTGGGGACCATCGACCCACTTGCGAGCGGACAGCTGCTCGCAAGTGGGTCTGAATGAGGGCCAATGTAAACTGGTAAAGATTAAACCCAACCATCTGATATCTGAACTCCTGCACCAGCCATTTCCAAGCCCCTATCCATATGGACATAATGTACAATCATGATTCTCCGACAGGAGGTGAAGTAAATACACTGCTTCTCAGCATGAAGTTTTGGGGTGGGGCTGCCTGATAGTGATCTGAGGAGTTAAATTAACCTCATTTTGCCTTTCCCCTCTCAGAGTCTTTGCTATTAGCTGATATTGACGTGCCGGGCTGTAAAAATCAGCACACAGAAACACAAATGCTCTATAATTGGATTGCAGATCAGTTAATGCTGTAGGGCACTCAACAGAACATTACAACACTGCAAATAACTCAACTTTGGCATCAAATGCTGTTTAAAGGACAAAATGCTGATTAGCACAAGGCAGTGTCATGCACAGGAGGCGTCCCTCTTCTGGTCCAGGAAATGTCTCCTAGAGGCAACAATTGGGGGCTATCCTGCCTTTAAAAATAATAGTAGGAATAAAAGTACAGAAAACTGAATGGTCCTCTGCACAATCACAGCTATACGAACCAGTGAATTCCCCATATAATCTCCCTATCCTTCCCACTTCACTAGGAAGTGGGCGGGATGTGAGAGAGCCACCTACACCTCTGGGGGTGCATGGTACTACCTGAAAAATTGGGAGACTCCCACAACTTTTGTGAGAGTAGACAAGTTTAATCTAATACCATGTTATCTGTGTGTACAACATGGAAAAGACCCATTTAACCCTGCAGTGTAAATGGGTAACCCAGGTCATCCAACCCAGGTCCTGTTTACAGCATGGGGAGATCAGGATTTCCTGGCGCTCGGAGATTGTCATCTACAATCGCCGGCAGGAGAGAACATCTCTACCCATGTGCATTATAAATGGTGCCGACTTGGGAATAGCCAGGGTTGAAGCCGTGGTGTGAAAGGGGTATGTCCCGGGTCTGACCTGGTTTGGAACCATGTTCCAAATCCCGGATCAAACACAGGACTTAAGTGTAAAAAAGGTATGAGTGTCAGAATGTCAAAATTCAGGATATCACGATGTACACAATGTCAAAATGACAAATGGCAACACTGACATGTTGACATTGTGAATTCTGAGAGTTGGCATGTCCACAATGTGATTTCCTGTTTACTTTTAATCAAAGCCGAAACCTAACTGCAACCTAATCTACATTGCATCTTATCCCTATCCTTAATCCAACAATAACCCTAACTCTAATTGTAGCCTAACCCCAAACTAAATACAAGATATACCGCCCTATACCCCTAAATGTTTTGCGTATTTCTGTGTTCTACAAATATACTAGAATGATATGCGTGAAAAAAGTATGCGTGAAGAATCTGTTTATTGGTAATCACAGTGTTAACCTCAGACCTATTTCACACTGTATGTACAGTTTTTGAAACAATCATATATGGTAAACAATGTATGACAGGGTTTCAAGGTTATTCATTACATACAGGGATAGCAGAGTTAATAATGTTGCACAGTATTAATAACAGTTAAGGTGCGTACACACTACACGATATGCTCACTGAGCGATATCGTGTAGTGTGTCCCCGGCAGGCTGTGCTTAATGTCGTTCATGACATTGAGCACAGCCGTTGAACGATATCATTAACGATATCGTTCAGCGCCGGGCTCTCTTCCCCCATTCCCGAACATGCAGCAACCTGACAACATCGTCAGATTGTGCTGCATGTTCAGGCGATGGCCAATGTCGGAAACGACCAGCGGGAGTGCACATCGCTGGTCGTTTCCGACATAAAAGTGCACGATTTGTGCACGATTACTGAGCGATTGCACGATTACGATGTCGTAATCGTGCAGTCGCTCAGTAATATCGCCCAGTGTGTACCCACCATTATACTTGTAGTGCATTTACATATATAAAACATAGCATAATAATCAAGGTGGGGTATAAGTCTGTCTGCCTTTGGGTTCGTGACTACTAGCCACCTGTAGCGGTATACCACTTCCTTAGTGGTGTGTTGCCAGGTGTCTTAATATTATAAGAGAGCAGCATCCCGTCCTGCTTATTGATTACCGTCTTTAAACAGTACTGAGTTTGGAGGGCTGTGTACCATATGGGGTAAAAATAGTCCAGAAAAAATATATATAAGGGGGGGTTGTTGATTCAGCGACAACACTGTTACTTCAACCTAATAATCCAGTGTGCAAGGTAGCCAATACAAAGCTATCACATAAACCTAATCTAACCCTAACTATATTTGCAGCCTAAACCTAACCCGGATCCTTATTGAAGCCTAACCCTAACCCTAAAAAGGTATGTTGACCGTCTGACAATGTCAACATTTTCTCAGTTCAACACTGCGAATGCTGACATGTTGAATATCGACATTCTGAATGTCGACAGTTTGACCACATACCAGCATGCTATTGGCAGGAAATACCATCTGTGCTTACTTGATCAATCTGTCTGGCCTCATGCCAGTGGCGTAAATTCATCCCAGACGCCCGGAGGCAAGTTATAATTTGATGCCCCCCCGTCACAGCCACTGACACTGTAATGTAGCAATTCGCATGCAAACAGGCTATAGACAGACGAAGCCAGCAGCTGATGGTCTGACTTGGAGCTCTCCACTAGTGTATGGTTCCGGGAAGAGGTGCCATGTATTGGGCAGCCATGACGGTACACTCCAGAGACATAGTTACAGCCCTAAGTGGGGTGAATATGTTCTGGGCTTTGGAAGAGGTGCCCCTTCAGAGCTGGAGCCCGGTGGCAGGCGCCTCCATTGCCTCCCATAGTTCTGCCCCTGCCTCATGCACTACTGTAATTAATAGTATCATCTCATGCGCAAATGTTGATATTGTTCTCATGGAAGTGCAATCGCCTGCAATTGTCACCCTGCATTAAGTGTCAATTACAGCTAGCCTGTCCCAGGTGTCATTAGCCTGTACACAGAGTACCTGGCGAGCCAGGGGTGGGAATAACGCACACACCAGTGTGTCCTGGATGAGACCCCAGCAATTCTACTGCAGTAGTTACTGTAGGAGAAGAAGGGGTCTGTTAGGTGGACATCCCTTTTAACATGTTTTTCTATGTGACAGTAAAGTGTTAACAATGTTTTGCCTAAGATAAACTGTTTAATCATTACTATCATTAGAAAAACTTAGTCTGCAGTTTCTGTAGTAATTTAAATACAGTAAAAGCAAGGAATGCATTTTTTTAACTTTACAAAATCTACCATATGGGAACGTACATTGCCAAGTTTCATAAAAGTCTTTTTATTTCCCAAGTTACATTCTACCATTATTTATCTGACAGTCTAATGAACCAAATAATCCTGATGTAATCCAACATATCAGTCCGCATTTCATTCTCAGGACACTATTATAACTTATGAAAATATGTGCATCTAATTGTTTTTGGTTTCTACTTTCTCATTCTTTTTAATTGGTGTTTCAGTAATCTTAGAATCAAATTTCTATTTTTATACAACTATAAAAATATACTTCATTTATTGCATTTAACTGCAATCATTTCAGCCCATTAAAGTAATTAAATGAATTCCATATGTTGCTAAAAATTGTCTAAATTTTGTTTTCAGCCTAAAGCACAACCAACAGATACAATACAAACCCCTACATAGAACAGCGAGAAAAGGAAAACCTGCAATGGTTATTGAGGCCCACAAACAGCTGCTAGATAAAAATGCAATTATATCAGTAAAGAATGAATCAGGCATCTGACAAAACACTGATCCATGAAAACTAAATGAGTGCAGATTAAAGAAATTTCAACATTAGACAGAAGGTCTAGATGCAGTCACTTCTCAAGTGATAATTACAAGATGAAAATACTAATTATCTACAGGTATCATAGAGATTTTCAGATAAATATACATTAAAAGGAATATGTAATATAATGCTTGTACTGCAGTCTCAGAGCTGCAAAGGTCTGTTTGCTTTATGTTGTTTACACTGACAGACCTTCTACATTCACTCTGTATCAATGGGATGGACTAATCAGTTTACAGTGCGCTAATTCAGTGATACATTTCAGCAGGAAATGGATTACACAAACAGTATCAAATATAAAATAAAAAAGGGAAAGGAAAATGCAGAGCAAGATACAGTAATATAAGCCACTGTGTGATTAGAAAGCCAACTAATTAACCCAAGTGCCCTCTATAACAAATGGTAGAATGCAATAAAAGTACCTATTTTAATAATTTATGTTAAATAAAGAAACACATATTGCTAGATACCTAACCGTTCTAAATTAAATGAGTACAAACAAGTAGTCAAGATATCTTTGATGTAAAAAAATATAAACTACAAATAATAACATTAAATAAATAATAGTAATGTCTATCAGAATCTTGTTTTTTGTCTAGCTTTGCATGCCAAATTATTTATTGAAAACCTCATTCATATAATAACATTAGGAAGTTATAAAATTTTTTAAAAAAGGACATAAAATATACAACTGTTCAATCAAATTTGAAGAATCAAATTAAAATGAATTAATGATGTAAAAAAGTGGGCTAAATTTGAAATATTTTATTGCACAATATTAATTCCTATGCTCGTGTGCATATTGTGTTTCTGCACAGAGAGCAGAGCCCTGTAGGTGGCACTGCCACTTACCTACGGCTTCCAGGCAGGGTGCTGCCAGCCCTGCCCCCTCTGCATGTTGTCATGCACCCAGTGGGCGTGGCCGGCACAGGGAGCAGAAAATCCCTCTTATGGCACTGGTAAGTAAGGCATGTTTAGTCCTCATCCTGCACTGTTCTGCTTAGTCTGTCAAATTAGATTGTGTATACTAATTGTTTTCCACTACTTTTAATTCACAACCTTGAAATATCAACTACATTGTCAATGCTATCATCAAGGCCATGTTATTTTTATATGTTTAATGATAATGGGTCTTTAACTTTGCCTATCTATATATGATTTTAATATCCTCACCATTAGGTGAGGAGAATTTGTCACTTAATTTCCTTAAATTCTTTATCAGTATAATCCACTGTTTTTGGTTTCTCAATCAACCCGGTCATTATTCAGAATTATAGATTTCACTTTAGCCTTGTGAAACCCATCTTACTCTTGACATTCAAGCCTCTACCTGTTAGGTTTGCAGTGTGTTCTTCTCCTCTGCTCTTTGTCCTGTATTTCTCATGCATTCAATTATCATTAAAAGGTTATCTGTTCCTGCCAGCAGCTGAGCCTCAACTCTCCCTTTTTCCTCTATTTCTAACAGGAACAGCTTCAACAATATCCGTTTCATTCTAGCTGTGGCTCTCTGCTCACCCTCATCACTGGTTTCTTTATATAAGATGGTGGCTTATCTTATTAAATCTTGAGTCACAGGTTTCAAGGATCTGGAGCTAGTATACCATGGAAAAGTACTGTATACTTTCCACTTTGCATCTTTGTTTTTAGACTTCTTATATAGATGTACTGCACACTATCCAAAAGGTAAGGAGGAAAACAGAAAACATTTCCCCATTAACATGTTGACATACAGTATGAAAATTATTTCTATATAATAAAATTGACTTCTGATAAGAATTATGTAATAACACTGGCATGTAATAATAATTGGGTGAACCCTTCTGTAATTTCCCAAACAGACTCTTAATAATCAACCAATAACAATGTCAACATCAGATCCTTATTCACAACCAAAATTCTATAACCGTATAGAAGACAGGAAAGAGGAACACAAAGATGCACATGCCACATACACAAAGAAAAAAGTGAGGACTTCCCAAATAGTACAATAGTAAATATAAAAAAAGTAATGCTAAAGATAATCCGCACAATAAAATATACATTTTGCTGATAGAAAAGAAAATATGTCGGCATGCAGTGTGGGCATCTCCCGCCAGGTCTTGTTGAAAGAAAAATTTCACATATTGTGATAACCCAACCCTGCTTTCCCATCTAACAAAATATTAAACAATTACACTATCCCTCTGTAAGTTTAAAATCACAATACAGGCACACGCATGAACTTTAAGTCCGCTGTGCACATGTGACCAAGTCAACACAGTGATCTGTGCAGCAAGTGCCTCGGCCAGAGTATAGTCAGCACAACAACATCTGGAAAAACTAAAGACAGGCTTGCGGAGTAGAAGGTACTGAAGTCTAACAAAGAGACAAAGAGAGGGGAGAGAACAGAAAGATATAGAGGGACAGGAGAGAAGCAGAGATGCAGACACAAAGGGGTATATTTACTAAAGTGCAGGTTTATAGAAGTGGAGGTGTTGCCCATAGCAACCAATCAGATTCTAGCTATTATCTTCTAAGTGTGGTAGATAAATGATAAGTACAATCAGATTTGTTTCAACACCTCCATTTCTATAAACCTGCACAGCACTTTACTAAATATAGTCCTGAGGATCAAGGGAATGAGAGGGGGAAAATGCAAAACAGATGAGGTGTGAAGGGAGGAGGCAGGAGAGACACAGATTAGCGTAAGAGGTGGAAAAGGAGAAAAATGGAAAGAGGCAGAGTGTCAGAGGGAAAAGTAAAAACAGACGGGATTAATCAGAGAGAGAGATGTGAAAGAGAGAGATTGAGGGTGTGAGAGAGAGGAGGAAAGGGGATGATAGTATGATAAAGAGAGAGAGGAGTAAAGAGAGAGAGATAGAGAGAGAAAACCCAAGCTATGCTGGGGACAACAGTTAGTATATAAGCTCTGGAAAAATAAACCAGGCACCATTGGGGACTCCTTTCAGACACAGCCAAAAACCCAGGAATTTGCTGGGGCATGCCGAGTCCACACAGGTCCTGCTTATGTCTGAAAGGTCAGACTATGGTTGACAGGTTATTACTGGGACTTGCAAACTAGGTCAGTGCCCCGGCTTATGTCTGAATGGCGCAAACCAGGTTTTTTTGTTGCACAGAGAAGGAGCTGATTGGCTGTTCGGGGCTGTTATATATGACCTTGTCAGCAGCAAATGAAAGAGGACAGCAGAGCTTGGAAAGCGACGCATAGGAAAGATGAGTAGGTGCTGGAGCTATTATCATAAATTGCTCCCTTCTCCTGAAGTGACACTGCAATACAGCACAGTGTGAGCAGCTGCAACAAACTTTCATTTGCTGTGTAAAACAGCAAACAAATGCTTAAAACAAGGAACTCGGGGCTACACGTGTACATGTGGGGTATGATTATAGCAATGCAGTCTCCAACCTTCCTGAATTCACCACCCAGTTTGCATGGCCTCATTTTTGTGAGCCAAAAAACATCCCGTTTAAGTGATTTCACACTGAATGTCAGGGCAGATACAGCTTACAGTATGTGCAAAAGGGGTTGACCCGGAAAAACCCGGGTCTTTGGTGTAGTGTGAAAGGGGTTCTCCGAGCTGGGACCCGGGTTACCCCCTTGTTGACAAACCCATGTGTATTTGCTGGGGAATATGCCTGAAATGGGTATACTGTAAGTGTGCACTGCTAGTATCCATCCACAAAGTTATTGTGCTTTGTGGTTTATACTGTACCTTAAACTCATTTGGTGCAGGAAGTTTTATAAATATCAGTCCTTAGCATTACAGCTAGCACCTAGCATACAGTATTGTCCACAATGTTCACAAAAAATTTAACTAGATAATGTAAGATCTGTGTCATCATTTGATGAAGAAGGTGTGTGAAATTCTCAAGTTTGATTATTATCTGAAATAGCAATATGGGTTATCCAGTTTATGATTTAATATTTTTGACTGATATTTTTTGGGGTACATGCTTTTTTTTAAACAATGCATATTTTCTCATAAAATAGCTGACATTTAACACAGTAAACTTGATATTGTAGTTTAAAAATACAAAATGAGCTTAAATTACAGGGAAATGTACTGCCTATAGTTATACTGTAACTATGGAAAAAAGATTATATGCATTTGACAGTGCATTGTTAAAAATACAAATAACTGCTTCTGCCTTGATACTCGTTTATTTATGTTGCTACTGTATATAAAAATGCCTTCTTACATATACACCAATATGCATTTGTACACTTACATTTGCTCATCCTGTCTTGTGTAGGTGCATAAATTATAATTGTTGAGGAAAGTATTTAGTGGGCTAAATGTAATAGAATGTGAGTCGGCACCGCTGTGGGAATATGGAGCTCATTCAGAGCCGCTCGCTAGATGCGATCACTTGCATCCAGCGTATGCAAATTCGTCAAAGTGACGCCATGGCAGGCGCTCGCTTGGAAAGGCATTAGCATGCCCACTTTGGCTGTGCGAGTGATCGCTCTATGTATGCAGACACCCATAAGCGTATGTTGAGATGCCCACTAGTGCACGTCATCTCCAGGAAGTGTTTTAAAACATTGGTACATCGAGGACCATTGGAAGCTAACGCAGCGCTTTTGGTTACCTTACCCTACCGCAAGCACTGCGAGGACTTCAGTGTAAAAAACAGGCATGTGACGTGTACTATGACGCTGCCTGTTAATTATTAGAAACGGCGTTGAAACACTCAGGCACGCCTGCGTTCGCACCTCCATTCCCCGTTATTAGTGTCCTGCCCCGGTTACCACCCACAAACGGCCTCTCCTGTCACTCATATTACTGGACTGTCTTTGCTTGGCGAGCGAGCGGTTTGCGATCGCACAGAGTAGTTTGCGTACGCTCAGATCGAAGCATGCGCATGCTCATTCGCATACTATCGGGCCGCTTGCGAGGGCACAGCGCTTGCAAGCGGCTCTGAATCAGGTCCTATATGTGAGTATTTTTGTATTTTTAAAGCAGCAGGCATGTTAAAGGTAAAACCAAGCTGGTTATGCCTTTAACATGCTTGTTGCTTTAAAAATACGGGAATACTCGCATGTATTCCTGCAGCGACACCAGCTCACACTCTATTACATATTGGACCTCATTCAGAGTTGGTTGTAAGTGGCCGCTCGGTCGTACACATCCGATGTTTCCAAGCCACGCATGCGTACGGTTAGTTGTGCGCATGTGTGTACGAGACCTTGCGATCCAAAATGCTGTTGATCGTACGGCTTACGAGCAGGAAGTGGCTTCTGGGAGTTGATTGACATGAAAGGCCATTTGTGGGTGTTGACGGGGGTGGTGGTCTAAAATGCAGGCGTTCCTCATCGTTTTCAGGGCGTTTTAGGGGCGTACACAAATTTCCTGCTATGACCGACATAGAAGGCCGGAAGTAGTAAAACGTCACTCTGCAAGCAGGTTAGAGGCCTGGCTGATCGTACAGCTTGAGGTTGGGTATGTGCTCTCTCAAGCACCAGAGTACAATCAATACTATTGAATGTGACTGATGTTATGTTTGATGTGTCTATTTTGTGACACACAATGCAAGCAGCTAATAATCGTTTGTTGTTGCTAATAACACTGCTAATTGGCTTGTTATTGATTCAGTTGCGTTTGGATTAGAGAATAATAAGAATAAATATATTTCATGGGGATGGCTTATTCTCAGGGCCATAGCTAGGGTAGTGCGGCCGGTGCCATCACACAGGGCACCACTGATCAGGGGGCGCTATTTGGGCCTATCAAATTTCTGTTTATTATCATTCTTGCTTGTAGCTTCCTCTTATTTCATCCCATCATCTCCTGGCCTGTCCTATCTCTTCCCTGGCCCTTCCCCATGAAGCCATGGCCCTTTTTTGGGTGCATTATGTCCCTTTGAAAACTTGGGTGCATTATGTCCCTTTGAAAACTGGTGCCCTGTGCTCTTTCTGGCACAGGGCACCAAAAAGTCTAGTTACAGCTCTGCTTAATCTATGCGCTTTATTGTTAATTTTTGATGTAATTTGCACACAACACAAGTGGCCGCAACCAGCAGAAGACAATTAACATACAACGATTGACTCGATCGCTAGCTGCTATCACTTGTTAGCTAGGGGAGGTGCTTTGTTCATGTATGGGCGTCACTTTGGTTGCGATCGCCTGGCCATGCGATTGTTTTTTTTTCTGATTCTCGATCGTTAGGCGTACGACCGAGCAGCCGCTTACGACCGCCTCTGAATGAGGGCCATAGTCCCATATGTTTAACACATAAACATAATAAGACACATCTCAAAGAGACTTGGCTAACTTGTGACTTTACTGTATTGCATTGCACATAATTTCCCTCGATTTGCTTCTTAAAGTAGAAGGGGTTGCAAGTAATATATACCTGCAAATCCAAATACTGGCATACTGTAAGTTTTGCTTGTAACTATTTTTTTTTGCCATTTAAAATTGCATTGTGTAAATACAACCAACTTTGCATCTCACCATTAGCTGGCAAATAGTGCTAGTGGAAAAAAACAAGTTTTTCTGAACCAGAATGTGCTTAATGAAAAACTGTGGGACTGACTCAGCAAGGAACACAGTTGCTAATACACACGCAATCGGTTTATTGTTGCATTCTGCACATGCATATGCATAAGCATTGCAGTGCGTCTGCCTGAACTAGCAATTGCAATGGGAACTGCGATTGCAGAGTCTACACAGACCCAGAGCAGAGTGATTGACAGGAAGTGCCATTTGTGGGTGGTGACAAGGAGGCAGTCGGGTGTACACAGGAGTGCCAGTGCATTTCAATTTCATTGCAGGGGCATGCAAAAATTATGCCATAAATTATGCCATAAGCAGCCATACCACTGATAGCGTGCGTGGCTGTTAGCAATTTCTGAGTAAGGTCTGGGCTTCTGCAAGTGTGCATATGGGTCTGATGTTACTCAATGTTACCAATTGTTTCTCTATGTTCCCCTAGTATACGGATGTAAGGGGAAATGGGCATCCTTATGTCTGCCTGCGATCGCAATGTGAAGTGAAACATTTAAATAGCGCCGATGATATTAGTAACTGCGGTGCATGCGTATAAGCTGAATTGCGATCCGTAGTGAATCAGGCCTTGTGTCAGTTAAAGTGCAGAATAAAAGAATAATTTATTGCACCAATTAGGGCATTAAAAAATAAACAAAAATATATTATAAAAAAAATAAAAACTGATAAGGTAGCACACAATTTATTGTCTTGGTTTGTGGACACCTATATTAGAACCTTAGTGCCAATGATAACTACAGATACAAAGGATTTTTTACTCTAATCAGTGTTTTAAAACTACACACTTGCTGAGGGGTTTGGTATGAAATACCGGCAGCTCGATAGTTGCCGGTTCAAGTGGCATCCCAATGCAGGGCAGGTAATATAATTGCATCTCTAATAGCATTCTGTCGCAAACTCTCAGATGCATAGTGGACGCAACCCATATTCAGGGAATTGACTAGACCTATTCCTGAGGCGCAGAGTCTAATGTGCCGGCGGTATTCACCAGGGACCCTCGCAAGAAGGTATGGACTTACTGTAGCTGCATCCGACACACAGGTCGTGGCCCTCAGGTTAGGTTTCCCTATACAGGTGCTGGTGACTAGTAGAGTGCAGGGAACTTGTAGTGTAGTAGACTAGCCGGGTCAGAACCAAACAGACGAGATGGTACCAAGGAGCAACCGTAAACTGGTCACAGGGAATAGCCAAGGTCAGAACCAGATATCAAACACGGAAGCAGGGGTTAGGCAGAATCGGAGTCACGAACAGGCCAAGGTCAGAACCAATAGTCAGGATATACACAGGAACTCTGGAGTATGGTAATGGAACCTATACTCTGGCACTGGAGTGCTCCCAGGACCTTCCTTTTATAGGTCAGAGTTCAAAAGTTGAAACTAGCCCCAATCAGCGCTTCCTATTTTGAGTTCCTGTCACTTTAAATCTTTAGCAGAGCGGCGCGCATGCTCCTAAGGAACCCGCAACCGCCTGCACACAGCTGCCGGGAAAGGAGAGGAACAGCTGACAGCTGGTGCCGGGGATCTCCCGCCTACTGTCCCATGCCAGCCAGGACTCCAGCGTCGCCGGACCAGGTAAGAGACATGGATTCGGCAGCGCCGTGACACATTCCACCATACATGTCATTCTGAATTGTCCCCCATCCATGCCAGAATATAGTATTACACAGCAATTCCAACATAAAATATACTTACTAGTAGTATACAGTATGCCCCCATCAGTGGCAGTATTAAGTACTACATATGTACAGTATAATTACCTACTATATTGTTGTCCCTATTAGAAGAGTTCAAGGACGGAAATGCAGGTGCCTACTCTGACGGTTACGGTGAATTATGTCATTATAGCCCTGCATCCACAGTGCAGTCCCACAAATCACAGCATAAAGCAGAAGGAGAAGTGCCATGATGATGCAATATACAAAACAGGAAAATATAGGATATGTATTCACATATAATGCATATTCTTGTAACAATTGCATTGAAAAATATATTATTTTTAATGGTTAAAGGACTTTCATGTAATGAAACACAAGTATCTTCAACCTTTCCTAAATTCTAACTGTTCTGATTCAGTTGCAGACAAAACAACCTAAATGTACAGTATGTAGGCCTCTAATCTACCAACCATTTATGATTTATGATGTCTATACTTCTGCATACTTCTGTCTTTCCATAGGCTTTAGCGCTTACACCTATCTTTGATAGCAGCTGTAGATGTGGCCTTGTGTTGGGAATAGAGCGCCAAGTCTCTTTTTTGCATTTATGATCTCCCCTGGGCCCGAAGGGTTTGCCTTATCTGCCTAGACCCAGAAGTTTTGTAACTGGTTCTCCCTCTCTGTGATCCTGCTTTTGTCATCTGTATCATTCTGGCATCTGTTTGCTGTGGAGAGTCTGTCATGACTAGTAGGTATCATAGTTACTATACAGGTATTCCTTCTGCATAAATGTCCACTACACTCTTACATGTCCAGTAATTCAATGTATGTTGTAATTCTGACACCTGTAACTGTTGTTAATAAAATGCTGGGAGAAGCTGTATAGTAAACACATAGTAGCTATTATAAGCAGTGCAGATGAGCTGAGATGCTGGGGTGGAAGGAGCTGGAAAGGTATATTTAGTAGAGATGAGCGGGGTCGGATTTCAGAGTTCCGAACCCACCCGAATTTAGCAGTTCCGAGTCGGTTCCAAGCAGGCAAAACCATAGAGTCAGAAATCTCGTAGTTCGCGAGCTTACATCTCTATGATCAATGTAGTATATAGGGACCACGCGGCAGACGCCATTTCACTCTGGCTGTGGAGACTGAACAGGGAGGGTGGGTAGTGTAGGGCTGGGAGAGGTGCTGGTGATGTTTGTTGTTGTGCTGTTTTCTGTCTGCTGTGTCCTGGGCTGGTGCACTGCTGATCCATTCTGGGCTGGTGCTGTCTGCTGTGTCCTGGGCTGGTGCTGCTGATCCATTCTGGGCTGGTGCTGTCTGCTGTGTCCTGGGCTGGTGGTGCTGTCTGCTGTGTCCTGGGCTAGTGCTGCTGATCCATTCTGGGCTGTGCTGTCTGCTGTGTCCATCTGTGCTTGTGCAGAATACATCTGGGCTCTGCTGCGTCCATCTGGGCCCAAGTTCTGGACTAAAAAAAAAAAGTAAAAAAATAAACAATAAGTGTCTTTTTGTGTAATATTTTTCTGTGTGTGCATGCATGTTAGGCTTAACTGCACAAGAGCCAGCCAACAACGCAAGTTGCAACCTAGTGCTGCCTGACTCCAGTCGTGATCAATTTGTGCTCTGGGCCCAAGTTCTGGATCCGAAAAAAAACATTTATATATTTTGTCTTTTTTTTGTCAATTTTTTTTTGTGTGCATGTCAGCCACACCTGGCTGTCACTGTCATCTGCGTAGGTGCGCAGGGGTGCTGTGCTCCTGTCTGTCAAGGGGCTGCTGCCCAAAATAATAAATATTTTTTATTGTGTGCATGTTAGCCACACCGGTCATCTGCGTAGGTGCGCAGGGGTGCTGTGCTCCTGTCTGTTGAAGGGCTGCTGCCCAAAATAATAAATAAGCAATTTTTATTGTGTGCATGTTAGCCACACCTGTCATCGACGTAGCTGCACAGGGGTGTTGTGCTGCTGTATGTCAAGGGGCTGCATGAATATTGCAATGAAAACTTTTTTTTAAGTTGTTGGGTTACCAAAAGTTTTTTTTTAAATCTTAAACATAGCAGAAATGTTATCCTAACAGCTTATAAAGTTATATGCTCTAAAAAACTAAAGCCTATATTTAATTACAAACCTATATAGAGTAGACACCCTACATTCTAAAACTGTTCTATTCAAAAATATAAACAAAAGCAAAGATTATAAGTCTAGTGTGATATAGTGTATTATTAGAACAAGCGGAACAGAGCATTAAATGCAACATTTTATTTTAAGGTTTAAGTTTTACCTTGTGTAAAAAAATATATAGCACATCTATGAAACATACTTAAGTGGAACTATAGTGGAAGACAGGATGGCAGTTTAATAAACTACAGTATATGATCCTATAGAATGTTTTAATTAATGAAGAAATAGATCAGAGACCTGAGGCTAGAATGGGTAAATGGAGGTGGAGTATTTAGCAGAATCCAGGTAAAGCATTGATTAATTGATTGATTTCTAACACTACTAATAACTATGAAGAAGTACAAATTGGAGACATTTAAAAACAATTTTTCAAAATCCCAATTATATTTCTAAAGTTGAAATTGAATCCAAACATCAAATCACAGGCCTTAGAACAATTCAAGATATTCAAGGCAGAATAATAGTTCATTGAAAGTCAATAATTATATGAAAATATGTTTTGATGATTCTACTCTGTATTCTGTGGATAAGCTGCAGGATACGGGGGTTTATATGTCAGGATGATAAGCTGGTGATGGATGGCCTTGCAAGAAACAAATGAATATGAATGCCCCAGTAAAGTACAGTAATATATTTTGCCTGTGAAACACACACAATATTGGCAAAACCCATAATGAAAAAGATGGAAAGGCGATCTATTTATCTAGCATACTCCTCTCTTATCTCATGGGGCAGATGCTCTGTGCAGGCTTAGATCTCACTGGGATATATATTTGAGTGTTTTATCTGTTGATGATTGGAAATTTCTCCTGGGTTCTCTTCAAGATGCCACAGCATTTGCCAAATATCAGCAGATTCAACTATATATTCTGCATAGGGTCTACTGGACCCCAATAAGGCTCTGTGAATTTGGAGGATCTTTTACGGACTCAAGCCCTGAATGTGCTGCCCTTCTGCTGACTTCTGGCATCTTCTTTGGACTTGTCCCCAAGTGGCTACCTTTTGAACTGGGGTAGTTACCTTTATACGAACAATGGGTGTCTGAATCCCTTTACTGACCCTATGCATTTGCCTGTTTGGTCTCGATCTGAAGGAATCCCTCACTGTTCCTTTACAGTTAAATTGTCATTCTGAGGCATGACAATGTCCTTCTTCTTACACTGGAAATAACTGCTGCAACTGGTGGCTGACTTACTTTGACACAAACAACATCCTCCTGAATTTTATCACTTCTTCTTGTCCAACAGAGTCAATATCTACATCATCATTAGCATCAGATACACAAAAATCCCCCTCATCCTGTTTCACTTTCACAGTAGCATCCTTAATTTATATGTCATCATTCTTACTTTTACTACAGATTTGCAGAGGGTGCAGAAATGGTAGAAGGAGGCTTCTCTACAATTAGTTTCAGAAATGTTAGACACACATTATAATTGTTACTCCTTACAAAGTACATAAGCAAATAAGCACACAACAAGATAGTAATTAACAGTACCAAACAATGCAGGACAAGGACATGGTTTATAAACTTTGCTACATTAACAATCATAATACTTAAATAACCAGCAAGGTGTCAGCAACAAAGTGTTAGGTACCATTCTGGGGATTTAGGAGTAAATTATATTATAAGTGAGGATAGGAGATGCACATGAGAGAAGAGGGCCCTGCTCATGAGAGCTTACATTCAAAAGTACCCGTGGACACCCTTAGGTATCTGTGATATTTGTCATCACACAATTTGCCCTTCAGCATTAGCATTCTTTTTGTGCACTGATATGCATGTTTTAAAGGTGACAGATCTAGAATCAGGACCTGATTCAGAGATGGACACAATGCTGATATTTACATAGAATGAGCAATTATTTGCTAATATGCATGCACAAATGCCGCACTTCACATGTGCAGGGATTGTTTTGCAATTACGTTCACATAGTGGAACCAAAAATTAAAGTTATAGGCATTCAGTGTTGGTGGGTGGGTGACAGAGGGGGGGGTAGAAGAACACAGAATGTCTGACCATTTAAATGCCATTACATGGGCATGAATAAAATAGTTGTTGTGATCTCCTGCACAGCATGAAAACTCTCTATGTATCGGGAGATCAGTGTTTGCAGCCAGTCAGACTTGCTGCGTATGCAGCATTTCCGGCCGGTGTGCATCAATGGTACTGATGTTTATGCTGTTGCAGGTAATCGTATGGATATGAGAAGGCAGCAGTGGGCGATCCTATGCTCAGCTGTGATTTGTAAGGCATTAGCATATTCTAGCAACTGCGATATGTGTGAGAATGCAGTTGCAGTTGCATTACCGTCTGTCTATGAATCAAGAAGGTTTTGCATGCAAGATTACAGAAGATGCCTGATTGTCTTTGGCCTTCTGCAATTGGCATTCTAGTGCATTAAAAGAAGTAGCAGGACCGCAACTTCCAAATGAAGTCCATGGTCTGAACCTTTCCTTGCCACTGCATGTGGTGTATGGCATGTTGGCAATTATACGTTTTTTGGCCAGCAAATTTTCCCTTCATAGTTAGAGGTGATTTTTTTTATGATTGTGAAATACTATTTATAAAAGATTTCAGGTACCTTTTTACTTGACCTTCTTTAGTAGATTTTGAAGTACTATGACTGCCTGCACAAGTACTGGGTCGCACCTGCTCTTCTATCAGCTGATTCATGATTGCTATAATTTTTACACAGATGGAAATACAATATTGATACAATTAATGCAATATTAATTTATCCCCGCTGGAATCCACCATTACAGAAGTCTCTGAACTTTGATGTAATTGCTAGTAAAGGTCTTCCTTGTGGAATTTCCAGTTCATTTTGATAAACATCATCTTTTCCACATTTCGAGGAAGTATCCTCCTACGCTGATCACCGATAAGGTTCCATGCTGTGCTGAAAACTATTTCTAAGTACACACTGAAGGGTGGGAATCTTAAGTAATGCAAAGCCAGTTTGTAAAATGGCCACCAAATTGCCTTTTTTTTTTCTTTCAGTATGAAAAGAGATTCTGTGATATGCCTATTTGTACTATGTCATGTAAGTTATCCTGCACCATTCTTTGGATGGTGACCCTATCAAATGGAGTTATAGTAGAGGCGTCACTAATTTTGGGTAATTCTTTTAGTCCCAACCAAATGTCTAAATATTGTGTTGACTCCTCTGCATCACCAATGGGTGGCTTTTGGGAAAGCTTAGATTTTTCCTGCCAGTGGCCAGAGAAACTAGAGGAGACATTGTTCAGTCATGTACCATTTCAGCTGCCAACTTGTTCACCAGGAGCTCTTTGCATCTATTCTGTTCTGTGTCAGTTGGAAAGAAAGACACAATGTACGACTTAAACCTAGGATCAAGCATGGTCACCAAAATATCGGGATCCGATTTCAAGATATTGAGAACCATTGGATCCTGGCAAAGCAAGTAAAGGACTTGATCTCCATGTCCAACATACTTCTCCTTCAATTTCTCAAGCTGATTTTCCAAAAGTCTAATTAGGGGAGTTATCTGACTCAAGCGAGCAGTGTCTGCACTCACTTCACATGTGATTACATCGAAGGATTTCAGCACCTTACACAAGATGGAATGTATTCTCCACTGTGTTGGACTAAGGAATACTCCCCCTCTTCTCCTAATGTCATGGCTTGTTGTGTAGCTGTGGATGGCTTTTTGCTGTTCCTCCATCCGCTGGAGCATATAAAGGGTGGAATTCCACCTTGTTACCATCTCTTGCTTCAGTTGGTGACAGGGCAAATTGAACTGTTCTTACAGGTGCAATCACACAGGTCACAGTAAGGCATTCCAGAGTGATTGATAGGTAGTCATCATTTGGAGTGGTTGGAGAAACGCAAATGTGTCTGTCCATTTGAATGGCATTACATGGCATGCATAACTTAGCCACTGCGATGGCATATACAGTTTGAATACCCGCTGCGTGTGATGAGGTTAGCAATTTCTGAGTAAATTCTGACCTATTGTAATTGTGTGTGAGGGGTCAATGTTACTTAATGTTTCTGATGTATATGTAGGACTGAAAGGTATTACAAATGAGAGATAACAGTAGTGGGTATCTCTATGCTGGCTGTGCAATGGCATTGCAATAGCATTCATTAGCATATTTTGTGTAATCGCAGACTGCAATCGCAATAGCGATCAGTAGTGAATCAGAAATCACATATCCTGAGGAGAGTCCAAGTGGGGTAAGCCATTTTGCTATGATATCTATTAGTTTTTCTAAGAAGTTGTCAGCAGTATGCCTTCAGTCTTACTCAGACAGCCAGCCTCTGAATGAGCTGGTATTGTTTTTGAGATACTGCTGCAGAAGGTGATTCACCCACCCAGTGAGCTGTCACAGTCATGTAATCTTTAGTTTGCCCACTACCGCTTGTCCACATATCTGTTATTACACACACATTGTGGGTACAATAGCATTTTGTAGGCCAATAATTAGGTTTTTTTCAACATCCTTGTACAGCAGAGTACTGGATTTTCGGGTAAAATAGAACAGAGATGGAATTTGGTACCGGGGACAAAGGACCTTAATTAACTGTAAAACCCACTGCATTAATGTTGGATATTGGAAGCAGATCTACTATTAGCATAGCTGTCATGGCATCAGTGAACCACTGTGCGACTGGGTGTCAGCTGACATTCTTGCTTCCCCTTGCAAAGGATTGTTTTGCTGTCAATTGTTTTTTTTAAATACTAGTCTTCTTGGTCCCCTTCTGGGGTGAAGATCCATCTCAAGCAGCAGTAGGCCTAGCACTGAAGGATTCTTCTGAGGAATCCTGGATAGGGGAGGAGTCACCTAGCCTTAACAAATTGGATGCAGGACTACCTCCGATCATTGCTGAGGATATTGAGGATGAAGGTTTTGTGGACATTACAGGTGCTGGAATCTAGTTGAGAGAAGGGAACTAGCTGCTGCGGGACTGCTTGTTGGTATTCTTTTATGCACCAGTTTCTGATGTTGGCAAAAACATTTCATGAGTTCTCTGCAAATTATGTAACAGCGAGGAGGCCCTTATATGGTTACTGTCCCTACCGCCACTTACTGAGGTTTTACAAACACTACAGATGGCTTGAAAATTGTTGTCAGGATTTGGGTAAAAATAATTCCACACATAAGAGGTGGATTTTTCATCTTATGCCTAGGCACGACAATGGCCTTCTTCTTATCATGGCCAAGAACTGCTTGAACTGGTGCCTGGCTTACACAAACAACATTCACAACCTCAACAGCTGGCATCAGCTCCTCAAAGATCCCCCTTATTCTCTTGCACTTCTATGGTGGCCTCCTCATTTTCTATGCCATCAGCTATACTTCTGCTGTTCACCCCCACATTGCAGAGAAAGAAGAAGAGTTGGAAAGTGAGTACAGTATCAGAAAGAAAGTCCAGGCTCACACAGAGCACTTGTGGACACACTTAAGGCACACATCCACTAAATGACAGTCAAATGACTGCACGATTATTACATTGTAATCGTGCCATCGTTTGTCTGTCATTTGCCTTCACTGAACGAGCAGTCGTTCAGTGAAGGCACATCAATAATCTGCAAATATGCTGAACCTGACGATATCGTCAGGTTGTACAGCAAGTTTGCACGATGATAGATGTCTAAATGACCAGTGGGAGCGCGCATTGCTGGTCATTTAAGACATTTTTGCAAACGATTTGCAAGCGATTTGCAAACGATTTATGAACGATTGAATGATAACAATATTGTTATCGTTCAATCGCTCAAATAAATTGTCTAATAGGATATGTGCCTTTAGACTCTCCTCAGGGATTTGTGATATCTCTGTTTCTGAATGCAGAGTTTGTTCTACTGCCTTAGTGGTTTTAATTTTTTTACACCACTTTTAGACTCTGAAGTCATCATCATGAGAGGCAGAAGATGCCTCACTGACAGCTGCAGAACCACCACTCATAAATAAAGGCCAAGGCTTGAGTCTTTCCTTGCCACTCCATGTGATGGATGGCATGTTGGCAATTTTATGTTTTTCTGCACCAAACTTTCTCTTTATTAGAGGCATTTTTTTTTTTACCAATGTATATAGTTTTTTTTATTTTAGATGCCCTGACTTAAATCCCCTATAGCATTGGCTTTAGCAGATGACCTTGAAGGACTAGTATCATCATCATGATTGGTGGCAGCAGCTGCAGCAATAGTATTTTTTGCTCTTCTCTAAAATGATCGTTTTCCATTTTTCAATTTGCGGATCACTGCGGTGATTCAAAGTGCTTTTACCATTTAAATATGCATGAATATTAAACGCACTGGTGTACAGTGTGCCAGAACAGTACACAGAATAGAACAATCTATTTATTTTTCAATTTGCAGCTCAACTTAAACTGTGGCAATTTAAATGACCTTTATATGTATGTGAATAATAAACACACAGGATTACCAGTGTGCCGGAACAGTACAAATGATAGAACAATATATTTATTTTTCCCTTCACAGCTCAACTCAAACTGCTGCAATTCAAAGGGATTTTATATGTATGTAAATCATAAATGCACAGGGATACAGTGCACCAGAAGAGTAGAAACAATAGAACACTAAATGTATTTTTCATTTCGCAGCTCAATCCAAACTGTGGCAATTCAAAGGCCTTTTATATGTATGAGAATAATAAATGCACGGGTACAGTTTGCCAGAACAGTACAAATAATAGAACAATATAATTTTTGTCTTTTTTTGTTTAATTACAATTCAGCTCATACTGCATGGAGTCAGAATACTTTTATAATGGACTAGGGTACAGCACACACAGGTTGTACAAACTTAAAACACACCATTTTTTTTAACATTTTTAACATTTGTTTTTACTTTTATATTTTTACTTTTTTCGCATCTGAGAATACACACTGTAGTACTTATATGTGAATGCAGTGGGTAGGGTATGGCCTGCAGAGTCAGTCCAGCACCACTATGTGTAACATAATTAAACAAGGATCTGGACACAGCTTGTGGATGGACACAGCACAGCATATGTGGATGGACACACCATTTGTGGATAGACACAGCACAGCCACTTAATGGATACAGCACAGCCACTTGTATGGACACAGTGACAGCACAACCACTTGTATGGAGTCTGGACACAGCACAGCCACTTGTGTGGACACAGTGACAGTACTGCCACT
This sequence comes from Taudactylus pleione, assembly GCA_031769625.1. Taxonomy (NCBI): domain Eukaryota; kingdom Metazoa; phylum Chordata; class Amphibia; order Anura; family Myobatrachidae; genus Taudactylus; species Taudactylus pleione. The sequence goes on from JAUIMM010000063.1 coordinate 11,352,310, forward strand.
TGTATGGAGTCTGGACACAGCACAGCGACTTGTATGGACACAGTGACAGCACAGCCACTTGCATGGAGTCTGAACACAGCACAGTCACTTGTATGGACACAGCACATCCACTTGTATGGACACAGCACAGCCACTTGTATGGAGTCTGGACACAGCACAGCCACTTATATAGAGTCTAGATACAGCACAGCCACTTGTATGGACACAGCACAGCCACTTGTATGGAGTCTGGACACAGCACAGTGACTTGTATGGACACAGCACAGCCACTTGTACAGAGTCTGGATACAGCACAGCCACTTTGTCATGACCAGGGTTTCCCGGCATAGGGGACGACGGTTATTACCTGTGAGGGCGCTATGGCGTGGTCCTTCTGGCGGAGGAGCTGGTATCTGGCGGCAGGCGTTGGTTGTGCGAGGCGTTCCACATGCACTGTGTCATTCTGGCTGGGGTAAGCCTGGTGGTATTTCCATTCTGTTCTGGTATGGGCGCCGCCATCTTGCTTCTGGTCATGTGACCTAGTTGCTCCTATCCTGGCGTGTCACGTGCTCTCTCCGACCATTCACAATCCTGCACTGGATACTTAGGGGAGTTCAGAGCTTCCCATAGTTGCCAGTGCAACGTGTTTCACAGCATAGATGTGAGTGAGAGTTCCTGTGCGTCTGAGTCCTGTCTGTTCCCTGCTCACCTGTGCTCTTGCTGGACCCCAGCTTCCAAGCAGCCTGCATTTGCTCTGCCTGCTCCAAGTCTCCTGCTGGAACCATCCTGCACCATCCATTACCCTCTCCCTGCCTAAAGACCTGAGTGTGCAGTTAACCCTGTCCCTACACTGCCTCCAGTTACCTAGTTCTCTGCAGTTATCCTGTTTCTACACTGAACCATCTCAGTGCTACTCATCAGTCATTCAACTACTCCATAAGCCTCTCTGGATTTCATCACACCAGAATCAATTGGTAACCTGATATCTTATCTGCAGCCTCACAGTAACCATTTGGATTACAAAGACTTTCTATTATTTCTGTCACTACCTGCACCTTCCACCAGACCCACTCCTGCCTGAACCTGTCTACTCAGTTAACCCATTCCTGCACAGTCATCTCTCAGCATTTCTGGATTTCCCTTCAGCCATTATCACAGCATCTCTGGATTTCCCTTCAGCCATTCTCACAGCTCTACCAGATTTCCCCTCAGCCATTATTACAGCATTACTGGATTTCCCTCTCAGTTACTGTTCAGCATACTTGGATATTTTACTTCACTTCCACAGCCTAATTGACCTCACCTGATTCATCTGTCACTGATCTGGACATTTGTTTACTCCCATCCACCTAGGTCTCCTTCAGTCACATATTACTCTGTCATTTCTGGACTTAAGTATATAATTGTTCATGTCTACCAACAGTCACTTTAAACAACCCACCTTTCCATTTAAATAAGTTCTGGTGTCTGCACCTGATTCCACCCCGGGTCCACAACAAACACAGGTCCTAACAGTTTGCACTGGCGCAATATATTCGTCCACTGGACAGAAATCCGGAACAGATTTAATTCAGAACATTGCAAGCTGTTTGGAAAACCTGGAAACTATGCAGCACCAAAAGGCCCAGTTTTTTCAAGAAATGGTAAAACTTCAGGATATCATGCTAACTACTTTGACTACTACAAATGTAACAGTGGTTACACCTGCTCCTCTGTCTGATAATACAGGTTACAGGACATCTCCCCAGCTGCACCTACCTATGTCAAGCAAATTTGATGGCAGTCCCAAGCTGTGCCGCGATTTCTTATTCAGTGTGATGTGCATTTTATTTTGCAGCCAGATAACTTTCCTTCTGCCAAAACTAAAGTGGCCTATATTGTATCCTTATTGTCTGGCTCGGCTTTGGATTGGGCTTCTCCACTCTGGGAGCGTTCAGACCCCCTTCTGGACAATTACACTGAGGACCGCATTCGGACGCTATCAGTCGTTTGCTCGTACGCATTCGATTGTTTTAAACCATGCATGCATCCGGTTCTCATTGCGCATGTGCGGCCGGATCATTGCGGTCATTTTTCGTTTGCTCGTATACACAGCGAACAGGAAGTGACCTATGTCATTTGATTGACAGAATGTTTCGTTTATGGGTGGTAATGGGGTGGAGATGAGAAAACGCAGGCGTTGCAAGGCGTTTTTTGGGCGTACATGTATTATCTTGTGCGAACGTCCAATGTGGATGCTATTTTGTACAAGTCACTGTGTGATCCAATTTCCATTAAGACTGCTCGCTCAGCTTGTGGTCTGGTATAGTCTACCGCAATGACGATGGTCTCCTTGTACTTCCCCGGACTCATCGATGGTGTTGCGATTAATCAAGTGAGGCAACAAAAACAATTAACTTTTAATTGCTAAACAGCTTCTAAGGTGTTTCGCAAATAGACCTTTTTAGTAGCTAAAAACCGAACGCAGGTGAACTACTCAGCTGCTAATTTCTGGGGCATACAATCAATTAGCTAACAAATGTTTGGGTTTTTTGAGTGCTTTTTACATATTTGTTAGTGTTTATTTTGTAGACAAACAATATTGTACGCATGTTTGGTTTTTTTTTTTTGGACCAAGAAACCAATCGTCCTTTTGTTTCTTGATAATTGTTAATTAAAACTCATAAATTGATTTTAACCCTTTTTTTTTTTTTTTTGGCAAAATATGAAATGTTTCTATTTCCGTTGTACTGTTGTAAGTTTGTTAGAGGGATTACCTTTTAACCAGTTTGTGAATAAATCAACAATAGATTTTTGCAATTTTGTTTCCAAAGTTTAATAATTTTTTTGTTATTTTTGTTTCAAGTTTTTTTTAAAGTAAACATATTTTTTTTCATGGGACAAAATCTAGAAATCATTTTGCCCACACACCCACAAAATAAGTGGCATTTGAACAGAGATAAAACAAATAAAAACAATTCACCAGAAATTAGAGGGAGGTTTTTGCCATGCAGGAATATGGGGCAAACACAGAGATGGATTGTGGGGAAATTAGCCAGTGCTGTCATCGCCTTTTAGGCCATTTGGCCGGGGGTTGGAGGGAGCCTGAATGGGTCCAGGAAGTCCTTCAGCTGGCCTGGCCAGAGGCAGATGTTGTGGCCTCTGGACTAGGCATAGGGCTAGGCACATTTGGAGGGATGGCTGTTGTTGTGCCAGAGGTGGAGGGTCCTGATGTTCCGGAAGGAAGGGAGGCTGGCTCAATCGTGCATTTGCTATTCGCACGTTGGCCCCAGTATTTTCCGTAAGGGCCTTAGCAATGATCACGTTGGCTGCAGCACTTTGCTCCAGGGCGTCTGCCACCCATAGCAGATTGGCGTCCATCCTCAGCAGAATCTCTGTCTGCTGATCCGTTTTACCATTGAGATCAGTGAGGAGGGCCACTGCCTGCGAGGGGGAATGCCCTGGACTGTCTGCCACAGGGTCCCCAGCCGGATCTACTGCTTCCTCCCCTGCAGAGCCAGAAGAAATTCTGCAGCCAAAGCTCACCTCTGGAGCAGTCTCATCCGCCTGTGTCTCTGTGAGAAAAAAGAGAAAAGAGTAAAATTATAACCTAGATATTGTCAAAAACACATTTCTGAGTTGTTAACATTACAACATTTACCTGGGGCAACATGTGGAGCCGCAAAGTCTGGCATGTCGTTATCCATGTTTGACACGCCAAACACCTCCTCATCCTGCACACACCCCTGGGCCAGCTCCACCAAATCTCTGAGCTCAAGTGACACAGGGGTGGGACCCCCACCTGTCCCCCCCTACATGCCTAGCCCTATCAGCCAGTCTTTGTTTAAGCCGATATTTGAAGTCGCTCCATCTGTTGGTTTAAAATTTGGCATTATTCCTGCAGTATTTTGACCTGTAAACACTTTTTACTAAAATTTAGTTTTTACGTACCGGCGTTTGACCTCCCGGGTTGAACGTTCAAAACTCACCCACACCATTGACACCACTGGCTATGTCGTCCCACAGTTTCCATCTCTGGGTTGCACCCATATTCCTTGGTGCCTGTGCCAGGTTGTCATTGCACATTTGCACCAAAACCTCCATCTCCTTCCTTGTGAATTGTGGCTGCCTTTTTTTTTTGGCCCTAGTTTGCCTACTAGGGCCAGCAGCCTCTTCCATGGCATCCTCCACACCTTTTTTTTAAAATGTTAAAAAATATTTTTAGTAAAATGTTTTAAAATGTAATGTTAAACATACGCATTTTCCCATCAAAAATAAATACACTTACATGGTGCCTGTTGGCTAGTACTTTGCTGCTCTGTACTCATTGTTTTTTCTCAATGTAGCAGACCGATTTTGGCCTTCAGTGATGTTTTTAGACATGCGTCAGCATTATTCGGCCGCATCATTCCTTGTGCGCTCCTATTGTCCGTCCTTAATTTGAGCGGGAAAATAAAGCCTATTTATGGCTTGGTGTGACTCGAGTTGAGGTGGCATGTTATGATTGTTGGAGGTTTTGCGTTGGAGTGGATTGTTGGTGATTGTTGTGTAGAAGGAGGACTTTTTTTTTCTTACTTCTTTATTTTCCGTTAGCATTTTTTTTTTTTATTTGGCTTTTTTTATTTGAATTTTTGAGTAAGTATTTTAAAAAAACACCGTAAAAAATAGTAGTAAATAGTTCAAATTTTTTTTAATCATTTATTTTTTTTTTTTACAGTTATTTTGGCAGTGACCCAGTGATGTTTTTTAACTTTGGGATATTTGTCTGTTTTTGGTAAGTGTTTTTGGTTTCATGAATTTACAAATTCGATGTGTTGGTCTTAGCATATGTTTCGCTAAGTAATGTTTTTATTTTTCTGTGAACAATCATGTCTTGCCACTAAATGTAGCATACTATTTAGCAAACTAATGTGTCCTTATTTAATTGTAAAAGTAGCGTAGTATTTAGCGAACTAATGTGTCCTTATTTAACTGTAAAAGTAGCGTACTATTTAGCGAACTAATGTGTCCTTATTTAACTGTAAAAGTAGCGTACTATTTAGCGAACTAATTTTTTATTTTTATTTTAAATGTAAAATTAACGTACTATTTTGCGTACTAATGTGTTTTGAATTTTTCTGTGTAAAATCATGTCTTTCCACTAAATGTAGCGTACTATTTTGAGAACTAATGTGTGCTCCCTTCTCTATTTTTTAGAATACGAAATTTGTTTTCAATCATAGATTTTTAAATTAATCTCTAAAAATTTTTCTAATTTTTAAATGTAGGTTGATTTGCACATGACACATCCCAGGCCTGTAAGCATCTTTGGTTTGCTTGGAAAACATAAGTATATTTTTCTTAACACATTTGTCTAAACCAATAACTACCTTGCTTAACATTTCAGGTTGATGTTGGTCGTATTATATTGGCCATGGTTCAAGAACCCGACCAACCTCAACTTCGTCCCAGGCGTAGGCCTCGTAGGTATGCAAGGCCCCAGATATATAGAACACGTGTCACCCTTTTTGGAATGCCAGGTGATGAGGTGTTAAGGCGGTACCGTCTTCCGCCACAACTCATCATAGACACTCTCTCATTAATAGAGAGTGATCTTGAACTGCAAATTGACAGTCCTACAGCAATACCACCACTTACGCAATGTCGGTGTTACATTGTTGTGCCTCAGGATGCTTTCAAACCACTGTGGGAATAGTCGCTGGAATATCCCAATCCTCCTTTTCAAGGATCCTGAGGGCAGTGATGGAGGCCATTTTTAAACACCTCCATCATTTTATTAAAATGCCATTGGATATGGGTTCCCTTAATGTGGCAAAGGTTAATTTTTACCAAATAGCTGGCTTCCCACACATCATAGGAGTTGTGGATGGCACTCACATACCACTTCAGCCTCCAGCAAGGCTGGAGGCTATATTTAGGAGCCGAAAGCACTTTCACTCGATGAATGTAATGGTGGTATGTGATGCCTCCCTCCAGATCCTGTCCCTGAATGCCAAATTCCCCGGCAGTGCACATGATTCCTTCATCATCCGGCAATGAGGGATTTGGCACAAATTAAACAACCTACAAGGTGGTGATGCGTGGCTTCTGGGTAAGTTGACACCTTCTGTTGAAACCAATGCAAAGCTTGTTACACAATGGTCCTGATGTTTTTTTTATATTAACAATATTGGATCAGAACCTCTATGTACCCCTGCCTGTACCTTCTAAAATACTTCCTATAAACCTCTAAGGATGACGCTAATTTGAGTACGCAGTCACACCATAAATAAAGACTTAGACATAGAACCTGTGGTTCCAAACCACAAGTGATATTCAGGTAAAACTTCAGACAGTTACACGCAATTGATCAAGACACAATTTAGGCGCAAAAGTAAATCATACAGACCACAAGTACAGTATACGTACGCAGGCGCTTCTGGACCCAGAGATAGGCTTCAGCAAGAGACCCCTCGTCATTCAGCACAAAGACTCCCAAATAGTGTCCGTGCACCCATACTTATACCCCCCAGTATAAACAAGACAAAAGGTATGTCTGTTGCTGATGTCATTGGTTCTCAGAGGTGAAGCATCTGTTACAGTGCATCTAACAGGCTGGTTTAAACAGACTTTCCCTGCCTCTAACAGCTAGGAGTCTTCCTCCTCACGCCTTCTTTAGCATCCTAACAGTTGAATCTAAAATATACATTTTGGTTGCTTGTAGGTTCTGCGGTCCATAACTCGAGAATGCATAATGCGATCTCCTCACCGATAGCACCGGGAAGCTGTGGAAAGAGTATGCATCAGAACAACTCCAGGAATGACGTGTTTATCTTGTATAATTCCTTAGTTAACAAATATCTTTATTTCTTAGCATTTAAACTAACTAAACCTTCTTGAATCATACACTTTAAAGCTTATTGAACCTTATGTATGAATATGAAATGTGTGGGTAATCAGGGTTTGGTATAAAGACATATTTAATGTGTGTATGAAAATGCATTTGTCTCTAACTGAGTGAACATTTTTGCAGTGTGGCATGCTGGGTTAGATAGTTCTACATGTCCTGTCAGCAGCTCCCCCCCCCACACCTTTCCTGTGTTCAAAGGGAAAACACCTTTGTTGGTCTCTTGCATGAAAATGCAAACTACAAGAGACATTCTAGCCAGACAACCCGTAGTGAGCAAACACTATGCTGGAAACTTATCTACACAATGCCAGTTGTCACCTGGCCACTTGCTTATCAATACTATAAAGCCATTTCTGGAATATATCCTTTATAATACGTAAAGTAATGAAATAGGCTTTTAGTGAATCACCGTAACATATGATAATGGTCACAGATGCATTCATATGAAGCGAATGGTATTATCGCCACATGTACTAAAATGTGAGTTTATCTAAAATGGCGCTTAGGCAGCCATTTCGCAAAATGGCATCTTGCGGCCAGTCGCAAGATGGTGTCGCTGCGATTTAATTTTAAACTGAACTTGTCTCAGCCAATTATTCAGCTTCGACAATATATTTTCACAGGAGACAGTGGTTAACCTTGTACGCTCTGGCTGCTCACTCCTTATTTGGCTCCCACACCAGGGCCACAAAGTCAGTATAATTCCGCACTTACAGCCAACAGGCAGGAGGTGGAGTGCTGTATCGGCCTTTTAAAAGGCCAATTCAGAAGCCTCCACCGCTCTGGTGGTGACCTCATATATTTGCCGGCTATGGTTTCGAAAATTGTGGTCCTGTGTGGGATATTTCACAACATCGTCATAAGGAGTGGTGTCCCAATGCAGCCAGATGATGCCTTGCCTGAGGACGGCCCCCCCGAGGTTGGTCGGAGGTCAGTATGTGGGGGGGCCATACGCGATGAAGTTGTGGCCAGATTTTTTAGGTAATTATTTCCTCATAATGTTTAAAAATGCCACAATGTAGACATGTAATATTTTAAAGTACAGACCAGCATTGCTACGACATTGCCCTGTAGCTCCATTAAACCCGCAGACAAGGCCTCATTCCGCCTCTGCTCCTCTGTGGGTAAAAAAAATGTGTGGATTAGTAAAATGACACCTTCATTTATATTTTTTACAAAATCTAACAATTCAGACTATCATTAAAATAAACAAAATAAAAAGCCGAAACAGGCCCAAAACAAAAGGAATGCAAAACGAACAGATTCAAAACAAATAAGGGCCCCGAAACAAAATAAAACTACAAAGGGGAAAAAATACAACATTTGTGGGTAGCGTTAACAAGAAAGACACAAGTGTGAGTGTTTGGACATGTGTCATATGTGTAAGGGTAAAACATCCTTGACATTGGTTTCACAAAGATATATATCAAAAACATTGGAACTACTTTAATACTTTGAACTGCATAGGCAAAAGGACAACATCAACCCAAATGACAAAAACCATAAGAAAACATAGTTTAAAATGTAAACATACGGACAAAATGGTGCCTGGCCCTGGGGCATCGAAATCCTCCTCTTCAGAGGTTGGGAAGAAGGAGGTGTAATTTGGGAGGAAGTGGATGGTGAGGAAAAGAGAGGGGGGGTTTGATGGGAGGTGGAAGTTGGAGGGATGGTAAGGTGAGGAGAGGGAGGGGACTGATGGGCGGCAAGGTCTGGGGTGGAGGGGGAATTTATGGAAGAGTGGGCAGAGGATGTTTGGTTGGGAGTGGGGGATAGTGGTCGAGACACCCGTCTTCGCCGTATCATTCTCCGCTCGACCCCTATACTGGAAACATGCACATGCAGGTAGGGCCAAGAAACACAAACAGGGCTATACTGGAAACATGCACACGTAGGTAGGGCCCAAAAACTCAAACAGGGCTATACTGGAAACATGCACACGCAGGTAGGGCCACAAAAAAAAAAATATAAACACTTATTTTCCAGAATCTGGAAACGCAAACGTGCAAGCAGGCGTGGGGTTCAGCAGTGCAAATCCGACCACCTGCGCTCAAGTTGGCCGATATTTTGGCAATAGCTGAGGGAGCACAGGTGGCGGCGCACCTCCGTGTACGCCATCCGCTTGTGGAGATTTGTGATGGGGGGAGGCTGATAGGTGATTCTCTGGTCCATCACTTCTGTGAGGACCAGGAGCTCACACCTACAAAACGCGGAGGCTCTCATGATGGCAATGATTTTTTTTACACAAAACAGCTTTAATAAAGGCCCTAGAAAAAATTTGATTGGCTAATGTACTTTGTAAATTAACAGGAACCATTCTATTGGTTATTGTATGAGTCATGTGACCTACAGCCTCACAAATATAATGTGAGTTATGATAGGCTTGATGCAGTGACATGCGTAAGCTAATTTAAATAAAAAAATTAATGTACTAAAATATGCCTATAGAAAACAACGGAAAACAATAATATCATTCCAAAAAACCTTTAATTTGGAAAAATAATACCATTGGTGAAACCGTACGTATTCTGCGGTACAAATGACACACACTGACAAGAATAAAGTTTATTGACAATGAAAAAAAAAACAGGATTGCAAACTAGTGAATAGCAATTAAGGTAATTAATATAGTGATTGCCATGAAACGATTAAAGTATGTTTGAAAAATGAAATAGCAAGCAATCGAAAACTGACTGGGCCACTTCCGGAATTGACTTGTGCGAGCGTTCCATGCAACCAAAGAGGAGACGAACGGTCGCTATTTTGAACGTTCGCTAGCTAGAGGAGGGGTTGGGAGACTATGGGGCGGAAAATTAGCTACAAGCGAACTTACGAGCGAGCGCTTGAATTTTTTTATTTCCGCTCATACGGCGGATGAGCGAACGACCACTGGTGTCCGGCTCTGAATCAGACCCTGAATTCCTAGCATCATTCAGGAGGATTTTTGATGAGCCAGGAAGAATGGTTTCAGCCTCATCCAGTATTCTGACACTAAAACAGTGAACCTGTCCAGTGTGCCAGTATGTTATACAGTTTCAGATTTTGGCATCAGAACTCAAGTGGCATGAGGAAGTCCTTACCTCAGCTTTTTGGCACGTACTATCTGATCGATTACAAGATGATCTGGTCACCTGCGAGCTGCCTACTAATCTTAATGATATGATTTCTCTCTGCATTAAAATAGACCTATACTTTAGAGAACGTCAGGCTGAGAAGCATAGAACTGACCATTACTCCCACTATCCTCTCCTACCCGCCTACCTCCTTTTCCTACAGATGAAGAGCCCATGCAGGTGAATCATACCCATCTCTCCAAAGAGGAACGAAAGAGAAGAATAGTAAAAAACTCTGCCTATATTGTGGAGATTCGGGTCACCTGGTGGCCTCCTGTTCCCGTAAGTCAGGAAATGCCCATTCCTAACTGGTCCCGGGGTCATCAAGTTAGGAGTAATAAGTCTGTCCCCAAACGTTAAAGATTAAGTTTTAACCATAGCTTTAGACTTTACGCCTAAACCTGTTTTCGTCACTGCTCTGTTAGATTCCGGAGCAGCAGGAAACTTCATGACCTCTAGTTTTGTGGACAAGTTACAAATTCCTTGTACATCTCTTCAACACTCTTTTTTCCTGACCCCTGTAGATGGGCGACCTCTCTTAAATGGAACTGTCTCTATGGAAACCCAGCCAGTCTTGGTTCGTATTGGAGCACTCCATTCTGAACATCTTAGGTTCCTAGTTATACCCAAGACTTCCCATGAAGTTATTCTAGGATTTCCATTTCCATGGTTACGGCATCACAACCCCAAGATTGACTGGCGCACAATGCAGGTCCTCTCATGGAGTACAAGTTGTCAGGAATCTTGTCTTCCCAAAGTATGACCTGTGAGGAAAATAGCATTGTTAGTATCTCCAGCAATACCCAAAGAATACCAATCCTTTGCTGATGTCTTTTCTGAAAAACAAGCTAATGTCTTAACGCCTCACAGAAAATGGGATTGTCCAGTTGATCTACTACCTGACAACAAGATACGTCCTCGTGGTCATACTTATCCTTTGTCCCTGCCAGAGACCAAAGCCATGTCGGAGTATATCTGGGAGAATCTGGAAAAAGGTTATATTCGGCCTTCCACTTTTCCTGCTGGAGCAGGTTTCTTTTTTGTTGCTAAGAAGGATGGTGGTCCTAGACCGTGTATAGACTACAAAGGCCTTAATGATATTACAGTTCAGAACAGATATCCACTCCCATTGATTGCAGAATTATTTGATAGAGTCAAGGGATCTATCATATTCTCCAAGTTAGACCTATGCAGGGCTTATAATCTTGTTCGTATTAACGCTGGAGATGAGTGGAAGACAGCATTCAATACAAGGGATGGACAATTTGAATATCTTTTGCTGTACTCACTCCCACTTTGCTGTCAGCAGACTATACCCAGTCTGTTAGCGGGGGTTGCAGCTCAGCATGCAGCGATCTCCGCTGTGCCTACGGCAATCTTTCTGGCCTCTGGCTCTATTGATGAAAGGTGGCTGGTGGCTTGTGTTGTGGTCTGGGCTCCAACATGTTTCGTCCACGTGGCGGACTTTTTCAAGGTTAATATATACAAATAATCCAGCTGCACCACCCTGCAGCATGTCAAATATTACGCACAAATATAGAAATATAAACTCTGAAGAATTTTTCAATATAGATTTGCAATTAAATGATTTCCCTGTAGAAGGTTTTGTGACAAGTTTTTAGAATTTGAAAATTTATGCATAACAGAAACTAAGCAATGGTGGGAAATATTAACGTAGAAAAGATATCTAGAACTCAATCTAATCCCAAGGGGTCTAGTTATTCATATAAATCCCACATTCATTCCAGAGAGTGACAGCTTCATAGACAATTGGAACAACACACTTGCCAGTTGTTCAAAGGCATTGATAGAATTAATCATTAGAGACAGAGAACAATCGCTAAAGATTATCCAAGAAAGGATCAAAACTCTGGAAGGAGAATTCAACCCCCTTAAGAATATGGAAGATTACAAACAACTCATTAGCCTCACAAATAAAAAAATAGATGAATTAGAATGTGATATTAAAGAATGAAAATGTAGAAAATTTATAAGAGATTTAGATGAAAAAAGAGGACTAAAGAAAAGCCAGAATGTGATAGACAACACAGAGAACAAATACAAACCAGCAGCCAATCCCCGTCTTTTACCATTAAGAGAGAAACCAAAAAAATGGAAACAAAGAAACTACCTGTTACAAACTCCAGCCATGATGCAACCACAAAGAGACTACCAACCCTATAACTCAAGAAATTTCAGTTATCAAAACACCACCAGACATAAGGAAACACCGGTCCTGGCTAACAATACAAACACAGCCAGACGATCGTTCATCAATGGGAGAAAAGAAGCACAGATAGAGAATGAACTGCTCTCATACCAACTCAGACAAAGACTCACAGAAGAAAAAAGGGAAATCTTCAATAAAAAAAGAATCAGGAACAATTCGGATGAGGATTTTTTAGAATTTCTGGACCAAATAGAAGACAAACAACCACCAACACCAATGACCAAAAAGAAAAAACTGCACCTACAAGAAGAGGTAGGAGAGGAGGAAGACAAATAAGGAAGAATCGTACCACAAAATCACGTACTGAACCTATAGAAACAGAAGGTATTTACAATCTAAGCACAAGCAACCTTTCAGGGGAACAAATAAGTCACTCAAAAAGGTTTTAAAGTTCGCACCACAATCAAAACCAAGCAAATTTGAAATGTATATAGACCTGCACAAATTCATACGCAAAGCTTGTCTAAAGAAGTATTATGCCAATGAACCATCTTTAAGAAATGAGACACTAATACCCAATTACAGTAACTCAGAATACAAGCATACTCATTTCAAGCCACAGAGTCACTTTACTCCATACCATGTAAAAGGAGCAGGCTTGGAAACATTTCAGAAACTAGTGGAAAAAGATATCGATATGCTGCCAGAAAAACCCAAAATTAAGATGAACCTCACGAAAGACGAAAAAAACGCCCTAGAAGAACTGAAAAATAACAAAGAAATTGTAATTAAAACAGCAGACAAGGGTGGGGGTCTGGTCATCATGAACACTGCAGATTACAAACTAGAAACGGAAAGACTACTTGCAGACACCACAACGTACCAAAAACTAGAAGGGAATCCAACAGACATATATATTAAAGAACTCACCGAACTTCTGGAAGAAGGTCAACATTTACAAATATTAACTAAAAATGAATTTGCCTTCCTCAATACATCCACACCAAGAATACCAGTGTTCTACCAGTTTCCTAAAATACACAAAGACCGAGAGAACCGTCCGGGACGTAGAATAGTATCTGGTATAGGATCAATGACATCTAATCTTTCTGGCTATGTGGACTACTATTTGCAACCACTTGTAGCGGAACAGGAAAGTTACATTAAAGACACCACAGCAACATTACAGAAATTAGCCAACACCACGTGGCAGGATTCGTTCACACTAGTAACGTGTGACGTAAAATCACTTTACACCTGTATAAGACATGCTGATGGTTGTGCCCACACCTATCATTATTTATGTAACCAGCTGGACATCCCAAATAGCCAAACAAACTTTATTATGAGCTGCATAGAATTCATACTAGAACACAATTTCTTTTGGTATGAGGGTAATTACTATAAACAACTGACTGGGACTGCTATGGGTAGTCAATTCGCACCAAGCTATGTGAATTTGTTCATGTCAAAGTGGGAAGATGACCACATTTGGACCAATAACCCATACAGATCTAACATTCATATGTGGTTTAGATAAAACCCTTGAAAAAGTCTGCCACGTGGACGAAACATGTTGGAGCCCAGACCACTACACAAGCCACCAGCCACCTTTCATCAATAGAGCCAGAGGCCAGAAAGATTGCCAGAGGCACAGCGGAGATCGCTACATGCTGAGCTGCAACCCCCGCTAACAGACTGGGTACAGTCCGCTGACAGCAGAGTGGGAGCGAGTACAGCATCAAGTGGCACATGTTCACCAGCAACAAAGGACAATGCCGCTTTTAGGGTAAGATAGGGTCAGTTACCCATTTGCACTGCACCAAAGCAGCGGGCACCTATCATTCCCACAAAAGGAGTGTAAACATTAATGCATAAATATCACTGGTACTTTATAATTTTCATTTAATTTTGCACTAGCCACATTTAATTTTTGTTGTTTAATTTTATTTTTATTTTATCTTCATTTCTATTCAAAGTAACTCATCCTCTTTTCTTCTTTTTTATTTTATTTAATTATTTACATACCTCCTTTTTATTGTTCGTTTGGTTTGCAGTTTGATTATTTATTTATTTATTTATTCACTTTTCTGTGGACCAGCAGGTATCAATAATAATTAGTACATACAAATCCAAAAAAAGCGCTTCTTGCATTAACCACTTTTATACTATTTCGAGTAGTGGCAACTACAGGTGCGCTACCAGATTATCAACCAGGACTAATTTTGAATATCTTGTCATGCCCTTTGGGTTGTGCAATGCACCTGCGGTTTTTCAAGGTTTTGTCAATGAGATCTTGAGAGATCTGTTATATGTCTCTGTTGTTGTCTATCTAGATGACATTCTGATATTTTCTTCATCCCTAGAGGACCACCACAAGCATGTAGATTGAACAACATCTACAACAAGGTAATTACAATATCATTCCTTACCAGTAGTTTGTGTGTTTTGAAAAAATGTATCAGAAACCTCTATTAATGATCTCACTCCATGGAATCATCTCTAAGACTTCTACATCCTTTACTCTCCCTGCAGCTCATCCTTCTGTACATATTGCTGCCTCATTACGTTTCTCTCCTCTTACAAACACACGTGAGCTTTTACATTATCTATACACATTGTCAATAACATCCTCAACCTCTTGCCATAAAAAACATTCAGACAAACCACACAAATATATTTATATCTCACTCCTATTGCTTCTATTAGCTGGTGACATATCTCCTAATCCAGGCCCAACCCACATGCCACACCTACAACAAACTATAAATCAATCTAACCTCATAAACATTGCATGCCTCCATTCACGCTCCAAGTCACTAAAATGTGCCTTATGGAATGCACGCTCTGTCTGCAACAAACTAACATCCATCCATGACCTCTTTATTTCAACTAACCTCAACCTTCTGGCAATAACAGAAACATGGCTCACACAATCAGACACTGTCTCCCCTGCTGCATTTTCACATGGTAACCTACACTTCTCACACACCTCCAGGCCTAGCAATTGTAAAGGAGGTGGGGTAGGAATATTACTCTCCCAATCTTTCACATTCATAGTTCTCCCACAGGTACCTTCACTCACATTTACATCATTTGAAGTACATTCTATCAGGACTTTCACCCCTTTCTCTCTGCGAGTTGCTGCTATATATCACCTGCCTGGGCCACTGCAACAATTTCTGGAACATTTTTCAGCCTGGCTCCCTCACTTCCTATCCTCAGACATCTCCACCATCATTATGGGTGATTTCAATATCCCCATTGACAGTCCACAATCTCCTCAAGATTCCAAACTACTCTCTATAACCTCCTCTCTTGGCCTCTCCCAATAGACTGACTCTTCTACTCATCAGGATGGCCACTGCCTTGATCTTGTATTTACCAGACTATGTTCAGTTTCTGATTTCACTAATGCTCCTTTCCCTCTCTCAGATCACAACCTTATCACCTGCACACTCTCCTCCATGACATCAACCTCAATGTCAGTGAAATCAACCAAACCTCCTAAAACCCACAGAAATATTAATGCAATTAACTTTCAACAACTGTCTACCTCTCTACAACAACAACTCTCACCAATTTCTACATTCACTTCTCCTGAGACTGCTGCATCACACCTAAACCAGATTCTAGTAAAAGCCCTCAATGACGTAGCTCCAGCTACCCATCACACTCCACGTAGACATAGACATCAACCGTGGCATTCTAACTTAACAAGGCATCAACAAAAACTCTCACGTAAGGTAGAACGTCAGTGGCGAAAGTCTCGCACTCCATGTGACTTCCTCACATATAAAACGATCTACCTCTCTTATCGTAATGCTCTGGACACTGCCAAACAAACATATTTACAATCTCTTATCTCTGCTCAAGCCTCTAACCCCAAGCGACTTTTTAATACATTTAAACTGCTTCTTACCCCTCCCTCACCCATGCCACCTGCTACTATCTGTGCACAAGATCTTGCTTCCTATTTCAAGGACAAAATTGATAATATTCGAAATGAAATGGTATGTTCTTCCTCAGCTAGTGACCTACTCAATTCTCTACTTGAACCCTCTGGCACATTCTCTTTATTTGACCCCACAAATGAAGATGAAGTATCTACACTCTTCTCATCCTCCTACTCTATTACCTCTCCTCTAGATCCTATACCCTCACAAATCAGTAAAGCTCTGTCTCCTGTGCTCATCCCAACCCTAACTAAAATCTGTAATCTCGCTCTCTCTACTGGCATCTTTCCATCACTGTTCAAGCATGCAGTGATTACTCCCATTCTGAAAAAACAAAATTCTGACCCTAACACTCTCTCAAATTACCGTCCTATCTCCCAGCTCCCATGCCCCTCCATGCTACTGGAGAGACTTGTCTACACCCGCCTCACACACTTTCTTAACACCCACAACTTATTGGACCCACTTCAGTCTGGCTTTCGTTCCCAGCACTTCACAGAGACAGCACTGACTAAGGTAGTAAATGATCTGGTCACTGCCAAGGCTAAAGGCCATTACTCACTCCTAATTCTTCTAGATCTCTCTGCTGCTTTTGACACTGTTGACCACTCTCTTCTTGTGCAAACATTTCAATCCCTAGGTCTTATGACACAGCTCTTTCTTGGTTCTCTTCCTACCTATCTGATCGCTCTTTTTCTGTTCATTTTTCTGATTCTGCCTCCTCTTTGCTACCTTTATCAGTTGGAGTACTGCAAGGCTAAGTCTTGGGTCCTTTGCTATTCTCAATCTATACCACCTCTCTTGGCAAACTAATCCATTCTTTTGGATTTCAGTACCATCTGTATGTGGATGATACTCAAATCTACCTATCCTCTCCAGATTTATCACCATCTCTATTGGTCCGTGTCACTGATTGTATTTCTGCCATTTCATCTTGGATGAAACTTAATATTTCTAAAACAGAAATCATTATATTTCCACTGGCCAATAACAGTTACCAATCTGATCTCTTTATCACTGTTGATAACTCAACAATCCACCCCGCCCCACAAGCTTGCTGCCTTGGTGTCATCCTTAATTCTGAACTGTCCTATGTTCCCCACATTCAATCTGTCTCAAAATCATGTTACATACATCTAAAAAACATATACAAAATTCGACCATATCTCACACAAGACACTGCAAAAACTCTAATCCAAGCACTCATTATTTCCCGCATTGACTATTGCAATAGTCTCCTTACTGGTCTTCCCAAAAACAGGCTATCGCCATTACAATCCATTATGAATGCAGCTGCAAGGTTTATCTTCTTTGCCAAATGTTCATCGTCTGCTGCCCTGCTCTGTCAGTCCCTCCATTGGTTGCCGGTTTTCTACCGTATTCAATACAAAATACTGTTACTTACACATAAGGCCATTAACCAAATTACACCAACATACATCTCTTCACTCATCTCAAAATATCTCCCAACCCGACCTCTCCGCTCAGCACAAGATCTGCGTCTCTAATCCCCTCGCATTACTTGCTCCCATTTACGGTTACAGGACTTTCTTCGGGCAACACCCACTCTATGGAATGCCTTACCATGCACAATAAGACTTACTTCTAGTCTTCAATCCTTCAAGCGTTCCCTGAAAACTCACCTCTTCAGACAAGCTTATCAGATTCCAGAACTGACCACATAACCTTCATAACTTCCATGTCTTATTACATCCCCTCTCACAGTCAACACATAACCTCACATATTGTCTTTCTTTCACATACTCCTGACATTCCTCTGTGACTGGATCATGCAGCCCACAAAAACTCTGCATTCGGGCTGGACCAAATTGCAATATATAGCACCTATCCTTGTGTATCAATGCCTATTTCCCTATAGATTTTAAGCTTGCAAGCAGGGCCCTCTTACCTCTATGTCTGTCTGTTATTACTCTGTTTTGTTCTATAAATGTTTCTAATTGTAAAGCACAACAGAATATGCTGCGCTATATAAGAAACTGTTAATACATAAATAAATAATATTAAATTGAAGATCCAGTCTTAACCTATAGCACACCATATGTCTAATAGACTATACTATATACTATAAATGCCCACCAGTATTCAAATAAGTATAACTTTAAATTACTAACTAGTCTGGCAGATGCCACCATCAAATTAGGTGCTGGTCTCGGTTTGGGGATTATATTTTCAGTTATTATATTTTTGGCTTCATATGGCCACAATTTCATCTCACTAAAGCCCTCTGCATCTCAAAATGACCTACGTCATGTCAACATAGTCCCCTGCATCTCACAACAACTCCCTGCTTCTCACTCCTGCCCCTTGCATCTCACCAGTTTCACCACAACTCCCACTGCTGCTGCCCTGTACCTGGCTGGGACCTGGCCACTGGGATTTACTGGGAAGGGCAGGAGAATTATGGATAAGAGTTTTGTACTGCAGCTACTGTAGGCATGTCCCTGTGCCTATTTCCACAGCCTCCACGGGCACCCATCTCCAGCTCTCAAACATGGCATGTAGCAATGTCCTCTTTGCACAATGTACCCTATATTTCCTAGGCTTTCTGTTGAAATTCCTCATCGTTGTGCCCCAGTCCATGAACAGCACTGACTTCCATGGGAGCTGCCACCTTTTCACTAAAGGCTAAGCGGGAACATCATTCTGGAGAGGGAGTACTTCACGATGGATGAGTGGTGGCCAGAATCCACCTGCAGGTTCAGCGTAGAGATGGATATCAAAGTCCCATGGTTACTTACCAACAATGTTTTTTTTCTGATGGTAGTGTTTTCACTATTTGATGGTGGCGATCCGATGTTTGCCAACATTGAATGGAAATCATTGGATGGTATTCCGATAGTTGTTTTTTTTTATACTTATAGTGATGCTTCCTTTGGCTCCTACCTAGCATGGGATCGTTGGAGGCTGTCTCTCACTCTCTGCTTGCCTCAGACGTGACTCTGCTCAGACCCTGACTCTCTCCTCTCTCTAGGTTGCTGCTAAGCAACAGGTCATATTGCTATCTCTCATTGGCTCTCACTGTCTATTGCTGTTTCAGCATCCTGGTCAGCTCCTATAGAGCAGCTTGGTGCAATATGTTTTTCTGTGACTTTGCTTCACTAAAATCATCACAAATGAATGGTTCATACACCAATACATCTTCCTCAACTAATGCTGTACAGAATAGTGAAAACCCCATCAAACTCCATCCAGTGGTTGAAGAGATTAGCCCAAATGAACAGGCAGACTTCTAAACTGGTGAATTTAATTTATATATAGAGAGATATAGTGCAAACAAAGGCAATACTAAAGTCTAGTGCCTGAAACACACAGCACCAATTCCAGATTCCAAATAGTACAAGCACACACTCTTCAAATGTGGCTGGCAGAGCTAGTTCACAATTTGAGAGAATTCCATGGGAGTTAGGTGCAAGCCCAGAAGCTGCAGGCAGGCTGTTGATATAAAGGTGTCCCAGTGCAGCTGAGTGGAAGATTGTGCAAATGGTGGGTCACCATGCAAGCTTTAGGGGTAAATTTATCAAAGGTCAATTCGACTTTAATTTTGAAGTTCGATTTAGCTCACCTCAAACTGACTCAAATCGAAAGTTCAAATCCCTCTGAAATCCCCTAATTTACGAAAATTCGATTAGAGAAGCATTTCTCTAATCGAATTGAATTTGGTTCGGTTTTGAACAGTGATTTGCTGTTCAATTTGACATGTTAATGTACAAATCTAATGGAAAATCCCACTTCAAGATGAACTGAAAATCCCCGACAGCATAGAACTGCTTCATGCTTTCACTTTCAGCATGAGCAGTTCGTTTTCACACATATACATGCAGACTTCAGTGAGTTGCCTGCATGTATCTTACTGTAACCAGCAAATAAAGTGTTATATGTAAAAAAAATTACATGAGGTACCCCCCCAAAACACAACCAGCCCCAGACTTTTGAAATCCAGTCCTGGTTGTTTAAATACAGAGAAAAAATTGCGTAGTGTTCCACTGTACTTAATACATCCAGCACTGGGCTCTGGGAACCAGTCCTGGTTCTGGACTTAAAGGGAAAAAATTGCGTAGGGTTCCACTGTAAGTTCCAGAACCAGCACTGGACTCTTTCTAGTGGGGGGCTGATGCCATAGCCAGGGGAGCCCTATCACCGTCACCCCAGTTGCAGCATCAGTCCTGACCACTAGTCAGCCCTGGCTAGGGATTCCTGGGGAGTTGGGGGCCCCCCCAATAAAGGGGTCCCCCTCTCCAGGGCACCCCTAGCCTAGGCTGATAGCCCAGGGCTATCCCCACCACCCCTGGGTGGTGGGTCGATTGTGTAAATGTAGTGTAAAATAGAATATGTAAAACATTGTATTTACAGTAGAACTGCAGGTCCCAGCAAGCCTCCCCCGCATGCTTAGTTTGAGCAGCCCAGCCAGGTATAAAATCTAGTGGGAATTGCCTGCCTTAATGTAACTAACCCAGACTGTAGCACTGGTACTAGCTACTTATTTTGGGGTTGGCACACAGTTCTATTTTAAAACACAATAGATTTGGCAGTAATCAGCATGAATATAATGCTAATAATATCTCAGAGCTTATCTTGATGTGGTCACAAATTCACACTGCAGTTTGAGCTGCAGGTACTTAATTTTTGGGCTTCAAAGGTAAATTTTGCCTAAAGTATGCATACATTTGTGCTGAAATTATGACTGGAGAAAACTAATAAAACTGATGCTAAAAAAATTACTTTTCTTTTTTTTTTTTAAATTTGCAATATATTCTGATTTAACTAATTAGAAAGCTCAGCAACTACATTTAAAATTCATCTTAATGAATACTTAATAAGATATAGTGTAAAAAATGATTAGAGAAGGACACCTAAGATTAACTACTCCACAAAAGTGGTTTTCCAGTTTCTGCTTAATTAATTATATTTTAGAAACAAGAGCAAAGAAAATATGTGGACACATCATAATGTGGTTATACATATGCTGATTAAGTTACTGTTGCAGAGAAAACATTACTTAGACTGCAGTTCTAGAGGGAATATTACTTTGAAAGCAACCTATTTTTCAAACAATAACAGTTATATACTTTTTTTCCCTTTTGTTTTTTGAAATTAACTCAACACATTGTGTTTTAATGTCTTGCCAAAAAAGGAAACAAAAAACAAAAATTAGTCGCTGACTTACTCTTTTCAAACTCATTTACATTTACACGCTCATCAATCTACTTACAAAACGAAGGTTTTGAATTAGTAGGAGCTTTATGTTTTGTGAGTTGAAGCAAAGCCTGATCTACAAATAGAATGGTAATTCACATCATTACTATTCTATTTGTAGATAAAAACTGGTTTCATTCCTCTCGTCCAAAACTGTGAAAGCAACAGTTCAGATGATGCTATAGACTGCAACACATGCATAGTAATATGAAGTTTTAAGGCTCAATTCACGCAGAACTTTTTCCGGCATTTTGTGCAGGGCTGAGACACGACGCGGGACCTCGGAGAGGTAAGTATTAGAAAGTATTGGTGGAAGGAGTGCAGTGTGGACCCCCCTGGACCCAGGAGCCCATGTGCAGCGCACACCCTGCACCCATTGTAGATATGCACCTGGGCCCCATGTTCTTAACTTAGATCATTTATATTTAATGGTTATACATATGATACAGTTATTTCCACAGTGGACCTTTAGTACTTGGAGAGAGATAAAGTTCCAATATATCAGCTACTATCTGTACAGGCTGTGTTTAGCAAAAATGACACAAGCTGATTGGTTGGTACTGTGGGCGAGATGTAATGGGGTGTGAATTTTTTGTATGGACCAAACTTGGACCTTCTCGCACATGTAAAGTTCCAAGTTGTCTCAAAACTCACCAAATATAATAGCCTGCAAACTTTCGAAGATATTATATAATGCTATTACAGGGGAGTTTTCTCCTATGAAAACTAGGACTTTTTAATGCGAACAGCATTAAACAGCATTAAAAGGTCTGAGTTATACAGAAGCCTTCATAGATCAGTAAGATCCGTGAAGGCTTCTGTGTTGTAAAAAAAAAAATACACAGTAAAAAAAAAAAATAATGTGCATCCCCTGTCCTGGTTCTTAAGATACAGGGAAAAATGCGTAGGGGTCCCCTGTATTTTTGAGAACCAGCATAGGGCTCAACTGAAGCAGTCCTGGTTGTGGAATTACAGGGGACAAAATTTGTGGAATTACAGGGGGACAAGATGAGAAGGGTTGCCTTTATTTTCCATAACCAGCACCGGGCTCTTTCTAGTGGGGGGAGGTAATGCCACAGCCAAGGGAACCCTTTCATCAGGTCCCCTGGCCAAAGCATTACCCCTGAATGCTAGTCAGCCCAGGCCAGGGATCCCTGGGCTGGGGGAAATCTCCATTGAAGCCTATGGATGGAACCGCTACATTGTAGCCAATGATGTAACTGCAAGGTTAATTCAGGTGAACCTCCATAGACTTCAGTGGAGATTTCCCACCATTGAAGTCTATGGGGGAAAGGCTGACAGGCAGCCTGACCACTTAGAGCCTACTGAGGCGCCCGCTGTTTGGCTGGCAGCTCTGGCAATGACAAGGCACACATGGGTCCTGGACATTCATGCTGAGGATGCCCTGTATACCAACATGGACCAAATGATATGAACTATGCATAGGAATAGGTGAGTAATGATTTTTGTTTTTACTGGTATCCATGGATTTTTACATGGACAAGTGGACATGATTGGCTACAGGAATACTAGGTGAGTATGCGTGAATGTGAGTGTGAATGTGCATGTATGTTTAAATAAAACTATACTGCCACGGTGTGCATGTCTTGTCTTTATTTTAATATTTATTTTGCAGGTGAACTACTGGTACGAGCAGGCCCGTAATGCCCCGCATGCTGGTACTGGTTGTTTTCCAAGTACCAGCATGTGGGGGAGGCCTGCTTGGACTTGTAGTTTGCCAGGAAAGATTATATTATTAAATCTATTTTGTACACCACACATTTATCAGCCTGTCTCCTGTATTTTAAGAACCAGGACAGGCTCTTCAGAGTCCGGGGTTGGTTATGGGTGTGGGGAGAGGATGCACAAAGTTTTTCTTTACTGTTTAATTTTTTTTCTACACACACAAAAATCCACGGAACTCACGGACCTGTGCATCTTTCTGTGTTACTTGGACCTGCTAGTTCTAGACTCGCTATCCTGAAGCAGGTCTGTTTTTTTACAAGTTTTCACACAGTATTAGTGTGTGAGAGAAACACTTGCTCTCTATTACATTGCCCGAGTTCTACGCTCACAATGGCAAAACATCTGGATGCGTGTTTTGCAATTGGAAGTTGTGAAACTGTAAGAAACATGCGAGTTTGCATGTGCTCACACCCTATTACATAGGGAGAGTTTTGAAAATGTGAGAGTATAGCCCTTTATTTCTCTCCACTATATCTCTCTCCAAGTCTTGATACATCTCCACCTTAACCATTAGAAAATTCCAGAAAGTTCTTAAAAATTACCTCTGATATATTTAGAGTCATTCCTAGTGAGCAAACAGTTGTTTTGCTGTGTTTTCTTCAGTTGTCATTCATTCAGTAGAGAAACTCAGAAAGGGAACAACTAATTTCCTTCTGAGACACACAACCATTTTAAATTCAGCAATTGTTTCCTTGTGAATATTGTTACACTGAATTTTCTTTTCTAAAGTGATCCATATTACTAAGATGAATCAGAGAGAATAAAGTATCTCTCCATGAGTGGGTGGACATAGACTTCTTAACCCCAGCTTGGATAGGGAAAGCTTTTATTGCTACTGTATTCTTTAAATGAAAAGATTCTTAGTTGCAGAGATATTTCTGAATGTCTTTGCCATGTAAAATACTGAAGATTTGTTCTTTTAAAAAGAGTAACAATTTCTAATATTACAATATTGTTATTGAAGTATTTAGGACATCATTTTAAATATAACTTTATTATACTTATGATGCTTTTTATATTTGCAGATCACTTTATCTTAGATAAATAATTTAGGTAGCGTGAAGATATAAATTGCAGTCAAACCCTAAGCAAAATATAATCCATGTCTAATGCCAACATCGCCTGATATAAAAATAAAAGGAAGATTAAAACAGGTCAATCCAGGAAATTGAATGTCCAAATCTTACAGTGTGAAGGTGTTCGGTTCCTTGACTTGGCTATTGGATTACATCTGGTGTCATTGTGGCCTGTTATTGCAATCAGGGGATGACACCACACACAGTTCAATATGGGTTATCTACAGCTATTTCGTGACTGATAGTGATTCAATTGGATTTTATAGGATTATTATTATTATTGTTAGACATTAGCTGCATACACACACAACGATTTTTTGAATGATTATCGTTTAACGATATCGTTTAACGATACTCGTTTGAAAAAATCGTTCACTTTCTGAGTCAAATGATGAACGATTATCGTTTATGCGCGTTCACGTTTGTAGTTTGTAGTTTTTAGATTGTAGTTCAGTCAGACTTGTCAACTGAACGATTTTCATTAAGGGAATATGCAAAAATCGTTTGTAGTTCATAAAAATCATTCATTACACTTTAAAAAATCTGACAGAAAATCGTTCATAAAAATCGTTCATAAAATCGATGGTAACAAAATCGTTGTGTGTGTATGCAGCTATTGGGATAAATTCCTGTCCATACATACTGCAAAATCAGTCCAGTTGTCCAATGTCAATTGCAATTTGACATATTTTATCATCAGATAATAATATGTTGTATGACAGAGGATACTTCCTACTTTCAAATGAGATTGACTGCCAGTGTGATGGTTTTCGGATAGGGCCCATAAAGTGTTCTCTCTATCCCCTGTTTCTAATAGTATTTCTGCGGTGCAGGGTGTTTTTGTCATGTGATCAATAAGAGGTCTTATCAAAGGCAGATATCACCCCTGATATGACATGTCAGCAAGCCAAACCTGTACTTGGCTCCAAGTGGTACCAACCTATACCAACCTCATGCACAGAAAAAGGATGTGACCACACATCACAATGGCATGGCCATGTATCATGAGAGTGTCACATGTCACTGGGTGGTGGCCTCGCATCATGTCCCACCTAACCTTTCCAGCTGAGCAGAGCCCTGGGAAGTGGAGCTGCATGGCAAGGCCTCCAGACATCCCCAGTCTGGTCCATCAGCCCTTTGGCCCTTTTGGCATTTGCCAAAATTGCCAGATGGCCAGTCCGACCATGTCTTGAAGTATTGATGTCTATTTATACATGAGTCGATGTCAAGGAATGGTGAAGTATCATAGTAACATATTTTTATGGTGTCCATGTAGGACAAAACTGTTGCACATACATGGGCTGATTCTGAGTCAAACTGTGTGTTTTTAAATTCATTGCATGTGCAGATGTAAATTTATGCATTATTGCCTATTTCTGTCCTATTCTGAATCATACAGAACTTGGATGGATCTGGCTTTCTGTGAAATTGGGCATTTCAGGGCAGCATCTGTGAGGCAACAATCCAATCATATGGAATCGCCCTGTTTTGTTGGAGTGTCATGGGAGTGTCGTGCATGTGTACCAAAATCCAATGATGATTGTTGTAGCGGCTTGCATAAAATCAATGGGGGGCACGGCTTTTCATTTGCAAATGCACGAACCACTGCATTAGCTCTATGGATTCTCGCATTAGCATCAGCTAGTAAATCAGGCTTCCATGGCTTCCCGCAATTACAAACATTTTCCATGTGATTCAGAACCAGCCCCACAGTGGGTGTCCAACCATGATACATTTACTCCTCACAACAGTCTAATTAATGATGATCCTAATAATATAATTACTACCTTTCACCTGATAAATTCCTAGCAACAGCTCTGTGTATAAGCTGCCACAGAAGAAAACAATCTTACCAATACCACATCTGTGTGAGAACTTTCCTTTCACAAGTGTGAGCCGGATAGCCAATATGAAGCTGTTTTTGATATCCGGACATAATTGAGTAAAACCAAACCACTCATCTCTAATTCATGTAAAAGAATTTGAAATCCCACAAGCTCTTATAGGGATATTAGGTGACATAACAATGCTGTAAACTGTATAAAGCAGTTGGCCTGCAGCTTTATAATTTTTTATGGTAATAGTGCTGCTTTGTGATCTCTAAAATCCTTATTCAGTTAGAGCATAGTTATCTGGGTTAGTGCACTATAATATGGCGCATCAGTTGTACCATTCTCCCTGAGTGAAATTAGTAGCAGTGTAGAAGCTAATCAGTCACACCATTTGTAAAAAAGAATTGTGCCCCATAAATAGTTCACACATGGGCATAACTACCATAGGTGCAAGGGGTGCAGCTGCAAAGGGGCTCAGAGCTTTGGGGGCCCATCTTCCTTGTCAAAGTTACATGTGTTATGTATATTTTTCACCATTGGGTGGTACAGAGAGGCCCTTAAAAACTTTTTAGAATCAGAATCAGAATCAACTTTATTGGCCAATTATATGACATATACAAGGAATTTGACTCCGGAAAGCTACTGGCCAATTAACACATCATACATACACAGTATACGAACCATGAGAAATATGCACAATAAAAATCTTTAAAATAAAACAACTGCACAATGATGACCTGACATTTAATTAAGAATTTAGCAATGAAATTGCCTGCAGAAAAAAACCTTTGCGATGTCTAGAGGTCTTAACAAGACATGATCTACAGCATATTGCCTTCCTGATGGGAATACTTGAAACAGATCACGACCAGGATGAGCTTCATCTGCCATGATACTAACAGACCGCTTCCTAACCCTAGACAAGTATAATTCTTGAATAAAAGGAAGTTTAGCCCCAATTATCCCTTCTGCAATTCTAACTACTCTCTGTAGTCTGGCCTTATCTTGTACACTAGCTGCACCGAACCATACAATTATCAAGGTACATAGGACAGACTCAATTATTGATGAATAAAAAAGTATCATCAGTTCCCTTGAGAGGTCTATTTCCAAAGCTGCCATAAGAAATACAGCCTCTGATGCGCCCTCTTGACGATAGCGTCAACATTTTCCTATAATTTAAAATCTAGGGAGATAATAGGACAGAAGAATTTGAAAGAATCCACCATCGACACAATAACGTCAGCTATAATCAAAGGAAATACACTGACAGAGAATCTTCTAAAGTCAGTAATCATCTCAATTGTCTTGGACGGGTTTAGCTCTAAGTTAATCTGGCTACACCACTGCATCAACAGGTCCACCTCTCTCTTATAAGCTGTCTTTTATCAGTCCGATGACTGTAGTGTCATCTGCAAATTTCAGGAGTTTGACCCATGGATCCCCAGAGGTGCAGTCATTTGTATAAAGAGAGAAAAGCAGGGGAGAAAGAACCTTGGGTGCCCCAGTACTGATCCTCCACACACTTGAGGTAAATTCCCCCATTTCAACATACTGCTTCCTATCCACCAAAAAATATACAATCCACCGACCGGTGGATACCACTCCCCCAATTTCATCATTTTAGAAAACAAAATTTCGAGGACTATTGTGTTGAATGCTGAGCTGAAGTCCACGAATAGGACCCTCACATAAGTACCTGGGAGATCAAGGTGCTGCAAAGCATAGTGCAGCTCCACATTGATCACATCCTCCAATGATCTATTTGCCCTGTAGACAAACTGCAGGGGGTCCAGGAGGATACCTGTCGACCTCTTCAGATAGTTCAACACCAATCATTCAAACATTTTCATGACTACAGATGTCAAAGCAATCAGTCTGTAGTCATTTAGGCCCATAATTGAAACCTTCTTAGGGACAGCACAATTTTTGAATTTTAAGGTGAGAAGGAACCACACACTTCTCTAGGGATGTACTAAAGATACCTGTAAAGACAGGGGCAAGTTGTTCAGCACAGGTTTCCAAGACAGGTGTTGACACTCCAAGTCAGAGGCTGCGGCAGGACTGGATTAAAGGGGGGCGACAGGGAAGATCGTCCCTGGGCCCCCACACCTGAAGGGCCCCCACACCCAGCCATCGGGGTTAAAGTGAACCGGAGGAGACGGAACCAGTTCCGCCTCCTCCGGACACCTAACCCCAGTGCCACACGGAGACACCAGGCACCCGCTGAGATTGTAACCAGCGGACGCTCGGCTCCGTCCCCGCAGCGGCAGCCAGAGCCGGAGACTAGAGCTCACTTGTGAGCTCCAGCTTTCGTCTCAGGCAGTGAACTATGGGAGAGACGTCATGCGTCTCTCCCATAGTGCAGAGGAGCAGCGCCAGCCGAGCGGATCAGAAGGCAGCGGGAGCGGGGCTTAAGGTAAGTATGATTTTTTTTCTCTTTAGTGCAAGCGGCTTTTCCACTGCTGGGGGGGGGGGCATTACTCGGGGGGGACATTACTACTGGGGGCATTACTACAGGGGGCATTACTCGGGGGGGACATTACTATTGGGGGCATTACGCGGGGGGCATTACTACTGGGGGCATTACTCGGGGGAGGGCATTACTACTGGGGCATTACTCGAGGGGGACATTACTACTGGGGAAATTACTCGGGGGGGCATTACTAGTGGTGCCACTACCACAGGGGGCATTACTACTGGTGCCACTACCACATGGGGCACAACTACAGGGGTATTACTACTGAGGGCATTACTATTGGGCACACACAGGGGGCATGACTACTGGGGGCACAACTACAGGGTTATTACTACTGGGGGTATTTAGACAGGGGGCATTACTATTGGGAGCACAGCTACTGGGGGTATAACTACAGGGGGCATTGCATAGGGGGCACTGCATAAGGGGCAACACTCCTGGGGGCACTACTACTGGGTGCACTGCATAAAGGGCACGTAATAGGGGCCCCCACATGTTTGTTGCCCAGGGGCCCCCACAGACCTTAATCTGGCCCTGGGCTGCGGCCTTAGAAACTCCCCTGTTGGGGCATTCAAAACAGGCCTAGAGATCCAATTTAGTCTCACTGGTCCATCTCCACAAGTTCTTAACCCTAGGCTTAACTGTTTTTAGTTTCTACCTGTAGGTCAGGAGAAGGTGGACCAAACAATGATCAAAGAGCCCCAGCACTGCACATGGAATAGAATGATAAGTGTCCTTTAGAGTAGAACAACAATGATCCAACATATGTTCAGCTCTGGTTAGGCAGTTAACATACTGTCTATACCTGAGTATTTCTTTACTCAAATTTGCTCTATTGAAGTCGCCTAACACAATAAGCAATGAATCAGGAAATTTGGACTCCAGATCATATATCTGAGTAGCCAAATGATGCAATGCTTCATTAACACATGCTTGGGAGTGAATATATACCCCAACCAAGATAAATTATACAAACTCACTGTAACATCCTTACACCAAGCTTCATTTATATAAAAATAAATCACCCCTCCCTTTGATTTCTCAGAGAGTTCCATCATGTGATCTGCTCTATACAGACAGAAACCAGGAATAAGCTCTGAGAGCCAAGTCTCAGTAAAACACAGAATAGACGATCCAGAAATGCCAGAACAATCTCTTCCAAGCAGCAATAAGAGCTTGTCCATCTTATTATCCAGGGAGTGAACATTTGACAACTGCACCACTGGGAGAGCCGACCGCTGCCCTCTCCGCCTCCACCTTGCCAGAGCACCAGCTCACCTCCCCTCCTGCACTACCCTCCAGGGCAAGCCATAGCATATCTTTGATACCCAATTCTTGAATCCTGGGGCACAGCCTCTGCACCAACAACCTCCTCACCTCCATCAGCCACAACCTCCGACTCCGGAAGAAAGGCCCCACCTCCGACACCTGGCTCCATCTGCCTCACCAGCTGGTCCTTGGCCATCTGACTCTCCAGCTGGTCACTGGCCACCTGCCCTGACCACAGTCTCTGGCCACCATCAGCAGCACGCATCGGCCGACTTACCCCGTGCACTCCAATCACATCCTGCAGGGAACTCTGGTCACCACATTACGAGCATCCACCTTGTCCTCGGAGGGACGCCGCACCTCCTGACTTCCAGCAACACCACTGAGGGCTGTAGGAGCACCAGCAACAAGGGCAGAGAGAGCCGCCACTCAGCCACCAGCAGCCACACAAACTCCGGCAGGGCAGCAAGGTCAGTCATCTACAGTATGCCCCACAGCTTGTCCCTGATACAAGCACAAGCACACAGCAGAGTACTTGGTGCAGCAGCACCGAGGCAGCCATCCATGGTGCCATGTTCATGTGAAGTGATTTTCTTGCTTGTGCATCCAAGTCTCCAAGTATGGATGTCCCATTGCTACTAAGAATAAGCTATTCCCACCATTGCTTTGTGGCTTTCAAATACCCAGTTATACCCCTGACTTCACAGTAAGGCAAAAACCCATACATCATATCCTATATGCTGTATTCTAATAATAATGTTACATCCTAACATTATATTTAGAATACAGCTAAATTGAACGGCTCAAATATACAGTATGTGTCTACATAAGCGATAATGGATTTTCTCATTTCAGCCTGAAAATATTTGTCAGTTATGGCTGTTATTGCTAAAGAGCTCTGAATTTTTCAAGAACATTTTTTCATTGTCTTCCCTATTACTAATGTGATACAAAACTCAAAATAGAAAAAGAAAAAAATAAGAAGAAAAGAAAACTGAGACAGTTCCTTGACAAAACATAGAGAGTGTTGTGTACGGTATGTAACTGTGTAGACTAGATGAATCCGGTGTATATCTGCTTTTATACAGTAAAATCTGGATTTCTATGTCACTGCAGAAACACATAGCAAAGTAAACAAGAAAGCATCTGATATTATGAAACATTATTATGTTTTGTAATGCTGGGCATACATTATACAACTATCTGGCCGATCTGCCAGATATCGATCACTAATTATTGGCCTGTCGTACATGCCGACTCATCATGCATGCCCGAAAGATCCAATCATTTGCTAGCTGCTAATAGGCCACATCAGGCAGTGCATGCTGCCCCAGTCGAAGAGACCAATATTTCCCCTATGCCTTCACAGGGGAGGAATGCAGATATTGTGGACTATACACTGTAAAATATCTCCCAGTGTATGGCCACGATATCTGCTGGGTTGCAGGCTGTCAGACAAAATGTCTGTTGGTCTGACAAACATGTTAACCAAAAGTGTTTATCAGTGGCGGCTCCAGAAGTTGGGCTGCAGCGCAGTACTAAATTCAAATAGGGGAGCCTTACCAACTGCCACCCCAAATGCTTCCAAATATTGCTGGCCAGAACTCACTGGCAGTTGGTGTGGTTCCCTTATTTAAATTTTTGACTGCGCTGCAGCCCGACCTCCGGAGTCGTCATTGGTGTTGTGTTGACCCAGTATTAGTAATCTCATTCCATGTATCACATACTGTATCTCCAGGATAATCCTTCTTGTTGAACTTTCCATTAGATATGAAAAATATTGGTAATAGTTAAATACATCAGCCTGATAAGTATTTTCTCTTTATGAAACCTGTAAGTGACAAAACTCATCAAAACAGTGGTCACAATAAAAGCCAGACATCTATACAAGGAGCAATAACATACAATAGTGGAAATGTGAAACATGAAACATTTTGTTGGGTCTCCTATTGTTTTGTATTAAACAGAGCTGGTACATAATTGTAACACAAAATATTACTTCTGGGTCACTTATAGGTTCAGGTTTCTTGAGCAGCAGTGAATACAAATTATTACTGTGGTCAAATGCCAGAGTAAGAAAACCTCTTATAGCCTTTCACTGCTCATTCTCTAGCTTTTGAAATAGAATACAATGTAACTTTATATTCTTAGGGGATATGGGGGAAAACAAATAGAGTTTCTAATCGAACAGTAAATCAATAATTTACTTCTACTTTTAAAATGTTGGATTTATTATTTCATTAGAAACTTGGGGTTTTATTTAGTAACAATCGCAGTACACCCTCTAAAATTAATATTCATTATTGTAGTTCTGAAGCTTGATAGATTGGAGAAGGAAAAAAATAACCTGCATTAATCTTTGATATCTCCTGCATTCAGTTATTGTTTTACAGCAGTGATAATAAAATCATGCAAATGTATTTTTTGATTAAGATACAGATATGCCCAGTTACAGCTTTGCCACTTGTGCGGCAAATCGCACCAGGCATGGTGCGAGTCGCATGCCCGCAAACGGTTCTGTGCACTGCGTTTGCACTTGCGACCCCATATGACTGCATGGTGCGATTGCAGTCCACGCCACAGTGTAACATTGCATATGCAACTGCGGGGAATCGCATGGCACGATGTGTGTGCACATTGGTAGCATGATCAGCAACGATGTAACAGGACGCATCTGTATGTGCTGGATGGGGAGCACGAGAAAGCCCATCTCACTCCTTATACAGTATCATTCAAACTAGGGATGTGCAGGCTCGGATAGGTTCGAGTTTGCACGTTGAGTTCGGATTTTTCCCTCCAAAAAAACGGAACTCAGAAAGAGGCTAAACGTCATCTTACATGGACGAACATCATCATTCCTGGACTTTTGCTGACCAATATATTGTTCAGTGTGGGCACCGTGCAGTGTAGTAAATGACTGCACAATAACGATATTGTTATCGTTCAGTCTTTTTACTGTTGGGTAGTGGATACCCACCTTTACACTGATATGTTGATAGGTAGACTGAATTTTTGGTTGCTAAAAACTTGTGAACCATAGAGAGTTGCAGAGATTTATCAGAGGAAAGCCTTATGGGAATATTTGTAATCAGAAATAAAAAACACCCAAAAAACTGGTGCATATGAAAAAAGTGTTGCAACCCACAGAAGCAAAACAGATTCTATTATCTTTTTACTGTTGTTCAGTTTACAAAATCAAAGCACAGGTCCATTGTGTTGTGTTGATACAGCTTTTCTTCTGTTTCCCATTTTTAATAATGTCTGTGATTTATTTTTTTTGTTTTATTCATATTTCTTAGATTACTCTGTAAGGGATCTATTAATTAAGAAGTGCAAAGATCTGTTTCACTCTCCCCCTGTGATAACAGGGCTTTTCGCCTCTTCCATCCCTTCACAGAAGGGATTTCCATGGAGAAATCTCAGATTTCTCCAGCTGTGCCCTTAATTAGTGTAAATATCTAGTGTACAGGTAAAGATATTCATAGAAGAAAGGAAAGCATTCTGTAGTTTTACATTTCTACTCTCCAAAAAAATGTTGACATCTCAGGATGACGTATGTTTATGGAAACTAGCCTCTTCAGTGTCTGTAATGCACTCAACACTACAATTGGTAACAAGGAACCGATAGGTATTTTAACTCATTGCTTAAACTCCATCCAACAAGTCACTTTAACTCCATCCAACAAGTCCCAACTGCCCAGCACTCCCAATTGAATCCTTGTCACCCCCCTCCCTCTCTTCCAACTTTCTACTGCTACTTTTCTACTTGGGGAGATTCTTACTTTTGTTCCCTCCCGACAGATAGATCTTCTGTTACTCCTTCCTGTACAGCTCTCTCAGCCCTCTTGTGCCCTGCTGCCATGCTGGCACCTATATGTGCAGCCAGGACTGCCATCAGAGATTGTGGGGCCCGGGACTCACAAAATAGGCAGGGCCCCTCCTCTTGGGGGCAGTTTTTCAGAAGTGGGCATTGCTGTGGATACTGTGGGTGGAGCTAGAGAGGAGGTGGGGCATTAATTGGTGTGTATACCAGTTTAAAAAAATTATCAAAGTTTGGGCTGTGGTGGGTGCTAACATGTCAATCTGTAATATAGAAGTGAGGGTGAAAGAGCAAAGTAAGGGTATGGGAGAGCAGGGTGAGGGTGGGAGAACAGAGTGAGGGTGGGAGAGCAGAGTGAAAGTGTGAGAGCAGGCTGATGGTGGCAGAGCAATCTGAGGATGGCAGAGCAGGCTGATGGTAGGAGAGTAGGGTGAGGGTGGGAGAGCAGGAATCTCTGTACCTGGTCTGTCTCCACCACATGGGAAATGGGATCCCCCACAGCCTCTCCTGCCCATCTGGGCTCTTCACCACCCTGCTGCAATGGATGTATATAGTTTCTCCCCCTGACAATATGGCTCCTCACTCTCCCCCAGCTGTTCTCTGCATGGCCTCTCCCTTCTTGCTGATGGTTGCTGGACTGCGGCTACTGCTCTAGGCATGCTGCTGATGTTTACACTCATCCGGCTAGAGAGAGG
The DNA here is from genome assembly GCA_031769625.1 of Taudactylus pleione. Classification (NCBI taxonomy): domain Eukaryota; kingdom Metazoa; phylum Chordata; class Amphibia; order Anura; family Myobatrachidae; genus Taudactylus; species Taudactylus pleione. Next base: position 11,386,527 of record JAUIMM010000063.1, read on the forward strand.
GGCCTGGGTAACAGCAGGATTTCTAATTTGGTGCTAGCCACAAGTTAATCGGAGGACAGGCAGCCAATCAGGAGCAGCCGCTGTGGCATCTCTTGATTGGCTGCTGGTCCGCATGCTCCAATTGGCTCGTGGCCAGCAGCCAATCAAATATGTCGCCGGCGCTTATCCAGTCTGCTGCCAACCTGTCATCTGGGCCCCCTTTCTGCCCAGGCTCAGGACTTTAGGCCCACAGACCCCCCTGTGTGCAGCAACTGGAAGGCTTTCAATGTGAATGCACAGGGCCGGTTCTAGACATTGTGGAGCTCCGGGCGAAAGCTCCCAGTTGCGCCCTCTCCCCTAAAAAATAAAGAAATAACTTTTTTTAGATGGCGTTCCTCTTCCAGAAAGGGGGCATGTCCTTGCGGAACACCCCCAATTCATCACACTGTGGGGCGTGCCCAGCACTTACAGAGGTGCTGAGCTTCCCCCAAGCTCTCCCCTCATGGCAAATAATTGCCATGTGCAGTAATGCGCCTTACACAGTATGTCTTACACAGTAATGGCCTTTATAACACATTATGCCACATGCAATAATGCCCTTCATAACATATTATGCAACACACAGTAATGGCCTTTATAACACATTATACCACATACAGTAATGGCGTTTATAACACATTATGCCACACGCAGTAATGACCTGTATAACACATTATGTTATACACAGTAATTCCCTGTATAATACATTATGTCACATGTAGTAATGCCCTGTATAATACATTGTGCCACACACAGTAATTCCCTTTATAATACATTATCCCCAATTCAAATTATGCCACACAGTAATTCCATATTCATGTTATGACACACAGTGGTGCCCCTTTTACACAATGCCCAAATTAGTGTCCCTTATACACAATGCCCACAGTAGTAGTGCCCTAATACAATGCCCACAGTAGTAGTGCCCCTTATACAATGCCCACAGCAGTGGTACCCCTTACACAATGGCCCCAGTAGTGGTGCCCCCAGTAGTAATGCCCCCTATAGTAGTACCCCCAGTAGTAATGCCCTCAGTAGTAGTGCACCCATTGGTAATGTCCGCAATAGTAGTGCCCCAATTGGTAATGACCCCAGTGGTAATGACCCCATTAGTAGTTCCCCCAGTAGTAATGCCCCCTATTAGTGCCCCCAGTAGTAATTCCCCCTATAGTAATCCCCCAGTAGTGATGCCCTCAGTAGTAGTGCCCCCTGTTGTAGTGCCCCCATTGGTAATAACCCAAAAAGTAGTGTCCCCAGTGGTAATGCCTCCTATAGTAGTGCCCCCCAGTAGTAATGCCTCCTATAGTAGTGGTGCCCCAGTAGTAATGCCCCCTATTAGTGCCCCCAGTAGTAATTCCCCCTATAGTAATCCCCCAGTAGTGATGCCCTCAGTAGTAGTGCCCCCTGTTGTAGTGCCCCCATTGGTAATAACCCAAAAAGTAGTGTCCCCAGTAGTAATGCCTCCTATAGTAGTGGTGCCCCAGTAGTAGTGCCCCCTATAGTAGTGCCCCCATTGGTAATGCCTCCAATAATAGTGTCCCCAGTGGTAATGCCCCCTATAGTAATGCCCCCCCAGTAGTAATGCTCCCATTAGTAGTGCCTCCAGTAGTAATGCCCCTATAATAATGCCCCTATAGTAATTCCCCCAGTAGTAAAGCCCTCTATAGTCATGCCCCCAGTAGTAATGCCCCCTATAGTTATACCCAAAGTAGTAATGCCCCCTATAATCATGCCCCCAGTAGTAATGCCCCCTATAGTAGTGCCCCCAGTGCTGGTGCTTCTGAAAAAAAAATACAATACAAACACAATACTTACCTTAAGCCCCGCTCATGCATCTGCTGCCGTCCGGTTCGACCGTGGCTCCACAGATCCATGGGAGAGACATCATGACATCAGGATATCCCTCCCATAGTGCTCTCTGCCGGAAGCCAGAGGCGGAGCTCAGGAGTGAGCTCTGGCTTTTAGATGTCACTGCAGGGAAGGAGCCGGGTTCCCGCTGGTAACAAATCTCAGCGGTCACACGCCAAATGGAGCCTCCCTGTGGCGGCTAGTGGGGTAGGGACCCGCGCAGTTTTTTTTTAACTTCTGTTTTTTTTTTTCATCTGGGGACTCCAGGCCGACGGCCCTGTTAGCCCGCCCCTAGAATCGTCACTGCGCATGCACAAACTTCACCGGCGAATGCCCCGCATTTAGATCCCTCAACACTGATGCAGTATTTTACAAACCGCACTGATAGTCTGCTTCACAGAGGGGGCTGGATATCTTTGGACATTACAGGAAGGGTAATTATTGAGTCACTTGGTAACTTCAAGATATATCGCATTGATATGGTGCAATCTGTTTTGAAATTTACTGTGACCCACTTGAGTCTCTTTTGTCAGGTTAGCTTTTAATCTAACTAGTATTTTTATATGTTATAGACCTAGCCAGTAAAAATGGTTCTGACGGCCATGACAATTAAAGGAGCAGAAATATAACAAAGATAGTGAATCTGGTGAAAATCTGGATGTCTTGTTAACCTATGTGTGCTGGAAAAATGTTTAACACATCAAAACTGATACTGTAATTGTAACAACACTAATGGGTATATTTACTAAAGTGAGAGTTTTTAGACGTGGAGATGTTGCCCATAGCAACCAATCACCTTTTTTTTTCATTCCATATATTTTTTTTAGCAGTTTCCATAAATCTCTTATTGTCTTTGCTGTATGTTAATTATTTTTTCTACCCTTTTCTATATACTGTATATTTTAAAAGTTTAATTATGTTGTAGTTTTTATTTGTTTTTTTAAAAATTATTTCCCAAAATTGTATCCATCCTTATAGAGTTTATAACTAGGAGTTATTATATGTGCTTATGAATACTCTGAAGCATATATTCAACAACAAAAGAATAATCCATAGCATGCACATGTTTGGGCTTTTCGAAACAGACAGGTTAACTATTTGTGACAGCCTGAAACAGTCTTCATCATTGTTCTACAGGTCACTGCAGCTCACCTCTGGGAATGCTGCAGGTGGTGTCCTGGTCCTCAGCACATAGGGGCATAATCAATTGCAGGTGAAGTTTTAAAAAATCTTGCTCCATAGGGTTTTTTTAGGGGCATAATTAAAATTTTTTCACATGGCGCTCAATTTTGTTTGAGCACCTTCAGAGCAAGTCCAATGTTTCCTAAAATCTTTGTTTTAGGTAAAAATAGTCGGGACTCGCTTCAGAACCCCTTGCCCCCCTAATAACTAATTAAGCAATTGGAAGTTTCCAATTAGCTTAATTAGTCCATAATACTTAACTTCTAGCAGCGCTGTCCTCCTCATTCGCTTCCCTACAATGCAGAGGTCATCTTCCTCCGTCTCCTGTCAGCAGTGTGTGTGAGACCCCCTGTCACGGTGTGTGTCCCCTGTGTGTTTGGGACCACTGTCACAGTGTGTGTCCCTTGTGTGTGTGAGAGTGCCTGTCGTGTGTGTCCCCTGTGTGTGCAGACCCTCCATGTCAGTAGGAGCATGCAGCCATCTTCTTTAATTGAATTCCATGGGTATCGTGAGCTCGCATACTCATGGTAATTCACAATTGGATGCGCTGCTCGCCTTTTTTTTAGGCCAAATTATGTGGGCAGTTAAATTTGCCCCTTAGAGATGTAACTGAGTATGTGGAGAGAAATACATGGGATCAGACTGCAAAGCCATCTGCCATTTTCAAAACACTGTATTTTTTTTCTTGTTTGCTTTCTTTCACTTATTATGTCATTTTGTATCAATGTTTCACATTGTGCCTGTTTAATGGAACTTTTGTTGTTCATTTAATTAAAATGATGCTTAATGAGAGCAACTTAATATTCTAACCTTTATTTTTCCTCATCTCGGAACAAGTTGAAAACCATTACAACATTCTTTGCTGCTTATATACTACTTACCACAAAGTGCTTCTATGCTGGCGTGGGAATAACAGGTATACATTATATGAGCTTATTGTAATAGTCAACAGGTATACATTATATGAGTTTATTGTAATAGTCAACAGGTATACATTATATGAGCTTATTGTAATAGTCAACAGGTATACATTATATGAGCTTATTGTAATAGTGATAGTGATTCTTTTTCTTTACAACAACATTCATAAATATGTGTTACCCAGTAATAGTGCTATAAATCCAGCTTCACTATGTGTTAAAGTTAATAGACCATTAGTTTTACAATATCAAGCTGTGTATCAGCCATCACTTCCATTTACATGTAGAAACAAGTAATCCTCCTTGTTTCCCCGTCCAGCTGTCATATCCTTATTTACTGTATGTTATTTATTGTCCTTTAAAAGAAAGATACAGTTCATGGTGACAATTAAACCAATGTTAGATAACAGCTTTAGATGATGTACTCTGTTCCACAAACATAAGTAGTATAAGAGCAAACATTTAATCATGAGCCTCTGCATTCGCTATGGCCACTACAATGCTTCCTAATGAAAATATATAGATTTCTATAATACATGAGTAACAATAATGCTCTGTATATCGTATTAATGACAATGTAACCTTTCCAGAAGATTATTGGAAGCTTTGATTAGTTCTATGACCGTCATATAGGTAACATCTGTTATCCAACATATTTTTCAGAAATGAGAGTATTATTTTTGGAACCATTTGCTTGGCATGGTCGCATCTGATGCAACCTGTCAGAAACGCTCATTGGGTGGCTGCTGGAAGATAGTCTTCCAGCAGCTGCTAATCTCAGAGTTATCTTCCAAATCCTTTGCATCCTTGTATCCTCCCCCAGTGTCTTTCCTGCAGGTGATCCTGACGCACCCCTCCAGGCAGGAGCAAAGAGGAGCAGCTCCCAGGGAAATGTAAATCAAGCAGCCCTCAGTCTCCCAATGTATACCTGGCGGCTGCAGACAGAGCTGTAGAGAGCCAACACTGGCCCATTTACTATCGGGGGGCATGGCTAAGACCCCTTAGAAAAAAAAAGAAAAACCCTATTTGCAGCCTTAAGGAGGGGGCGCTGCGAGCCCATCAGCCAGGCGCAAATCCAGGGGGGGGAGCCATTAATGTGATTGCTCACCCCTACAGGCAGAGGAAAGGAGACTGCTGCTACTGCTCAGTGGCAGCAGTCTCCCTAGTCCCACTGCAGCCCAGTACACAACATCATTGTGCTGGGCTGCTGACAGGTAAGGGAGGGGGCGTCAGACCCGGCCCCCTCCTAAAAACCTGGGTCTGAGTAATTAATACTAGCAGCCTTTGAGGAAATTTAATTTCGGCGACCTGAAGGTCTGAACTCTAGACGTTCAGTCTTTCAGGTCGCCTCATGGATAGACCCCTTAAGACATAAGATATATATGAAAGATTGGAGTAATTTCTTTAAATTTTGTTTTATTAATGTAAAAAAATATAAATGCTTGTGAGCAGATAACAGCTCATCAATGAATATGTGTGTCGGTTTCTATTGATGTACATTGCGTTTTGAGGGTGACTGCCTGGGTCCTAACATATGGAAATTTGCTGTTAATGTGAATCTAACATTTAACTTTGGTAGTGAATCTGCAACCAATAGATAACTTTTCATCTTCTATACATTAATACTGCTTTTATACCAAAATTCCGTGTCTGACCTGAAGGTTCGAACAGATTGCAATTATCTGTTTATCGATGTTCCGAGATACAATACCGCCAGACGATGTTTTTTTAATTAAAATGTTTTAGATAAGTTTTAAATAGATGTTCTTGACCTAATTCAAATATAAAAAAACGGACAATTTCTGAGCAGTTTTTGGAAAAAATATGAGCCAGTTAAGTGGTTACCGCTGTACTATAATCGTTATCATTAGGGATGTGCGCCAACCCCCGTGTTTTGGTTTTGGATCTGGATCTCCCCTGGTTTTGGATCTGGATTGGTTTTGCCAAAACCTCACCTCTGTGTTTCGTTTTCGGGTTTTGGATCTGGATTTTTTCTTAAAAAATCAAAGAAACAGCTAAAATCACATAAAATGGGCCTTTTTTGTTCCTGCAGTATTAATAACCTCAATAACATTTATTTCCAGTCATTTCCAATCAATTTTGACCACCTCACAATTTTATTTTTTTCATCTAGTTAAGGCCAAAAGGTTGCATCCAGCTAGCTGGCTGACTAAGCTAAGTGGGTGGCACCTTCATGTGGCAGTTCAGCTTCCAATTTCCAACATGGATACTGGGCCTGATTCAGCGCTGCTCGCGAGCGCACAATGCTAGCAAGCGGCTTAATGTTTGGCCACTGCGCATGCGCCGTGTCTGGCGTGCGCTTGCGCGAGCCCTGCCGAGCAACTAAACTTCAGTCACTATGGGGCTCGCTACAAGACGGGGTGACTATCGATGGTGAGTGACAGCTCGCCCCATTTTGTAGGCATTGGGGGGGGTGGCTGCACAAATGCCTGGCGTTTGTGGGAGGACCTACTGACATCACTAGTGATGTCAGTAGTGGACTTCCTGCTCTATTAGAGCAGGGAGTCTACTCGGGCTTGCGGCAGCTGAGACCCTACCCCAGGGTCTCATCGCAAGCCCAATGGACACTATAATCGCGACGGTCTCCAGCCCGCTCGCACAAGCTGTGGGTGAACACCCACAGCTTTGCGAGCGACCTGGTGCGAGCGACCTGCCTGTGGCAGTGAGCGGGTCTGGATCAGGGCCACAGTTTGTTATACAGTGTGGGTTGGATACACCAATAGTGCACTTACTGTGACAGCAGTGCTGGCAGAGCGGGATTGCTGAAGGTGTCCTCAGTACATGTGCATGGTATCAGCATTGTCAGCAGAGCGGGGGTGCCTGCGGTGTCTTCAGTGTAGGTTTGCTGGCTGTGTTGGCAGTGCAGATGTTGCTGACGGTGTCCTCAGTACATTGAATGGCAGTGCTGTGGTGCTGGCAGTGTCCTCAGTGAAGGGTACCAGCGATGATGGCAGTGCCAGTGGTGTATTCAGTGCAGGTTTGCTGACTGTGTCAGCAGTGCAGGGGTGGTCTCAATGCAGGGTGCCGGCGTTGTCGGCAGAGTGGAGGTGCCAGCGTTGTCCTCAGTGCATGTATGCTGACAGTGGCGGCAGTGCAGGGGTGCTGGTGGTGTCCTCAATGTGGGAGTGCCGGCAGTGTCGGGGTCACTGACGGTGTCCTCAAAACGTGGGGCAGCAGTGCAGGGGTGCAGGCAGTGTCGGAAGCAGTGGTGTCGGCAGCGGGGGATGCTGCCAGTGGGGGTGCCGGCAGTGCAGCAGTGGGGGGTGCCCAGGGGCGCCGAGAGGGGGGGGAGCGGTTACAGATTACCTGGGCCCGGGCTTCCTGGGGGGCCCGGTGGGGGCCCGGGTCCGGCGCCGCTCCCCCTCCCTCACAGCAGCCCAGCACACAGCGTGTGCTGAGCTGCAGTGGAGACTGCTCGTGGCTGCTGAGCAGCAGCCACAGCAGTCTCCTAAGCCTGTGGGGGGAGCGATCACACTGATCGTGCCCCCCCTGGCTTTGCGCCGGGCTGAGGGGGCTCAGAGCGCCCCCCCTCTCCCCAGCACGCAGCGCTGCTTCGTGGCGCTGCTTATCTTTTTTTTCCGGGATTAGGCCACGCCCCCTATTACTGGGCCCGCCACAGCTCTCAGCGGGCCTGAGGGTGCCGGCAGTATCAGGGAGTGGGGGATGGTGGGCACCATCTTATTTTGCTTCCTGACTGTGTGCATAATGGGCTTAACACTGATTGGCTGAGAGCCATGACAGACGGCTCTCTCAGCCAATCAGTGTTAAGCCCACTCAGTACAAAACCTTGCGACCCGACAGCGGGATCGCAAGGTTTTGCCTCAGGTGAGGGATCCGGAGCAAGCAGGGAGATCCGAGCTTGGCTTGGATTGCCCCGGAACCCAGAAATTCGGGTGGGTTCGGATCTCTGAGATTCGAACCTGCTCATCTCTAGTTATCATACTAAAAACTTTACTATGTCCTAAACATCTGTGAACAGTTTACTTTACTCTACACTACACTATACACTAGATGAAACATTATGTCTTGGGCACAGGTCCCTTAGCAAACTTAGATGTCCAAATGTAAATAGTCACAAATAATATATATATATATATGGAGGGTCCCCAGTTGTGTAATATTATTTTTCAGTAAAGGGGCCTATCCAATACCCGACTTTGTGAACAATCCGACCAAAACCAGGAGGTTTTGGTCGCATTGTTCACAAAGTCAGGTAATGGATAACCGGCAAGGACCAGCGATGCGTGTGCACGCTGGGTCCTTGCCGTCTCCGACTATCTACTGAACATGCCTGTCAACCTGACGACGCTCGTCAAGTTCGGCATGTTCAGAGATAGGAGGTCGGGTTCCTGCACTGAATGACGTTCAGTGAATGCCGTTCAGTGTGTGCACCGCACCTTGGAGACCTGAAGGTCTGAACGCTAGACGTTCAGTCTTTTAGTTCGCCTAGTGGCTAGGTCCCTTAAGACATAAGATATATATGAAAGATTGGAGTAATTTCTTTAAAATTTGTTTTATGAATGTAAAAAAATATAAATGCTTGTGAGCAGATAACAGTTCATCAATTAATATGTGTACATTGATGTACATTGCGTTTTGTGGGTGACTGCCCAGGTCCTAACTTGCTGTTAATGTAAATCTAATATTTAACTTTGCTAGCGAACTTGCAACCAAGAGATAACCTTTCATCTTCTATACATTAATACCGCTTTTATACCAAAATTGTTTGTCTGACCTGGAGGTTGGAACAGGGTTCCAATCTGGATCAGACCCGGAATTTCCCCGGCACCAACCCAGGATATTCCAGACTTGGCGCCGTTCACTCTGGAAATGGGGCTTCAGAGACCTGGCTTTTCTGGTGTTGAAGTGGATGCTTGGAGATGACGTCATCTCCAAGCGCCACTGAAGCCGGTCAATCAGCAGGCATGTGGCACGATCCAGGTCACTGTGATCCGGATAACGCCATTTACACTGCAATGTTTCACGGGTTATTCCCGTGTTTAACCCTGCAAGTTACCTGGGTTGGATTGCCAGGTCACTCGACTCGGCAATCCAACCCTTTCCCTTTTACACCAAGGAGCTACCAGGGTTAACCCTGCAATAACCCGGGTTTTAGCTCTGGTATAAAAGCGGTATAAATGGATTTCTGGTTTTCCTTTCATCTCTCAGTGGCAGCAAAACCCACTATAAAACCTCTATCCAGAGGAGAGGCAGGGGCATTGCCCCCTCTGCACCATACAATGCACTAATGGCCAGTGTGTGCTTACATATGGTTCTCCTTTCTCCACAGTTCATACAGTATATTGAAGCCACATGTAGCAATAAGTGACAGCAGATGACAGGGAGAGAAGTGCTGTATACAACACATAAGACATTGGGGCAGATCTTTACCAATACAGAGGTTAGCATACTCTCCAACATAACCCATTCCACCAGGTACAAAATGCTCTGGCCCTGGACTTCCCACTTGATTTATGATTGCCCTAACTTGTGTTTAAACACAAATCTCATCAATTAACTAGTTTAAAACAGGTGACTGCAATCATAGATCAAGTGCGAAGTCACGGACCATAGCATTTTGTACCTGGTGGAACGGGTCATGTTGGAGGGTCTGGGTTAGAATTAGGGATGTGCAGGCTCGGATAGGTTCGAGTTTGCACGTGGAGTTCGGATTTTTCCCTCCAAAAAAACGGAACTCAGAACGAGGCAAAACGTCATCTTACATGGACGAACATCATCATTCCTGGACTTAAGTCCAGGAATGATGATGTTCGTCCATGTAAGATGACGTTTTGCCTCGTTCTGAGTTCCGTTTTTTTGGAGGGAAAAATCCGAACTCCACGTGCAAACTCGAACCTATCCGAGCCTGCACATCCCTAGTTAGAATGCTAATAAATTCTAATAGGTTCTTACAACAGAATTTGTTTATCATAAGATTATTTTGCACAGAAATGTATGCAGTAATATTAGTATCTAATATTATGCTAAGCATCAGTATTTAATAATATTACTAATTATTGCTACTATATTGTTAATTATAGAGTATGCACAAAATTATAAGTGGTAAGTAGGAATGGTCATATGAGTGATACTCACTTACAAAATAAAAACACTATTAAAAAAACAGACACTGCTTTACTGTAAAATATACAATTATACAGTTATGTAAATAAGTTTCAGACAAAATGAAAGCACTCATCCTGTGATTTGTACACACTTGCAGGCATAACAGTGTGTACAGATAACTTCAGACACAGAATTATGTTTTTGTTTATTTGGAACAGGAGGGTTAATTTTGTTCTTCATTACCAGCTGCACCTCAAATCCAAAAACAACATCCTATGCTGCGAAATAAGCCATTTAAAAGTGTTTAACAGTGTGAAAATTATGCATACAGTACAAGACTAGAGTTGCCAGATTGTTGTCATGCATTACAGGGTGCCAATAACATCATCTAGGTGGTTTCCAAACTTTCTTGAATCACGGCACCCTAGAGTATCAGCATTTTTCAGCCAAAAGTTTGTTATTGAGAAATTTAGGAAAATATGATTGCTTAAGTAACTTGTGCTTACCTATCATCATAAGCCTCAGTTGTGTGATGGTGGACAGGGTTACGCTTCTGTTTGACCACATATTATGTTTTTGCCTCTTACATTGACCGTAATTAATTTGATTTGGTGCTGGACCACCAACCAGAGGCACCCCTGCAAGTGTCCCGAGGCACCCCAGGGAATAACTGACCTAGGTCATAATTCACACTACATATGCACAGAAATACCAATAGAATTAAGAATAAAAACTATTAACATGTACAAATATGACAAATGAAATAAAGACAGCTTTGATATCTGGGGGTCATTCAGACCCGCTCGCGAGCAAAGGACGCTCGCAAGCGGGTCGATGTTGAGCGAATTCGCATGCGCACGATGGAGTGAGCTCTGTCGTGCGCATGCACGAGACCCGGCGAGCGACAAGGAATACTTTGCTCGGGGTATCGCACCAAAGGGGGCGTGCTGTCGATGGTGAGTGAAGCCGGCCCCACTGACATTAGTAATGATGTCAGTGGGAGTGATTTTGGCTCTGATAGAGCCAAAATCACTCCTGGGCTTGCGGCAGCGAGACCCTACCACAGGGTCTCGTCGCAAGCCTGGTGGTCGCGATGGTCTGGACCATTGCGACCATCTTTTTGGCCACTCGCATATGCTGTGGGTGGTCACCCACAGCTATGCGAGCGGCCAGGGGGCCGCTGGATTTTCAGGTAGGAGGGCACTGATTCAGAGCGAGTGCTCTGGTCAGAGCGTTCGGCTCTAAATCAGGCCATCTGTTCAGTCTCATGACTTACATAAGGCACAAATGATACTCCAATGAGTAGCTTTAAAATTAGGAAAATGGAAAAGTTTAAATTTATTAAGGGACCTGTCCACAAGGACTTTAAAGTAATGTTTTGTACCTTAGCTGACATGTGCATTGTGCATTCCTATCATGGACTGCAATTTTTGCAGAATCTCTAGAAACCATGGCCCTGATTCAGAGCCAGACGCTCTGACCAGAGCGCTCGCTCTGAATCAGGGCCCACCTCCATAAATATGGAGTGTCCTCCTGGACGCTCGTATAGCTGTGGGTCACCACCCACAGCATATACGAGCGTGCAGGATGATGGTCGCGATGGTCTTGACCATCGCGACCATCACCACTGCGAGCAAAAGCCTGCGGTTGAGTTTCTCAACCGCAAGGCCAGGAGTGATTTTGGCTCTATCAGAGCCAAAATCACTCCCACTGACATCACTAGTGATGTCAGTGGGGCCGGCTTCTGACGGTAGGCGTTCCCTTGGGAACACCTCCGTCTGGCAGGCACGCCCACCAAAGGGGACGTGTTGTCAATCAACATCGAGAGCACGCCCCCTTTGATCAGACACTACGAGCGAAGGAAAGTCCTTCGCTCGTCGCGTCTCCCGCATGCGCACGACGGAGCTCCCTCCGTCGTGCGCATGCGCAGTGCAGACCATCGACCCACTTGCAAGCGGACAGCCGCTAGCGAGTGGGTCTGAATCAGGCCCCATGTACCTACAGTGCACAGCAGTAGGCAAAGTGGCATGTGACCAAAATGGTGTTTCACGTACTTACTTTTTATTCTGTTTCATAAATGATTCTTAGTGTATTTATCATATTACATACAATACACATATATATATATATATATATATATATATTATACAGTCAGGTCCATAAATATTGGGACATTGACAGAATTTTCAGATTTTGGCCTCTATTCACCACCACAATGGTTTTGAAATGAAACAAACAAGATGTGCTTTAACTGCAGACTTTCAGATTTAATTTGAGAGTAATTACATCCAAATCGGGTGAACGGTGTAGGAATTATAACAGTTTCAATATGTGCCTCACACTTTTTAAGGGGCCAAAAGTAATGGGACTATCAACTCAAAAGCTATTTCATGGACAGGTGTGGGCTATTCCCTTGTTATTTCATTATCAATTAAGCAGGTAAAAGGTCTGGAGTTGATTCTAGGTGTGACATTTGCATTTGGAATCAGTTGCTGCCAACTCTCAATATGAGATCCAAAGAGCTGTCACTATCAGTGAAGCAAGCCATCATTAGGCTGAAAAATCAAAACAAACCCATAAGAGAGATAGCAAAAACATTAGGTGTGGCCAAATCAACTGTTTGGAACATTCTTAAAAAGAAAGAACGCACTGGAGAGCTCAGCAACACCAAAAGACCCGGAAGACCACGGAAAACAACTGTGGTGGATGACAGAAGAATTATTTCCCTGGTGAAGAAAAACCCCTTCACAACAGTTGGCCAAATCAAGAACACTCTCCAGGAGGTAGATGTATATGCGTCAAAGTCAACAATCAAGAGAAGACTTCACAAGAGTGAATATAGAGGGTTCACCACAAGATGCAAACCATTGGTGAGCCACAAAAACAGGAAGACCAGATTAGAGTTTGCCAAACAACATCTAAAAAAGCCATTACAGTTCTGGAACAACATCCTATGGACAGATGAGAAAAAGATCAACTTGTACCAGAGTGATGGGGAGAGAAGAGAAGGAAAGGAACTGCTCATGATCCAAAACATACCACCTCATCAGTGAAGCATGTTGGTGGTGTCATGGCGTGGGCATGTATGGCTGCCAGTGGAACTGGTTCCCTTGTATTTATAGATGATGTGACTGCTGACAAAAGCAGCAGAATGAATTCTGAAGTGTTTCGGGCAATATTATATGCTCATATTCAGTCAAATGCTTCAGAACTCATTGGACGGCGCTTCACAGTGCAGATGGACAGTGACCCGAAGCATACTGCAAAACCAACCAAAGAGTTTTTTAAGGCTAAAAAGTGGAATGTTATGCAATGGCCAAGTCAATCCCCTGACCTGAATCCGATTGAGCATGCATTTCACTTGATGAAGACAAAACTGAAGGGAAAATGCCCCAATAACAAGTAGGAACTGAAGACATTTGCAGCAAAGGCCTGGCAGAGCATCACCAGGGATGAAATCCAGCGTCTGGTGATGTTTATGCATTCCAGACTTCAGGCTGTAATTGCCTGCAAAGGATTTGCAACAAAGTATTAAAAAGTGAAAGTTAGATTTAGGATTGTTTAGCTTGGCCCATTACTTTTGGCCCCTTAAAAAGTGGGAGGCACATATAGAAACCGTTGTAATTCCTACACCGTTAACCTGATTTGGATGTAATTACCCTCAAATTAAATCTGAAAGTCTGCAGTTAAAGCACATCTTGTTTGTTTCATTTCAAAGCCATTGTGGTGGTGCATAGAGGCCAAAATATGAAAATTCTGTCAATGTCCCAATATTTATGGACCTGACTGTATATATATATATATATATATATATATATATATATATTAGGGGTGAGCGGGTTCGGATTTCTGAAATCCGAACCCCCCCGAACCCCCCCCGATCCGAGGCCGATCCGAGTCAGGCTCAACTTTTTTCCCGCCTGACTCGGATCTGAAATCGAGGCAAACCATCATCATCCCGCCTTCCGGGTCTTGCGGGTTTTGGATTCTACATAAGGTACCCGTGTCAGAGCCATTTTGTCACTCGGCTGTGGACAGTGAAGAGGGAGGGTGGGAGTTAGTGCTGGCTGGGCTGTGTAGTGTATTGTAGTGTTGTGTTGTGCTATGCTGTGCTGCTGTTGTCCATAGGGGCTGTGTCCACTCCTATAAAGTCCATAGGGGCTGGCTGGACTGTGTTGTGCAGTCAGTTGTCCATAGGGGCTGTGTCCACTCCAAAGTCCTGTGCAGTGTCCCAGTCCTAAATGGGTGCTGTAGTGTTGTCCAGGGGGTGCTCTGTCCATCAGGGGTTCTCCCCCCAAGTCCAAAAAAATATATAAATTTCTGTGTTTGTGAATTGTGTGCGCAGTAGCTGCACATGCATCATCAAAGTAGTGCCAAGCGTGCGCCTGTGTCATAAGTAAAGGGCCGGCTGGCTTGACCATTAAAGGGTGCTGTAACCCCCAAAGTGCACTCCAAACAAAATAAAAATATTTTCTGTGTTTGTGAATTGTGTGCACTGTGGCTTCATGTGCATCAACAAAGGAGCAGCGCCAAGCGTGCGTCTGTCTGTTAAAGGGTGGTGTAACCCCAAAGTGCACTCCAACAAAAATAAAACATTTTCTTCTGTGTTTGTGAATTGTGTGCACTGTACGTGCATCCTCAAAGGAGCAGCGCCAAGCGTGCGTCTGTCTGTTAAAGAGTGGTGTAACCCCCAAAGTGCGCTCCACAAAGAATAAAAAATTCTTCTTTTATTTTCTGTCTTTGTGAATTGTGTGGGCTGTAGATGCACGCGCATCAACAAAGGAGCAGCGCCAAGCGTGCGCCAGTGTCCCATAAGTAAAGAGCCGGCTGGCTCATTTCTTAAAGGGTGGTGTAACCCACAAAGTGCACTAGTCTCCAACAAAAATAAAAAATTATTTTCTGTGTTTGTGTGCGCCTTAGCCGCACGTATATATCAATATAAAATAAATGGAGGACCACATTTTCTCCGATAAAAATAAAATAGGGAAAGATCAAGAACCACTTCCTCCTAGTGCTGAAGCTGCTGCCACTAGTAATTACATAGACGATAACATGCCATCAACGTCGTCTGCCAAGCCCGATGCCCAATGTCATAGTAGAGGGCACATACAATCACAAATGACAAAGTTCAGGACAATGACCTTGTAAAAAACATTTAAATCATCTGAAGAGAAACGTAAACTTGCCAATATGCCATTTACGACACGGAGTGGCAAGGAACAGCTAAGGTCTTTCCCTATGTTCATGACTAGTGGTTCAGCTTCACATGATGATGGAAGCCCTCCTCCCGCTAAAAAAATCAAACGAGTTAAGCTGGCAAAAACACAGCAAAGAACTCTGCACTCTAAGAAGATATCACAAATCCCCAAGGAGAGTCCAAGTGTGGTGGCGGTTTTGGATGTCTGACCTTCCCAGCACTGGACGGGAAGAGGTGGCTCTTTCCACCATTTGCACGCCCCCTGCAAGTGCTGAAAGGAGCACCCACAGTCCACTTGCTGATATGCAAATTGAAGATGTCACTGTTGAAGTACAACAGGATGAAGATACTGGTGTAGCTGGTGCTGAGGAGGAAGTTGGCGAGGAGGATTCTGATGGTGATGTGGTTTGTTTAAATCTGGATCCGGGGGAGACAGTTGTTGTCCGTGGGATGAAAAAGCCCATTACAGTCATGCCTGGGCAGAAGACCAAACATTCCACCTCTTTGGTCTGGCAATATTTCTATCCAAATCCAGACAAAAACTGTCTTGCCATGTGTACCATATGTTAAGGTGAAATAAGTAGGGGTAGGGATGTTAACCACCTAGGAACATCTTCCCTTATACGGCACCTACAGCGCATTCATAAAAAGTTACTGTCAAGTTCAGAAACTTTGGCTAAGACTGTAAGCAGTCCAGGGACACCTAAATCCCGTTGTCCTGTTGTATCCAAGCGTCTGCAAACCACACCATCAACTCCCTCCTCGTCAATTTCCTCCTTAGTCAGGATAGGAAGTAGTCCTGCAGGCCATGTCACTGGCATGACTGACTCTCCTATCCGGGATTCCTCCGGAGGATCCTGCATTGCTACGCCTCCTGCTGCTGCCGCTGCTGCTGCTGGGAGTCATTCATCATCCCAGAGAGGAAGTAGGAACACCACTACTTTTACTAAACAATTGACCCTCCAACAGTCTTTAACGAGGAGGATGAAGTACGACAGCAGTCATCCTGAAGCAAAACGTATAACTGAGGCCTTGACTGCTATGTTGGTGTTAGACGTACGTCGGGTATCCGCCATTAGTACAGTGGGATTTAGACAATTGATGGAGGTAGTGTGTCCCCGGTTCCAAATCCTGTCTAGATTCCACTTCACTAGGCAGGCGATACCGAGACTGTACAGAAACGTCAGAAAAAGTGTCCTCAGTGTCCTGAAAAATGCGGTTGTATCCAATGTCCACTTAACCACGGACATGTGGACAAGTGGAACAGGGCAGACTAAGGACTATATGACTGTGACAGCCCACTGGGTAGATGTATCACCTTACGCAGCAACAACAGCAGCGTCACCAGTAGCGGCATCTCAGAAACACCAGCTCGGTCCAAGGCAGGCTACGCTGTGTATCACCAGTTTCAGTAAGAGGCACACCGCCGACAACCTCTTAGAGAAACTGAGGGAAATCATTGCCCAGTGGCTTACCCCACTTAGACTCTCCTGGGGATTTGTGATATCTGACAATGCCAACACTATTGTGCGGGCATTACATCTTCGCAAATTCCAGCACATCCCATGTTTTGCTCACACAATAAACTTGGTGGTGCAGAACTTTCTGAAAAGCGACAGTGGCGTGCAGGAGACGCTTTGGGTGGCCCGAAAAATTTATGGCCACTTTCGCCATTCAGCGACTGCGTGCCGAAGACTGGAGCACCAGCAAACACTCTTGAACCTGCCCCGCCATCACCTGAAGCAAGAGGTTGTGACGCGGTGGAACTCAACCCTCTATATGCTTCAGAAGATGGAGGAGCAGCAAAAGGCCATTAAAGCCTATACATCCACCTATGACATAGGCAAAGGAGGGGATATACACCTGACTGAAGCGCAGTGGAGAATGATTTCCGTGTTGTGCAAGGTTCTCCAGCCCTTCGAACTTGCCACGCGTGAAGTCAGTTCAGACACTGCAAGCTTGAGTCAGGTCATTCCCCTCATCAGGCTTCTGCAGAAGCAGCTGGAGAAAGTGAAGGAGGAGCTAAGACAGAGCGATTCCGCTCGGCATGTGGGACTTGTGGATGAAGCCCTTCATTCGCTTTGCCAGGATTCCAGGGTGGTCAATCTGTTGAAATCAGACCACTACATTTTGGCCACCGTGCTCGATCCTAGGTTTAAAGCCTATGTGGTGTCTCTCTTTCCGGCCGACACAAGCCTGCAGAGGTGCAAAGAGCTGCTGGTCAAAACACTGTCAGCTGAAGCGGAACGTGACATGTCAACAGCTCCTTCTTCATTTTCTCCCGCAACTGGGGCTGCCAGGAAAAAACTTAGGTATCCTAAGCAACCCGCTGGCGGTGATGCAGGGCAGGCAGGACCAAGTTTGGACATCTGGTCCGGACTGAAGGACCTGGCAACAATTTCTGACATGTCTACTGTCGCTGCATATGATACTGTCACCATTGACAGAATGGTGGAGGATTACATCGGTGACAGCATCCAAGTAGGCATGTCAGACAGTCCGTACCTGTACTGGCAGGAAAAAGAGGCAATTTGGAGTCCCCTGTACAAACTGGCTCTATTTTACCTGAGTTGCCCCCCCTCCAGTGTGTACTCCGAAAGAGTGTTTAGTGCAGCCGGGAACCTTGTCAGCGAAAGGTGTAGGAGGTTGCTTCCACAAAATGTGGAGAAGATAATGTTCATAAAAATGAATTATCAACTCTTCCAGGGAGACCAGTCTCCAGAATGTACATAGGGTCCTGTGGTGGTGGATTCCAGTGGGGACGAGTTAATAGTCTGTGAGGATGAGGATGTACACAACACTGAAGAGGGTGAGGAATCGGTGGATGAGGAGGATGAGGATGACATCTTGTCTCCGTAGAGCAAGTTTGTGCAGGGACAGATTAATTGCCAGCTTGTTTTGTAGGGGCCCAAACGAACCAATCATTTCAGCCACAGTCGTGTGGCAGACCCTGGCACTGAAATGATTGGTTTGTTAAAGTGTGCATGTCCTGTTTATACAACATAAGGGTGGGTGGGAGGGCCCAAGGACAATTCCATCTTGCACCTCTTTTTTTTCTTTGCATTATGTACTGTTTGGGGCCAAGTTTTTCAAATTGCCATCCTGTCTGCCACTGCAGTGTCACTCCTAGATGGGCCACGTGTTTGTGCCGCCCACTCATATCGCTTATCATAGTCATCCAGCTACCTCGGTGCAAGATTTTGGACATAAAAACACTATTGTGAGGTGTGAGGTGTTCAGAATAGACTGGAAATGAGTGGAAATTAAGGTTATTGAGGTTAATAATAGAATAGGAGCAGAAAAGCCCATGAAATCTGTGATTTTAGCTGTTTTTATGCTTTTTAAAAAAAATAAATACAGATCCAAAACATAAAACCCAGAACCCAAAACACGGAAGGGTGGTTTTGGCAAAACCAATCCAGATCCAAAACACGAAGAAAGATCCAGATCCAAAACACAAAACACGAAAAGTGGCCGGTGCACACCCCTAATATATATATATATATATATATATATATATAAAAAGTTAAAAATCCACTGCACTAACCACTCCCAGATTTGAGGTGCAAACCTGTAGTCGCCATTACCAGACCTGGGGTGCAAAGTGGCCTGTGACCACATTGCTTAAATAAATAAAAATAGAAAACTCAGCATTTAAGCCTGCAGCCCACATCACGGGACCCAATTTCTCTGCAGGTCCTACACTATCCGTCGTACTTATGTAAACCTGGTAACTGCTATCACAGAGTCTAAACTGAAAACAGCAGGCCGATTATCTCGGTAAGGAATTCGATTTTTCAGCCCATCTCCATGTTTCTGGACAGTATTTTACAACCACTGATAACAGCACAAAAAGGTCACATCAAGGACACTACAGATTTCCTCAACAACATTAATTCTATAGAGACTATACTGGATGGGACCATCCTGTGCACCATGGATATTTGTAGCTTGTATACAAGTATTCCACATGAACAGGGTTTGGAAGCCACGAGGGATTTACTTATCAAAGAGAATATGACGATTGTGGATTTGGAACTATTCCTTAAATTATTGTAATTATATCGCCAAACCAGTGCATGTGCAATGTGTAGCAATGTGTCGCCGTCCTTTGCCAACATATTCATGCTCTGAGAAGAGCAAGAGATGTTTTTTCTGAACCCGGAGGTGGTTAAACACATCTTTATGTATTTTAGACATATAAATGATGTCTTCATCCTTTGGACAGGTGGGAAGGAAACACTGGATACTCTAGTGAAATTTGTCAATAACAGAACTTCCCCTATTAAGGTCACATATCAAATGGACCCAGTTTCGTTAAATTACCTGGATGTTTTGATTACTATTTGCAATAACCATTTGGTCACTGGAGTTTATACTAAACTTACAGACAAAAATACCCTACTCAGGGCCAATAGTCATCACCCTGTATCATTGAAGAAAGGATTACCAAGATCCCAAATGATCAGAGGGGCCAGAATAACTAGTGACCAGGCAGACTTGGAACCGGCTCTGGACAAGGTGGTTGCAAGATTCTTAGCCAGGGGGTACGATATCCCACTTCTGACCAAACATAAGGATGAAGTATCAAGGATTGCCAGAAGTAATTTACTTAAACCAAAGATTAGGAGACAGAATACATTAATTCCTTTTGTCAGTGAGTTTACCACCTCGAGTCCAGTGAAACCAAGAGCTACCAGAGCTTTATGGCCCATTGTTTCCACGGATAAGAGTCTAAGGTGTTTTAATAAAAAAAACCTTAACTTGCTACACTAGGGCAAAGAACATCAGAGACATTGTTGTACACACAGATATCACTGGTTTTGATTAAGTACATCCTATGGATAAACCAGCTATCAGTTTAGGTAGAGCCCAGGATGCTACAAATGCCTAGTATGTACTAATTGTAACCACATGAGTGCTGGAAAATCATTTCAACATCCCAGTATGAAAAAGAATACAAAATTAATTTTATTCTGACATGTACATCTACATATATTGTGTATTTAATTACATGTCCATGTGGCTTGGCATATGTGGGCAAGTCTATCCGCACAGCGAGAGAAAGGATGGCTCTCCACAGATCAGCCATAAGAGCTGCACTCAAAGGAAATAAATTGGACCAACCAGTGGTAAGACACTTTTCGGAGAAAGGACATAAATTAAGTGATTTCAAGCACCAGTTGATTGACCATGTCCCAAAAAATTTGAGAGGAGGGGATCTTGACGGAAAGTTGCTACAAAAGGAGGCACGATGGATTTTTTATTTAAATACAATTAGTCCAGGAGGACTGAATGAGAAGATACAATGGAGTGTTTTTAAATAATTGATATCTGTACAATTAGTGTTTTTTGCATAGGCACTTTTTCCACATTTCGTTCCACATTTTTGATACTTTGTCTTAGCACATTTTTTTCACCATTTTTTACATAGCATCCACATTATGGGTATCTTTCTATACCTACCATGACACACTTAATTTACATCAGCTTGTTTACTTCACATACTGTACACCCAGTCATACACTCTTATTTATATGCACACCTATAGTCATAACCCAACACATACATTTTTCTACACATGATATTTTTCATCACATATGATTTTCCACACACTCAAACACTTGTTTTTAAACATTTTTATTGAAAGTAATTTATGCCATTGATCATCTTCTATTGTGCCCCTATACATCTCCGGTGCTTTTCCCGTTCGTTCTCCCGATCTCAGTCTCGCAGACTCTATCCATATTCTAACCTAGATCAAATGCTGTTCTTGAGTCCCCACTGTCCTGTCTATAGGTTGTCAAGGCATTAGGTTGACTCTGCTCATATGCAGTATGTGATATATAGCACACTTTCATCCTATCAGGTGGAGGTTCTTGCATGAAACACTCTTTTTTCCCTTCAAGGCTGCCATCTAGCGTCTGGCTTTTCCATGGACACAGAGATTAGGCGGCGCCTTGACATCACTGATCGGAGACGGTATCCCTGGCACACAGGGTGCATTCCACAGATGGCGGTTTAATTTTCTCTATTTAAGGTTAGTAAATTCATTGTTTGTTTACCTTGACAAAGGGACGACACGGTCCCGAAACGTTGGTGTCTCGTTATGAACATGATTGTTTAAATACACGATTTTGAAGTTTTTCAACCCAGTCTCTGAGTGCTGCTGCTTGTATGCATAGCTGGAGTATATATATATATATATATATATATATACTAGGGGTGAGCGGGTTCGGATTTCTGAAATCCGACCCCCGAGCCCCCCCCGATCCGAGGCCGATCCGAGTCAGGCTCGACTTTTCCCGCCTGACTCGGATCTGAAATCGAGGCAAAACGTCATCATCCAGCCTTCCGGGTCTCGCGGGTTTTGGATCCTATATAAGGTACCCACGTCGGCGCCATTTTCTCACTCGGCTGTGGACAGTGAAGACAGAGGGTGGGAGTTAGGGCTGGCTGGGCTGTAACCCCCAAAGGGCACTCCAAACAAAATAAAAAAATATATTTTTTGGTGTTTGTGAATTGTGTGCGCAGTAGCCGCACGTGCATCAACAAAGTAGTGCCAAGCATGCGCCTGTGTCCCATATATAAAGGGCCGGCTGGATTGACCGCTAAAGTGTGCTGTAACCCCCAAAGAGCACTCCAAACAAAATAAAAAATTTTTTTCTGTGTTTGTGAATTGTGTGCACTGTGGCTGCACGTGCATCAACAAAGAAGCAGCGCCAAGCGTGCGCCTGTGTCCCATAAGTAAAAGGCCGGCTGGCTTGTCCGTTAAAGGGTGCTGTAACCCCCAAAGGGCACTCCAAACAAAATAAAAATATATATTTTTTTGTGCTTGTGAATTGTGTGCGCAGTAGCCGCACGTGCATCAACAAAGTAGTGCCAAGCGTGCGCCTGTGTCCCATAAATAAATAGCCGGCTGGATTGACTGCTAAAGGGTGATGTAACCCCCAAAGGGCACTCCAAACAAAATAAAAAAAAATATTTTTTTGTGTTTGTGAATTGTGTGCACAGTAGCCGCACGTGCATCAACAAAGTAGTGCCAAGCGTGCGCCTGTGTCCCGTAAATAAAGGGCCGGCTGGATTGACCGCTAAAGGGTGCTGTAACCCCCAAAGGGCACTCCAAACAAAATAAAACAAAATTTCTGTGTTTGTGAATTGTGTGCACTGTGGCTGCACGTGCTTCAACAAAGGAGCAGCGCCAAGCGTGCACCTGTGTCTCATAAGTAAAAGGCCAGCTGGATTGTCCATTAAAGGGTGCTGTGACCCCCAAAGGGCACTCCAAACAAAATAAAAAAATATTTTCTGTGTTTGTTTGTGAATTGTGTGGGCTGTAGCTGCACATGCATCAACAAAGGAGCAGCGCCAAGTGTGCGCATGTGTCCCATAAGTAAAGGGCCGGCTGGCTCATTTCTTAAAGGGTGGTGTAACCCACAAAGTGCACTAGTCTCCAACAAAAATAAAAAATTATTTTCTGTGTTTGTGTGCACCTTAGCCGCACGTATATATCAATATAACATAAATGGAGGACCAAACTTTCTCCGATAAAAATAAAATAGGGAAAGATCAAGAACCACTTCCTCCTAGTGCTGAAGCTGCTGCCACTAGTCATGACATAGACGATAACATGCCATCAACGTCGTCTGCCAAGGCCAATGCCCAATGTCATAGTAGAGGGCACATACAATCCCAAATGACAAAGTTCAGGAAAATGACCTTGAAAAAAACATTTAAATCATCTGAAGAGAAACGTAAACTTGCCAATATGCTATTTACGACACGGAGTGGCAAGGAACGGCTAAGGTCTTTCCCTATGTTCATGACTAGTGGTTCAGCTTCACATGACGATGGAAGCCCTCCTCCCGCTAAAAAAGTCAAACGAGTTAAGCTGGCAAAAGCACAGCATAGAACTGTGCGTTCTAAGAAGATATCACATATCCCCAAGGAGAGTCCAAGTGTGGTGGCGGTTTTGGATGTCTGACCTTCCCAGCACTGGACAGGAAGAGGTGGCTCTTTCCACCATTTGCATGCCCCCTGCAAGTGCTGAAAGGAGCACCTACAGTCCACTTGCTGATATGCAAATTGAAGATGTCACTGTTGAAGTACAACAGGATGAGGATACTGGTGTAGCTGGCACTGAGGAGGAAGTTGGCGAGGAGGATTCTGATGGTGATGTGGTTTGTTTAAATTAGGCTCCAGGGGAGACAATTGTTGTCCGTGGGATGAAAAAGCCCATCTCGGTCATGCCTGGGCAGAAGACCAAACATTCCACCTCTTTGGTCTGGCAATATTTCTATCCAAATCCGGACAACAACTGTCTTGCCATATGTAAAGGTGAAATAAGTAGGGGTAGGGATGTTAACCACCTAGGAACATCCTCCCTTATACGGCACCTGCAGCGCGTTCATAAAAAGTTACTGTCAAGTTCAGAAACTTTGGCTAAGACCGTAAGCAGTCCAGGGACACCTAAATCCCTTTTTCCTGTTTTATGCAAGGAATCGGTGGATGAGGAAGATGAGGACAACATCTTGCCTCCGTAGAGCCAGTTTGTGCAGGGACACATTAATTGCCAGCTTGTTTTGTGGGGGCCCAAATGAACCAATCATTTCATCCACAGTCATGTGGCAGACCCTGGCGCTGAAATGATTGGTTTGTTAAAGTGTGCATGTCCTATTTATACAACATAAGGGTGGGTGAGAGGGCCCAAGGACAATTCCATCTTGCGCCTCTTTTTTTTATTTGCAGTATGTACTATTTGGGGCCTAGTTTTTCAAACTGCCATCCTGCCTGCCACTGTAGTGTCACTCCTAGATGGGCCACGTGTTTGTGCCGCCCACTCGTGTGGCTTATCATAGTTATCCAGCTACCTCGGTGCAATCTTTTGGCCATAAAAACAATATTGTGAGGTGTGAGGTGTTCAGAATAGACTGGAAATGAGCGGAAAGAAGGTTATTGAGGTTAATAATTGCATAGGAGCAGAAAAACCCACAAATTCTGTGATTTAAGCTGTTTTTATGCTTTTTTTCAAAAAAATACAGATCCAAAACACAAAACCCAGAACCCAAAACACGGAAGGGTGATTTTGGCAAAACCAATCCAGATCCAAAACAGGAAGAAAGATCCAGATCCAAAACCAAAACACGAAAAGTGGCCGGTGCACACCCCTAATATATATATATACGTATAAATAATTTCTGTTTATGAAACTATCACTATGAATTAATTAAAAAAACACACATGGTTATTGATTTGTTGTTGCTTTTCAAACAAATCTATGTTTGCTTTCGTGCAAAATGCACATAAGCACATTGAATAAGAAAAACTGAAAATTCTCTTTTGTCTCTTATAAAAAACAAAACCCTCTTAGGGACAATAAATGAAACATAACAGTTCCTGTGCAAATCAAACAGTTAAACAAAAGTATTTGTGCATCCCTGGGAACTTATTAGCTTTTATACTGTAGTATTTAACAATATTATATGATCTGTCATGCGAACATGCTCTTTTAAATGTATAATTATTATTACTAAGATTTATATTTATAAAGTGCTTTGCAAATTATATTCAGACCCTTCTTCATAAAGTCTTGAACAACATTGGTCTAGATACATTAATAGATACCGTATGTAATGAACTGCAAACACAATTAATAATAGGGCAAGCTGAAGGAGTTTCACTCTTAATTGTTAATACATTTACACGACGACAACAAGTGTCATTAGACAAGAGGTTTAAATATTGTGTAGTAGGTAGGTCATATATGTGACATTTTGTTTAGAAGACAACAGAAAAAGGGCCAGCAGAAAAGTTTGAGCCTTTGTCACACATCTGCAAGCACAAGATGCAGAGGACTTGAGCTATACTTTGAAAGGAATCATGGCTGTTCTGACATTAGCCAGGAAGATGAGGCAGCATGTGAGATCAGAGAAGGGGACAGGAGGAGAATACTGTAGCATGGAAGGTGGAGTGGATAGAAAGCGCTAAATGGAATTTAAAAAGACATAAGTAAGATAAGGGGAGTTATAGGAAAAATAAAATAGGTTGAAAAATGAACAATTAGGGGAGGAAACTCATGAGAACCAGAGATGGGAAGCATTTAGAGGCATTAGAAAGACAAAAGAAAGATAAGGGAAATTGCTGAATATAAAGGGAATAATCATTAGACATAAGCACAGACAGGCAGAAGGTGCAATGAGGAGAGAAGAAAGAATAGGAATTAAGCAGATGAGACAGGACCAAACAGTATATCAGAGAAAATGTATAAACTGAGAATTTCGAAAGGCACAGTAGTAATTTATTAAGTCAATTTACCAATTATTAGCTAGTCAACTTAACAGTTATGAGGTTTTAGACCCGATTATAATAAATTCTTAACATCGCTTAGCGCAGCAATAAGAAATTATGTTTTGCCCGAAAGTATTCCTAAAACTCTCAGGGACATGGTCCCTTGTCAATACATTCAGGTGGTACTTAATATCTGTGGCAACACCAGGAAAATGGGTGTTTTGGGGAATATTCAGCAAATCTGCTTACATAAATAGGCCCCTTTGTCAATTAGTTAATCAGTTATTTTTCTATCACTTAATCATCTATTTAGTAAAGTAAACAGTTTAATAATAATTTGTCAGCAAGTCACTCAACTTAACATTATATTGTCAGTTAGACAGTTTATGAACATTTAGTCACTTAACAGTAATTATTTCTATAATCTTTCATCTACTTTTGAAGGCATAAAATATTGGACCCATTCATTGTAAAGATAATGGTAATATCACTGATATCTTCTGCTTATCTTTCACTCCTGATCCAATTTGCATTCCCCGTACACTAGTATGGAAACCTTCATTCATTACACTCTGGAAACTGAAGGTGTTTAGAGTTTGAGTCATGCCAGCTGACTCCATGTGCATGTGTGAACTTAAATCATGCATGTGCACTAACATTGCAAAGTTTACGCTGCAATATAAAATTGCAAAATTACTAAGTGGTGGCAGAATCCTCTGTGTAATGGCACGATTTTCAGAATAGCTGTCCTTGCACCAGAGCAATATAGAATTGCTCCAGAAATTTGGTTTCCAATGATGCAACTCATGATGAGTCAGATACTTGATGAATGTGCCCCTTATTTACAAACATAAATACATGAATAATAAGCAGTCTGACTTTATTGAGTAATAAAGTTTAGGAAAGCTAGAGAAAGGGCTTAGAGTAAGGGCAGGAGTAGGTCTCATAGAACAGACTAGAAAGTAAGATAAATTGTAGCTATTGAAAGCATCAGTAACCTGAGAGACATATACCATCACTGCCAGTTAAGTACTATGACCAACTCAAAACACTGGAACAACAAAGACCTTGCAAGAACATGTTGGACCCCAAGAAGAGGTTGAAATTCCCACACCACCCAGTTAACTTTTATATTTTTGACTATGGGTGGTATTTGGGTTCCCAAGTATTGCACTGACTTTATGTTAGATTCAGAGTTTATAATCCTATTATATTTAGAGATGAGCCGGTTCGGATTCCAGAGTTCCCAACCCACCCGAATTTAGCATAACCAAGACGGATCCAAGCAGGCTCTGAGTTTCCCACCTTACTCGGATCTCGAAACCGAGGCAAAACGATAGAATCTGAAATCTCGCGGTTCGCGAGCTTTCATCTCTATGATCAATGTAGTATATAAGGGACCACGCGATGGATGCCATTTCACTCTGCCAGTGGAAACTGAACAGGGAGGGTGGGTAGTGTTGGGCTAAGAGAGGTGCTGGTGCTATCTGCTGTGTCCTGGGCTGGTGCTGATCCATTCTGGTCTCTGGTCACGGTGCTGTCACTGTGCTGTCTGCTGATCCATTCTGGTCTCTGGTCATGGTGCTGTCACTATCACTGTGTTGTCTGCTGATCCATTCTGGTCTCCGGTCACGGTGCTGTCACTGTCACTGAGCTGTCTGCTGATCCATCTGGGCAGTCTGCTGTGTCCTGAGCTTGTGCTGTGCCCATTTCTGGGCCCAAGCTCTGGACTCCAAAAAAAAAAAAAAGTAAAAAAAAAAAATCAAAGTGTCTTTTATATTTTTCTGTGTGTGCATGCGTGTTAGGCTTAACCGCAGTAGTGCACAAGAGTCAGCCAGCAACGCACATTGCAACAACCTTGTGCTGCCCGACTATAGTCGTGCTAAAAAAACCCAATAAGTATCTTATATTTTTTTCTTCTGTGTGTGCTCGTGGGTGTTAGGCTTAACCGCAGTAGTGCACAAGAGCCAGGCAGCAACGCACGTTGCAACAACCTTGTGCTGCCCCGACTACAGTCGTGCTAAAAAAAAAAAAAAACAATAAAAGTGTCTTATATTTTTTTCTTCTGTGTGTGCTCGTGGGTGTTAGGCTTAACCACAGTAGTGCACAAGAGCCAGCAACGCACGTTGCAACAACCTTGTGCTGCCCAACTACTGTCTTGCTCCAAAAAACCTCCAATAAAAGTGTCTTATATTTGTTTCTTCTGTGTGTGCTTGTGGGTGTTAGGCTTAACTGCAGTAGCGCACAAGAGCCAGCCAGCAACGCACATTTCAACAACCTTGTGCTGCCTGACTACAGTCGTGCTAAAAAAAAAAACAATAACAGTGTCTTATATTTTTTTCTTCTGTGTGTGCTTGTGGGTGTTAGGCTTAACCGTAGTAGCGCACAAGAGCCAGCCAGCAACGCACATTGCAACAGCCTTGTGCTGCCCAACTACTGTCTTGCTCCAAAAAACCTCCAATAACAGTGTCTTATATTTTTTTCTTCTGTGTGTGCTTGTGGGTGTTAGGCTTAACCGTAGTAGCACACAAGAGCCAACCAGCAACGCACGTTGCAACAACCTTGTGCTGCCCGACTACAGTCGTGCTAAAAAAAAACCCAATAAAAGTGTCTTATATTTTTTTCTTCTGTGTGTGTTTGTGGGTGTTAGGCTTAACTGCAGTAGCGCACAAGAGCCAGCCAGCAAAACACGTTGCAACAACCTTGTGCTGTCCGACTCCAGTCATGATCAATTGGTGCTCTGGGCCCAAGTTCTTCTGGAGCTGACAAAAAATATAAATCATCATTTGACTTTTTTTCTAAAATTTTTGTGTGTGCGCACGACTGCACGTGTGTGAATTTTTTAACCACACCTTGGCTACACTATTGGTAATTGTGACACTACTTCAAGACTGCAGAAAATATGGAGGGCTGTCACATGACAGGAGAGCAAGGCCAAAAACCACATGTTGTAGCTTCCGCCAGCAGTGCAAGGCCGTCAACTTCCTCATCCTCTAGGAAGGCCCATGCCCCAGGGCTTAAGTCATGCCATCGATATGGTAAAGCAAGTTTTACTGAAGTTAAGATAAAAAAATGTAAAGGATATTTACCTTTAGATAAACAAAAAATTGGCAATATGCCATTCACTACACGAAGTGGAAAGGAAAGGATAAGGCCTTTCTTTATGAAGACTGCTGATAGCCCTTCTGCTTGTAGTAGTAGTGGTGGTGGTCCAATTAAAAATGTGAAAGTTGTTAAGACAGCTGCGGGAAAACCAACTGTTTGCCCTGAGAAATCAAAATCACAAATCCCCGAGGAGAGTGCAAGTGTGTCCGCAGATGCCATGTGTGAGCCCGACCTAAATACTAGTGTACTGGAGGATCCTCCAAGTGCCAACATTGTGTGCCCTCTGTAGATGTGGGGAAGGGCAGTCAACATCTTGCACACATAGTCATTGAGGATGCTTTTGTGGAATTGCACATGGAGGAGGATATTTTGGTAGTTGAAGGTGCTAAGGATGATGAGGATGTTGATGATGAAGATGTTGGTGATGAGGATGTTGATGCCGAGGATGTCCTTTGTGTAAGCAAGGCAACTGCTGTTGCCCATGATTTGAAAAAAGCAAAGCCCATTGTTATCATGCCGGGACAAAAGACAAAAAAATCCACTTCTCACGAGTGGAATTATTTCCATCCCGATCCGGACGACAGTTGTCAAGCCATATGCGCCCGTTGCCATGCAAGAGTGAGTAGAGGGAGGGAACTAAACCACCTAGGAACCTCCTCCTTGTTACTTCACTTGGAGCGCATTCATCAAACATCAAAGTGTATGTCGCCAAGTTCCAAAACTCAAAATGTAACAAGTCCAGTGTCACCTACCTGCTCCCTCTCTGTGAGATCCAAGCACCTTCGATCTCGAACACCAACACCTGCATCATTATCTACATCCTCATTCGTGATCGGAAGTAATTAAAAAAAACAATTGACTATTAAACAGTCCTTTGATAGAGGAAGTAAGTATAACAGCAGTCACCCAGTTTCACAGCGGACCACTGACGCCATGATGGCTGTGCTAGTATTAGATTGTGAAATAATAAAAAATGAGGATGATAGTGTGGAGGAAGTGCAAAAGGAGGATGAAGGGGAAATTTGTGTCCTATCTGACGCTAATGTGGATGTTGATGATAAGGATGTGGTTTGCGTAAATCAGCCACCAGTGGTAGCAGTTCTTGCTAACGTTAAAAATAAAGCCAGAAAAGCAACGTCTTGGGTGTGGAATTATTTTAATCTAAATTCTGACTACAGTTGTGAAGGCATCTGTTCCATTTGTAAAGCCAAAGTTAGCAGAGGAAGGGACGTTAACCATCTAGGCACCTTCTCCCTGTTACGTCATTTGCAGCAAGTTCATGCAATTTGTTTAACAAAATTATAATTTATAAATTAATAACAAGCAGTCCAGTATCAGCTACCAACAGTTTGGACCATAACATGCAATCTCCACCACCAAAACCCTCATCATCAACCTCCTCCTTAATAATTGAAGTTAGTCCTTCCAAAAAAATTTTTGTGGGGCCCAAACAAACCAAGGAGTTCAGCCACGAAAGTGTCAGTCCTAGTGGCAAAAATGCTTGGTTTGTTAAACTGTGCATGTCCTTTTTAATATCCCACATAAGAGTGGGTGGGAGGGACAATTCCATCTTGTACCTCTTTCCTTTACATTTGGCACAATTTGGGGCATTGCCGACTGACATTATTATAGTTTATTAAACTGCCATCCTGTCTGCCACTGCTGTGTGGCAATGTTTCATAGATGTCTGATATTTTTTAAACTGCCGTGCGTTTGTGCAGCTGCTCTGTTGCTTACTTTAGCCAGCCAGCCAGCTCGCTGCAGCCTTTGGCCTATATTGGTGAAAAATTGTGAAATCAATATTGTGAGCTGTGAGGTGGTTAAACATGCCTAGAAATGCCTGAAAATGATTGTTATTAAGGTTAATAATACTGTAGGAACAAAAACAGGCCCAAATTATGTGGTTTTAGCTGTTTTTATGATTTTTTAAGAAAAAATCCAGATCCAAAACCAAAACCAAAGCACGAAAACAAAAAATGGAGGAGAAAAATCAAAAACCAGATTCAGATCCAAAACCAGGGGAGATCCAGATCCAAAACCAAAACACGGGGGTCGGCGCACATCTCTAATTATATTTATAGAAGTGTTACTGATAACTGCATAGTATTCACATAAAAGAAGAAAGAAAAAAGGGAGAAGCTTCTTCAGAAATGAGAAACATGTTGGCCTTCAAACAGACTCAGTTCCCAAGTATTATTTACATAGGCCACTTTATCAGCAAGCCAGGTCCATTTCATCTGTGTTCAACTAGATAAATGTGGTCATATCAGAAAATAAAACATACAGTGGACAAATTAATTGATAGACAGATATGGTAGGGGTGACATAGCACATGAATTAAATATAGATTAGGAGGGAGACATAGCACATAAATGTAATATAGAGGAGAGGGAGACACAGCACATAAATGGAATATAGATGAGGGGGCAGATACAGCACATAAATGGAATATAGATGAGGGGGAGACAGCACATATATGGAATATAGATGAGGGGGGTGATATAGCACTTGAATGGGCATACTGATGAGGGAGACAAAAGATAGTATACATGAATAGAAGTGCAGATGATGGATAGATAGCACATGAATGAACATGCGGTATAGATGAGGGGGAGTAGAGCACAGTAATTGACAAACAGGCAAGCACCCAGTTTTCCCTCTGCGCATGTGTCGAGATCCACTGCACATGTGCCTCAATGGTTACAGCTGAGGGATGCAGATTGAAATTGGATAGAGACCCATGCATTTTGCTGGACATTCTGAGTGGCAGCTGGGGCATGTAGAGGGTATGTTGGTGTCAGCGACTGTGTCTAGAGACATAGTTCAACTGAAACCAATGGCCATGGTGCCACGGACATTCAGCACTTGCCATAGGCAGGTGCAATTATCCAATGGTGCGTCCAATGGTCCACTGATAGTATGCCTTTGCACTCACATTGGTGGATTTGCGCTGCTGCCAGTAGGCATCTCAATATGATGCCACAACCATTAATATAAAGATGAAGTAACAGCTGAGACAAATGACTGCAACTATGTCCACCTCTGAATCTTCCCATATATATCAGAATACATTCTACTATAAGCCCACCAAAATGGGGTGGGGGCGCTGGGGTTCTTTCTCACTGAGGACACCAGAATGTTTAATTATGGCTCTGTCATAGACTAAGATGGAATTCTAGCTCCCAGTTTGAGAATGACTGCACATATGCAACCAACTAACCTGTCTGTAAATGTATCTCTATCCATTAACACTTAGGGGTAAATTTACTAAAGTGAGAGTTTTAATCTGATTCAAGCTATTATCTTCTAGAAGGTGGTAGATAGATGTTAAGTAGAATCTGATTGGTTGCTATGGGCAACATCTCCACTTCTAAAAAATCTCACTTTAGTAAATATAACCCTTATAATGAGAACTCACTTAGCAGTCACCAGCTGCTGCTCTCTACGGAACCTTGGACTTATTTCTGGAGTACATTTTTGGCTTATCCCTGCCCATTACTATTGTGTATCCATGTACCAGAATTGCCATTGGACCTTAATTTGCCTAATTCTTATCTGTTGACCCCAGTTTGATATGTATAGACCTTGGACTGTCTGATTAGAAGTCATTTGTGACCTGACAGATGAACAATCTCTCCTAATACCTGTATCAGTGTGGTTGCTCACCATATATTGCCATATCTAACAGCAGGTCTAAAGTTAGGAAAAATGGTAAAAACACATAGTTACCTGTGACAACCCCTCATCATAAAAGTAATTTTTCTCTTGTACTGGTTCGGGTCTCACCTCTCTCTGTTTTAGGGTGAGTGGCATACCCTCTGTCAACATTTAGGAAACATCTCTATCCAAATCAAACAGTGATTAAATTACAGATATATGTCAAGGAAATAACAAAATAATATATTAAAAATGTTCTGATTTATTAACAAATAGAATAACCAATATTATTATATTTTATAGACAGTACTTTTTGAAATAATTTTTTTTTTAAAACAAATTTACATATCTGATATACTGTAAAATGAAAACTATTACAGGCCGAACTTTATAATTGTTTAAGGTTAAAAAAACAATGATTAGGGAGTGAATTCTAAATTTTAAGTCTAGAAAATGCAATTTTATTTATACAGTATGTGACGCTGAAAACATATTACTAGATTGTTCTGAAACTGTTACTTTCCTGTATGTAATAGCAAACCACTTCTCATTTTTGTACACATGTCATGTGTAAGAATAATAGCTGTTCATCGATTGTGAACATTTCTGGACTATTTAACACAGTATGGGCTCTTGGTACATTACATACAGCAACTAAAACCAACCTAAACAGGGTAATTTAACACAGTAGACTACATCTATTTGCTGGCCCCTTAATGATTGAATGGTACATGTTATGATGATCAATTACTCTATATTTTATTGTATAAAACACAGACTAAAATGAAGACAAATTTAATTAAATTTTTTTACTGTATTTTAGTGGTGGACACTTTGTTATAAATGTACGTATTTTCTGATTTCATTTTGGATTTCATTGTGAACCACTTTGAAAATAAATGATACCTTGCTAGTAGAAGGAGTTCAATCCTTGAGTTTTATATATATATATATATATATATATATATATATACATATACAACATAAATATTTGAATCATAGAAGTATTTCTTTTACATGTAAAATTAAACATTAAATTCCAACATTGCAATGGTTTCACATACTTCCCAAAGTTATAGATGAAAACTGTATTGTTATACAGTACATCTAATATGGTATTTGCTAAGCCACACCCTAACCTGCCCATTATGCCCACATTATCCTAAGGCACTCCTTCCAAATAATAAAATTTAACTATTTTACAAGAACATGCACACAGATTTGTCTAACTTTATTATCCTTATTTCTTGGCTCACAATTGGAAATACATTGCTATAAAGGGTATGTTGGAGTACAACAGCTACAAGCTAAGCTTTTCTTGGAAACTATACTTGAAGGACATTATGTGGCTCTGTGTCTATTAGTATTTATTTTTTACCAGTTATTCATATAGCGCACACATATTCCACAGCGCTTTACAGAGAATAGTTGACCATTCACATCAGTGGAGCTTACAATCTATATTCCCTACCACATACTGTACACACACACATACACAATAGGGTTAATTTTTGTTTGGAACCAATTAACCTACCAGTATATTTCTGGATTGTGGGAGGAAACCAGAGTACCCAGAGGAAACCCACACAAGCACAGGGAGAATATACAAACTCCGCACAGCTAGGACCGTGGTGGGAATTGAACCCACGACCTCACTACTGTAAAGCAGTAATGCTAACCATTACACCATCTGTGCTGCCTTAGTATTACTGTGTATCCTCTCTATGTTGTGCAAATTTACTCTCTTACTTATTATTGGTAATGATACATGGTATGTTAGAAAGTTTTACATATTCTGGCTAAAGTATAATTTATCCCCCAATCTTTCCATACATGTTTAGTGCTTAAACAAAGAAGCATATTCTGCAACAGGTTAATGGATTAAGAAACAGTATAACAGGAAAATACAAGAGATATTCCTTGACAATCAACAGTGTCTCAGTGAGTACAGTACCTCAATGCTGTATTTCAAATGAAGTAAATAAAGAAAAAAAATGAAGTGGCTGTTAGCAAAGAGCTTAAGCTTGTAATAGCTAACCTGAACAATAACAATAATCAGCTGGTAAAAATTTTACATTGAGATGCTGCAATCTAGAAACGACTTGTGGAAGGTTATTACTACACACAGACCGAAGAACAAAGAAAGGGATAAGAAAGATTGTCAGACAGGCATTAGTAAATATTAGCTTTGTAGTTGAGGATGACTAGAAACATAACATAAGAATCCTGGAATATATCTTAAATTACAGGAGCTGCATGAAAAATAAAATGTAACTAGTAAGCTGTTTCTGCTAAGGATACTATATTAAATGATACAGGAAAGCATAATAATGGTATGCTAGAGACAGTAGCACAAATCCAATTTTAAAGCATGTATTAGATAAAGAGAAACAATAACACCTATAAAAGATTGCTCAATATGGAAAGTAAAGCTACAGTTTCTAAAAAGTTCCAAGCAGGGAGTTCCAACCACATATAGACATATCAGTGAAGTAGAACTTTGTAGAGCAACAAAAGGACATTTGTCCCCTGGTTGGTGCATAGATTCTGAAGTCACATGACAAATTATAGAAACTTCATCACAGAACTTGACCTGCTTCCCAAAGAGATAATCTGTTTTGCAGATAAAAGTAGTATCATCACTAAGGAATTGGGCATGATTTACTTTTGGCTCCAATGCATTTGTGAGAATTC
Organism: Taudactylus pleione; assembly: GCA_031769625.1. NCBI lineage: Eukaryota > Metazoa > Chordata > Amphibia > Anura > Myobatrachidae > Taudactylus > Taudactylus pleione. Next base: position 11,421,519 of record JAUIMM010000063.1, read on the forward strand.
TAGATGTATCAGTAAATGATGTGCTATATGTTTCTATCTTGGAAAAATTACTATAATCTGTAAAGTGCATGGCAGCTAAATGAGTCACCATCAAATACCAAGATGATGATTGTATTATCCTGAAAGGTGATAGTTAGATCCAATGCGAATGAACACCTGTACTGTTTAGGACTGCAAAGAAACAATTGTTACTAAGCACACACAGACTTGATAATTACATTTATTTGTGGCACAGATGCCTGGCACACAAACACCTACTGTAGAAAGGAACTGAAAAGCAAGATTTGCCAAATAATATAATACTATTTGCTTGTCCATCAATGAGTTTTGATAGTTGCATTAAAGTTTAAGTTACAAGACCAACCAGTTTCTAAAACAAAGAATAGCCTAGCAAGAGAAGCAATAGGCTGAAATGCATATTTACAGAAAAGTGTAAGACAGGTGGGAAAGCATTTACCTTCAGAAACACAAGCTACCAAAGAAAATGTGTTTAATGAACTAAGCCTCAACTGTTGACAAAGGATGTTGTAGTATAGCAACAGCTAAAGGCTAAGTGTTGCTTGAATGATATACTGGAGGAACTACAAATGGCAGTCTCAAGATATCACTGTGTAGTCCCTCTGTACTGTGAATAAGTACTCTCTTCCTTCTATCTGTTAATGCTCTGTGTATTTTTATGATATGGTAATTTTCATGTTCTTGTCACAGTAAAGTAGAATCAACAGTGCAATATTTCACTGCATACTTGATACATGAACAAAAAACATCTTCTTTGTTCAAGTATCAAACTTCAACAACAGATTTTGATTAAAATCACTGGGATCAACGTCCAGAGCACCTTTTTTTTTTTACCAGAAACTAAACCAGTGATATGAGTAAAAATGTCTGCACTGACTCACATGGTGGTGAAAAAGTTAGATGAACTAACAAAAAGAGAAGTACATTTATTCTAAGCATGTGTGACCTTAATCCAGTGGAATCTGACACACTACACCCAAACTTCTTAACATTTCACTGCAACAAATCATGACAATATTTACCAGGGCTAAATCCATTTAATCATATACAACTAAATTATATCCATATATTAAGACAAAACCAAGCAGTCATGCACAATTAATTTTGGAACACAAATATCAAGAAATTACTTCATAGGGGAACAAATTGTTTTATTGAAGTGAAATTAACACTGAGGTGTATATTTACTAAAGTGCGGGTTTATAGAAGTGGAAGTTTTGCCCATAGAAACCAATCAGATTCTACTTATCATTTATATAGCATTTTATAGAAGATAATAGCTAGAATCTGATTGGTTGCTATGGGTAACACCTCCACTTCTATAAACCTGCACTTTAGTAAATATACCCCTGAATATGTATATTTGCATGCATTTTCCAGTGGTAAGATATCTGAATTTATCTATAATATTTATGTTTGTGTGCAAGACTCCTGTTATGTTCTCTGCCTATCTTAAACCAGTCCATACACAAGCCAAACCTGCTCCTTCGACCTGAGAACCAAGCAACAGGTTCAGTAGTCAGTTTGGCCACATACATAATTAAAACAAATAACACAAGATAGGGCCAGTCTGTCCTTTGGGCTTGTGACTCACTTACTTCCAGCATCAGCAAGACCTGTTGATGTGGTTGGAACTGACAGCCCACATTCTGGCCATACTTACCTACATGCTCGATAAGGATTTGGTAGAGTTTGTTTATGATAATTATATGGCACTGTGGATAGTTTAGGGCTGTTATAATATCATATCTGTTGTAATATTGTGCTTCTATTCAGAGGGGATGCAGCAAAGCTGGGTATAGTAACTGAGATGTCTTTGGCTATCAGTGAAAAGAAAACCATGCTCCAAAGCAAAGACCCTTAATAAAGGAGATGGGGGTGTTAAAATGATCAAATTATGATTATTTTTAACCCTGTTTATAGGCAAGATAACTCATACTGCCTGATGTTTGATCTACCATTTCTATTACAATCATAGTGTTTTTCTAGTAGCTTAATATAACAGGCAAGTTGTACTTTTCCCCTTTTAAAGCTGTGTATCGCAGTTGGCAGTTTCACTATTAATAAATCTGGTGGTTCGAAAATCACAAAAAAATCACTCAAAAACCCACTGGAAAACATCAATGAATCTGCTGGTGTGTTCTAGACCAAAATAATGACAATTCCATCACTCAAAATAATTTGATTTGTACGCCATAAATTGTCCAATGCAGGGAAAGGTGCTACAGTGCTAGATATCTAAATTACTAAAAACAGAAATGAAAACATCTTAAATCAAAATGATCTTAGTTAAAAAGGTTAAACACTGTCACAAGCCATAAAAAAACATAACTGGTATAGCATAATAACTGATTGTCCAACAACTGAGATTGAATGATAGTTAAAAATTTTACTTCAGATTTTCATAGAAAAATTATTACAGCAGACAAGCCAGCTCTTTTGTGTCACAGCACGGGTAATGCATCTCCAGAGGCTTCAATACAAAACCTTACCCCTTCTTCACACACTCAATATATGTTGCCTACAAGTCACATAATACTCATAATGCATACTCATAACACAACCCCTAAATTCTAGGAAATTGGCAGATATCATATTTTAAAAATGAATGTCCAAATTAAGATTGATCTCAAGAGTTCACTACAAGAAACAGTTCAAATATGAGTGGTCTTTGGTCTTTATCTTTCATGAAAGCAGGCAGACGTCATCTTCATCTCATCATCACAATTAGAAGACCCTTATTTATGCCAATTGTAACCTAGTGAAATATCATGTTAGTTGACAATAAACTTGTTATCAGATTTCATTATTCTGTGGGCTCATGATGACACCTACAGTCACTTAGAAGTAACATCATTGTGGTTTTACATTTTACCACATTTAATTTTTTTAATTGATTCCCTCAAAGTAAAACTTTATAATTTCTATAGATAACTTTAAGAGGAAATATAGCTAATCCATATATTCACACATGTCTTTGTTTAGCCATCCTCCACATCCTGTAAGAACACTAAAAAACAGAATATTAGATTTAAAAGACAAACCACATTAATATATTTATGTAATTAAAAAAATCCTTACTATTGCAAAGTATATTATTATTCAATTGCTGCACCTGTACTGTTTTTGTGTGTATTTATACATTGAGAACAACTATATTTGATGGCATGTTAATAGTTTTAAGGATGAGCAGATACAGAGCAATTACAATATCTGATAGGTCCGATGGAATAAAATAAAGCTAAAATTATTAATAGGTTAAATTAAATTATTTGTAAGTTAGAACAAAGAGTTTAAGGTTTTTAGAAGCCTAATGACAGAAAATTCACTATTTAGGAATAAAATTTATATTAGAATATAAATTCTAATATGACAGCTGCTTACTTATTTACCAGAACCTTAGGGGTATATTTCTAAAGTGCGGATTTATAGAAGTGCAGGTATTTCCCATAGCAAACAATCAGATTCTACTTATCATTTATCTAGCACCTTCTAGAAGATAATAGCTAGAATGTAATTGGTTGCTATAGGCAACACCTCCACTTCAATAAACCTTACATTTCGATACTGATGAAAAGCAGAAGCAGGATACTTGATCTAAGAATCTTTATGATCAATAAAGCAAAGCAAGCCTTGTATGACTAACAAATATATGGGTAAATAGCATTTATATAGAAATATTATATGAGAATGAGAATTATAAGTTAAATATAAGATGAGTATAGGTATATCAAGAATGATAAAATATATATTCGGCATTTGTGTGAAGTGAATTGTTAAAAAATGGACAATGATGAACAGGTATGAACCAAAGGTCTCATTTCACTAGGAAGTGGTTTCAATCATAAGATTGCTAAAAGCAGAAGTTTATGACATTTTGTAATGTGCTAAATTTAATCTACAGGTTCTAGCTCTGACCATCTGTGATGAAGTGGCCACAAAGGAAATCTACACCCAAAAGAGACTTGACCATCTATGAACTCAAAACCCATCCTTGTCAGAGTCTTTATAATGATCTGTTTGTTGTACTGATGTAATCTCCTTTTAAAAATAAGTTTTTATTTAAAAAAGACTGGATTTCAAGATAGATATATACAGGGGGCAAAAGAAGTATTGAACACATCAACATTTTTCTCAGTAAATATATTTGTAATGGGGCTATTGTAATGACATTTTCACCAAATGTCAGCAACAATCCATGCAATCCACACATGCAAAGAAATCAAAACATAGATGACCATAAAATAAGTTTTTTGTAGTAATGTGAAATGACACAGGGAAAAAGTATTGAACACGCTTACTGAAATTTATTTAATACTTTGTACAAAAGCCTTTGTTGGTAATGACAGCTTCAGGACGTCTCCTGTATGGAGAAACTAGTCGCATGCATTGCTCAGGTGTGATTTTGGTCCATTCTTCCACACAAACAGTCTTCAAATCTTAAAGGTTCCATGGGCCTCTTCTATGAACTCTGATCTTTAATACTTTCCATAGATTTTCAATTGGATTCAAGTCAGGTGATTGGCTGGGCCATTCTAGCAACTTTATTTTCTTTCTCTGAAACCAATTGAAAGTGTCCTTGGCTGTGTGTTTGGGATCATTGTCTTACTGAGATGCCCACCATCATTTCATCTTCAGCATCCTGGAAGATGGCAGCAGATTTTTATCAAGAATGTCTCTGTACATTTTTCCATTCATCCTTCCTTCAACCATATGAAGTATGCCACTACCATATGCTGAAAAACAGCTCGACACCATGATGTTCCCACCTCTAAACTTCGCTGTTTGTATAGTGTTTATGGGTGATGTGCAGTGCCATTTCTCCTCCAAACATGATGTGTATTATGGCATCCAAAGAGTTACATTTTGGTCTCATCTGACAAAACTATATTCTCCCAGTATTTCACAGGCTTGTCCAAATATTGTGCAGCAAACTTTAAACGTGCGTTAACAGGCTTTTTCTTCAGCAATGGAGTCTTGCATGGTGAGCGTGCATACAGGCCATAGCTGTGGAGTGCACTACTTATTGTTTTATCTGAAACAAATGTACCTGCTAATTCCAGATCTTTCTGACACTTTCCAGAAGTGGTCCATGGCTCTTGGACAACTCTTCTGATAATTATTTTCACTCCTCTGTCAGAAATCTTCCGAGGAACACCTGGTCCTAACCTGTTTATGGTGAAACGATCTTCTTTCCACTTCCGAATTATGGCTCCAACAGTGCTCACTGGAACATTCAGTAGTTTAGAAATCCTTCTGTAACCAATGCCATCAGTATGTTTTTCAACAATAAGGTTGCAAAGGTGTTGAGAGAGCTCTTTGCTTTTACCCATCATGAGATGTTTCTTTTGTGACACCTTGGTAATGAGACATCTTTTTATAGGCCATCAGTTGGGACTGAACCAGCTTATATTAATTTGCACTGACAAGGGGCAGGATTGTTTTCTAATTACTGATTTCAGCTGGTGTCTTGGATTTCCATGCCTTTTTGCACCTCTCTTTCTTCGTGTTTTCAATACTTTTTTCCTGTGTCATTTCATGTTATTACACATAACTTTATTTATGAACATCTATGGTTTCATTTTTATGCATGTGTGGATTGCATGGATTTTTGCTTTCATTTGGTGAAATTTTAAGTGCAATAGCCCCAATACAAATATATTTACTGAGAAAAATGTTGATGTGTTCAATACTTATTTTACCCGCTGTATATATATATATATATATATATATATATATATATATATCTTACAGGGCTATTTTTGTGGAAAACAGGTTACAGGAACTGGGGTGCAGCTACTGGGGGTGGAGCTATATAAAAACAATTATATATGTATATTATCTATAATATAGATATATACACACTGTATATATATTATTTAGAAATTATGGCACACAAAAAGGACTTTAAAAAAAAACCTACCTTGTGGAAAAGAAATTTCAGACAGAGGCATTACATCATAGTCTATGAGAGGTTCAGAATCAGAGTTCCTGCTGCAAAAATAGCCTTGTATATATATATAATATATATATATATATATATATGCTGTATATATATATATATATATATATATATATATATATTAAACAGCGGCACTCAATAGATTTAGAAAAGTTCCATAAGAATGTATTAGATCACTCCAATGCTTCAGAGCCTAACTGGCCCTTTTGTCAAGGAATACAATCAACAAGTGCAAGTAAAACAGCTTTCCTTAAATACAGGATGCCTCTTACAGCCGAGTGCAGCCGAGGGCAGGGTATTCTCCGGCGGCTCACGTGGACCATCAATCTGGGACTGTAGGGCACAAAATGCATGTAATTATAGAATCACATAGACGTGCAGATTACTCAATTAAACAAAAGTAAGAAATGTGGCAAGTACAGCCGATACATCAATAAAACAGTATAGTGCATCGGCTGACATAGCCACCCCTGCATATAAAAAGTTAAAGCATTAATCATAAACACAGAGAAACACCATCAATCATATACAAAAGGGAAACCACAGTATATAGACTACATCATCAAGTAAGAGGTATATTAAGCATAAACGTCATAGACAAACAGACAAAAATACAGGTATGTATATCCAGTCCCGGCCAAGAAGAGATCCAGTGCACTTAGGACACTTCAGTTTGGGGATTCACAACCCCATATGGTGTGATTAGTAAAACACACTCCACTGCATTTTTTCATTGAGACCGTATGGGTTAATGGTGTTTAAATAATGAATCTATCGGGCCTCACATCTCAGCAGTTGGCCTTCCCTGTCACCACCCCTAATAGATTTAGGGACATGATCAATAATAATATGTTTTAATGTTGCCAAGCTATGGCCACTCAACTACAGGCTGATCCGAGAGTTTTTCCATAATAGCTGCACGTATAGCCGAGCAGTGAAAAGCCATTCGCTCGCGCAGGGTCGGAGATATTTTACCCACATAATAGTAGCCACATGGGCAAATAATTACATACACAACATGTGTGGTCATACATGTCAGAATGTGCTTTAGATGGATTTGAGTCCCATTGTGTGGATGTGCAAAAGACGGGCCCATGATCATGTGTCTACAAGTGGTGCAATTCAAACACTTATAACATCCTGGTCCCTTTTGCAAAAAGCCAGGACCGGACACATTGGTTCCTTCAAAACCAGTGACATCAGTATGCACCACAATGTCACAGATTTTCTTTCCCCTCATAAAACATTCCAAACTTTAATGAATCTAATGGATGACTCAATATCTAGATTTAATGATGTTCCCCATATACAACATCAAAATTTATCTAGAATTGAACGTATAGCCCTGAAACAACTGGGAGCATACCTAGATGTGGTTATTCACCCTGCCGATAAAGGCGGGGCAATAGTAATCCAGAATTTGTCTGATTATATACGTGAAATTGATCATCAACTATCAGACACATCTACATATTTACCATTAACACATGATCCTACAGGAGAGTTTAAAATTCAACTAGATCATATCCTCCTTGAAGCGAAAAATTATGGCTATATAACTGAGAAGCTGATGAAGGCACTTACTCAAAACCATCCAGTGGTCCCAATATTATATACGGTACCCAAAATACATAAAAACTTGACATCACCACCGGGCCGTCCAATTATCTCAGCCCACCATCCTTTATATCAGCCGGTATCAATGTATTTGGATAGTATTCTTCAACCGTACATGGTAAAGCAACCATTCTTTATTAAAGATACTACCAGTTTCTTACAGTTGCTGATAATGTACCATCTGTTCCAGTGGGCACGTATTTGTGCACCTTGGATATTAAAAGCCTATACACATCTATACCGCATGATGCTGGTTTATTGGCTATGAGACGCTTTTTGGAGGACCAGGATATGAAAGAGATGGATCAGCCATTGTTTATGACATTATTGGAATTGACACTGACGAATAACTATTTCATCTTTAATGGTCAGTTCTTCAGACAAGTGTCAGGGTGTGCAATGGGGAGCAATGTCTCCCCGTATTATTGATCATGTCCCTAAATCTATCGGGGTGGTGACAGGGAAGGCCAACTGCTGAGATGTGAGGCCCGATGGATTCATTATTTAAACACCATTAACCCATACGGTCTCACTGAAAAAATGCAGTGGAGTGTGTTTTACTAATCACACCACATGGGGTTGTGAATCCCCAAACTGAAGTGTCCTAAGTGCACTGGATCTCTTTTTGGCCAGGACTGGATATACATACCTGTATTTTTGTCTGTCTATGACGATTGTGCTTAATATGCCTCTTACTTGATGATGTAGTCTATATACTGTGGTTTCCCTTTTGTATATGATTGATGGTGTTTCTCTGTGTTTATGATTAATGCTTTAACTATTTATATGCAGGGCTGGCTATGTCAGCCGATGCACTATACTGTTTTAATGATGTATCGGCTGTACTTGCCACATTTCTTACTTTTGTTTAATTGAGCATTCTGCACGTCTATGTGATTCTATAATTACAAGCATTTTGTGCAGTTCAGTCTCAGTGTGGCCGGTGAGACAGTACAACCGCTTAGCATCGGGTTGTCATGGCAACCGCAGATGCAGCAGTGGTGACGTCAATGACAGGGGACGCCCGGATTGACGATCCACGTGAGCCACCAGAGAATACCCTGCCCCCGGCTGCACTCGTCTGTAAGAGGCATCCTATATTTAAGGTAAGCTGTTTTACTTGTACTTGTTGATTGTATTTCTTGACAAAAGGGCCAGTTAGGCTCTGAAACGTTGTAGTGATTTAATACATCCTATGGAACTTTTCCAAATGTATTGTGTGCCGCTGTTTATTTTTTCTGTATGCATGTTTGCTAGCACAGAACGCACCGATGTAACAATCATTAGGCATATAATTATGTATGGCTAAGTATGTTCATATGTTTCCCCTTTAATCACACAAGGTGCACTGTAAGATGTTCCCAATATCAACTGTATCTGTGGCAGCTCACTAGAGGGTTCTGTACCCCACAATCCAAGGAAGAGAAAAAATGTATAGTAGAGTGCTCAGACTGACACAGTTGATGAGTCTATAATGCTCTTTTATTAAGATAAATTAACATATAATACACATGTACTAAAACCATATATTCCAATAACAGTCAAAACCGTCTATAAATATAGTGTTGCTTAATGAACAGATGACATATACTCTGTATAAACAGAAATCATCAAAGGACCCAACTGGTAAATAAATAAAAATTAGACAACGAATATATACTCATTAATAGAGTGGATGGTATATTCTCTTGGGTCCTTTTGTATTAAGGAGATACTATATATTGAATGTTGAATTTAAGGTTCCAGAAGCAGTTACAATGTCTCGATAATGATATAAGCCAATATGGGTGAAAAACACTCCTAGAATTCTGGTTCCATAGATAATACCTGTCCAAAGGAGGGATAATATCCTTTCAATCAGCAGGTTGGTTCCAAATGAAGCACTCTGTGTGTAACACAAGCCGCTGCTGTAATAAAACCTCACTTCTAGAGGAGGATATCACTATAAGAGGTTATGTGTAAGAGAAGCGTTTTTGGATACATGCTCTCCACACTCTCTCCCCAGAGGGTTTGAATGAAAGTGTTGAACTGTATTTTTAAGACCTTCCTTATAGTCTCTATTCCTCCTTCTTCATTTTGCATACATCATTTTTAGACTTTAGAGAGTTCCCCTCCTTATTTAGTATTTAATTTTGTCTTCACCTTCTATTCTATATTGTCATCAATAGAATTATCATTCACCTTTTTTCATATTTTTATAATGTCATTTATATAATTATTTTTATTTTATTTTATTATATTAACTTTGGTACCAATAGTATTATTTTTATCATTATTTATATTTATATTGTTGTATTATTATTATTATTATTATAATTATTATTATTATTTTTATCAGGAAATAATTTCAATATTATCAAGTATTAATCATTTAGTATCTAATATTTATTCATTATTGTATTAATGTCGTCATCACTCATATATGGAGATCCATTAGCAATATTTTATATTTTGGATAGTTAGCACAGGTTGAGTCTCCCATATCCAAATATTCTGAAATATGGAATATTCTTAAATACGGAATAATTTTGGCATGACTGAGATAATGAAACCTTAGATTTTTGGTGGTTCAATGTACACAAACTTTGTCTAAGGCACAAATTATTAAAAATATTGGATAAAATTACCTTCAGGCTGTGTGTATAAGGTGTATATGAAACATAAATTAATTTCATGTATGTACACAAACTTAGCTTGAGCCACAAAATTATTGAAAATATTGTATAAAATTACCTGCAGGCTGTGTGTATAAGGTGTATATAATACATAAATGCATTCTGTGTGTATATTGGGGTTCCATTCCCATTCATTATGGTATGCAAATATTCAAAAATACGGAATATTCCATTATCCAAAATACCCCTGGTCCCAAGCATTTTGGATATGGGAGACTTAACCTGTATTAATTTATTGGATTAGATCCTATTTTTATAATTTATGTTTGTTCTTTATAATAATTACAATAACAATGTTTTGACATTTATCCGGTCACATGATCTATCTCACACCGGGTCCCTACTTGTAACACATGTGTAAAAAGCAACTCCTTTTTTGAAAGAGTTGCTTTAGATTCTTTATAATTATATATCTTTTTGGTTATTATTATTCATTTTTGATATTCAAGTCTATCTAATGTCTTATTCCTGTCTCCTTTTTAAACTATTTAGGATAACGATGAAAACATATATTTCTAATCTCTTTGAAAAACACAGAATGTTTCTATTTGGGCAGCAACTTTTAATTAGATGATGTTTGTGTCTGAAGCCCATTTCTCCACATGTGCATCCCATTCTTTTTAAACTAATAAATGAACACTGCTATGTAAGGGCCAGGAGATTTACTAATACACGCCATGGAATATCCTAACCTTTTATTATCGTCCTTACTTGGCTGATCATCAGGAGGCAGCTAAAGTGACCTGCTGCTGAGAGATCCATTCAGCGGGTCCATGCCGAATACACCTAGCCGGCCATCACTGCTCCCCACCACTCACTGGCATGAAGGGCTGATTGTAAGAGCGGATGCTGTTTGTGTTTTTCTCCTGCTGGATTATACAATTTTACCTGCCGATATCTGGAGATAATAAAGATCATCAGGTACCAGTGGTGTTCTGCCATTAGAGCCGCCTTCCATGAGTGCCAGGACTTGAGGTTTTATTACAGCCGCGGCTTGTGTTACACACAGAGTGCTTCATTTGGAACCAACCTGCCGATTGAAAGGATATTATCCCTCCTTTTTACAGGTATTATCTATGGAATCAGCATTCTAGGAGTGTTTTTCACCCATATTGGCTTATATCTTTATCGAGACATTGTAACTGCTTCTTGAATCTTAACATTCAACATTCAATATATAGTATCTCCTTAATACCAAAGGACCCAAGAGAATATACCATCCTCTCTATTAATGAGTATATATTTGTTGTCTAATTTTTATTTATTTACCAGTTGGGCCCTTTGATGATTTCTATTTATATAGTGTATATGTCATCTGTTCATTAAGAAACACTATATTTATAGACGGTTTTGACTGTTATTGGAATATATGGTTTTAGTACATGTGTATTATATGTTAATTTATCTTAATAAAAGAGCATTATAGACTCATCAACTGTGTCATTCTGAGCGCTCTACTATAAATGTTTTCTGTTTCCCCTTTAAAACAAGGATCTTTTGTCAAGAAAACTTACACAAGATGACATCCCAAGTGTCACACAAGCACACTATTTAAATGGTAAATGCTAAAAAGTCATACATTTCTTATCACTTTCCTCACCAACTACTTTGTCATATAATTAAATAAGACATACACAGTAGAAGACAGGATCTAAAATTATATTCAATAACTAAATAGGCCACTAGAAGCATCAAATAATTGCACTAAGCCAGCCATTTATCAGTGAAATCTTCAAGCAACCGCTTCTTTTTGTCAGGAAATAAATTGAATAATTGTAGTCAGCACACTGCAGTGACAAATGCAGGATTTCTTGAGAGGGGTTTCCAAATGCTTGATTTTAGAGTGAGTGTGGCCAGTTCATGAAGAGGGCAGTATTAGGACTTATCCATCTTTGCGTCATACAAAGTGTGTTATAATTCCGGCATATACAGCACCAGCAATCACAGTAAGCCATCAAATGCGGCAGTAGGGCCATCCTGCCTGAGCTGAATATTTTTATTTCAGATGTGGACACCATTCCATAGCATTGGAGAAAGTCTGGGAGTCTGGGGGAGCAGCAGAAGAACCTGACACTGCCCTGGACATACATTATATGTACATATTGGTCTTGTTATGCACTGGATAGTGTATTATTATCCAGTATTCATAATTAAGCCTATAGATGGTCTATAGCAGTGCACCCCTAACAGTGCATGTTTTCCAGATCTCCTAGTTGGTGCATAGGTGTATTTATTATTGGCTAACAAAAGTTAAAAGATCCACACGTGGTACTAACTATTTAATTTGTGATACAGCACTAGTAAAATTCTATTATATTACTATTTCTATTGTGGTCATGGTGTGGGCTGGGGAGGGGGGTTTCCAGGCAACCGGAACTCCCTCCCTGCGTTTGCCTATGTTCTGCTAAACAACATATTGCAACAATCTCAGAAGATATTACAGTATCTGAAAGTCCTTTATTTAACTTTATGATTGTTCACACATTGGCATTGTTTCTATGCAATGCCCTCTTTACTCCTTTATATACTTCTTTCCCTTTTGATAATGGAAACAAACTTTCAAAGAAGTACTCATACATGTTTATTAAAATGCAAATATATGTAAAGGGATAATTTGACATATAAATTACTTGCATTGCAAAATTTGTAAAGGCTTGTCATAGAAGATGGCTTTTTGAAACTATCATATTTTCGTCTGTAGGAAAGGTTTTCCTTTTACTACACCTTTTATGACATCTTCATGATTTACATCTTTGCTTTCACAATAATTAGCTAAGGAAACTGTAGGATTTTTTATTTTTAAAGAGAGTCTTGGTTAAAAAAATACAACCAGCTGGTTTATTAGCACAGGTTGAGCTTGTTCAATAACACTAATGTCACCAGTTACCAAATACCCTTTTCAGGGTTTATGGTACACAATCAAAACTCCAGGATCGATTCCATCCTTCCTCTGGAACCCCAGCAGCTGAAAACATCATAAAAAGTTCTCTCACTATCTGCAAACAACAAGAAAAAATTAAAATCCCCTTAATAGAGGCTTATATAATATTATAATATAATTAGAATTAGCTGAACATATGTAAAGAGAGGCTGAACTCATCCCAACAAATCTAAACAAAGACTAAAGAAGAAAGTGATACAGTGCAAAAAGTAAAAAATATATATCTGTACATAAAATTTAAAAAAATACAATATACTTTGGACTGTAAATCACTGCAATGTATGCAAATGTATTAACAGATTGTTGCATATCTTAAAATATGACATATAACTAAAATCAAATGAAGAATCAGACTCTTAGTCATAAATAACACACATTATTATGCTAAAGACAAAGTAAAATTAAACAGGCAATTAACCTAATCACAGGGAACTAGTTCCTAGCACTGATGTCCTGTGTATAATGTTCAAAATGGAACAAACATCCATTACACAGTATGCTTTTATCAGATTCAAAACAGCACCGTATGTGATGAAACAGTTATGAAACATTTATCAGATCTACAAAAGTGTGAAATATAAATAAATACTATTCAGAGACATGCAGGGATCTTGATGCTGTCCTATTGTTAAATGATCAATGTGTCAAGGCTGGTAGCCAGCTTAGTTGAATGGCAAGTGCAGGGTATCCTACAGATTTCTTTGTAACTCTCTGCTCCAATTAATTAAAGCAAGGTAGAATAATCAGAAGCAAATCTGCATGATAACAAGTTTCTAGTGTCTCTCCAAAAACCTCCTGTTTCTGCTAGAAGCAATTAAATGCAACGATCCCAGATAATAATTATAGGCTATACATTCTGAACATAAGCAAACTTAATATAGCAGTGATATGGTATTAAAAAGTCTGATATTTAACAAAAATCTTTATACATTAAAGTAAATGCAATTTAGTAGTTCCCGTTGTGGTGACATGCAAAAGAGTACCACCCAGCTGCAATGCTCCCCACTACCACCGTGGCTGGGCATCTGAAAGAAAAGGCAGAATGGTGATAAAAGCCTGGAGACTCTGCATTTTGGTGTGATAAAACAAATAGTGGAGCGAGGCAGCCCAGCCACATCCTGGTACACTTGTTCCGATTGTTCTGACCAATGGTTGGGAACTGGTGTCCATAGCAGGGAAGAGTACACCCATGTATTCATTTCTTGCAAAAATATGAGGGCCTGACAAGATGCTAAACACTCAACTCACCAGTTGTATACACAGGAAAAATAAATTACTTCCTTGTCTCACTGCTCACTGCTGAACTGGACACCACCGGCAAAAACACAATAGCAGACACTATCACAATAGTTTATCCTAGAGATGCCTGGTAATGTACCACACATTGTAAGCAAACAGGCACAATGGCCCAATAACAACTAATTGGTCACTATGCTTTGCAACAAACAACTGCTGCTATTGGGACCTCACAACCTCCTTCTCCAGGTAAGTTCATACTAGGGGAGTGCGCTCTCCCTTCATGCCCTCTAATCACATCATTTTATAAAGCTGCCATTATTTCTAGGATTCAACCCTGTCAGCACAGGGCTCCGATACCTCAATATCTACCTTTCATAAGTATGCAGATATTAGTGATTAATGCAATTATAGTATTGCACTTCATAAAGTGTGGAAAAGATTATTCCAAAAGACCAACTTAGTATATTACATTTAATATTTCAGAGTCTTTTAAGCTAAGGAGATTGTTAATAATTTTCTGGAATGGGGGTATCCTATTAACATTCTGGAATGGGGGTATCCTATGTTTTATAGAAATTCTCTTTTAAATTTGAATCCTATTGCACCTAAGGAACATGATCAATTTATTAACACAGCTTTTATTACTTAATAGATCGTCATATAAAATTAGACAGATCATTAATAAGACTGATTCTTTCTGCAATATGATCCTGTACTTAAGAATTTCCTTCCTTCCTATACAGTTTTTAAAAAGGGAAACAACGTATAGGGGTTGATTCAATTAGGGCATGTATTTAGAAAGGCACCCCTATGGGGCTGCAAACTAAAATACTCAAGTTAGGGGTGAATTTGTTGAGAAATGATGGTGTTTTAGGATGCCATTGCCGGAGTTCCAATGTTGCTGCAATGGTACATAGAAGCCATTTTCTGCAATTTGGCCATAACGGAATTGAACCCAAAGAATTTTCTGGCCCCAAGTTTTATAATTCCAACTCATGTTGAGGTAAAATACAAGTCTCCTAGTGATGATGTACACAGGATGCAGGATATACATATCGTGTAGTCATTTGCAGACCTGTCTAATTTGTGCGGTTTTGTTTTAGCTTATTTTGTATTTATTGACATCTTATTTTAACCTATAATGCTGTATTAAGTTGTTCTTTTGTCATTATCTAGTTGAAAGTCCATAAGAGTATAAACTTCCTGTCAGCAGCATGCAGTGGATAAACATAGGAGACCCTCTACTCATTCATGTGCCACCAGTATGTTACAGTTCACAGCCTTCACCTGAATGGAGTTATGAGTTCTGTAGAATGCATTCCTTCATAGGCCTTAAACCGTTTTTTATTGCTGTTGTTGTAACATACACATAGAAAAAATTATCATATTATCAACACATTAGTTAAAGACAACTTCACATAATTAAATTTTGAGCCAATATCCCATGTCCCATTTGACCAGTATTATTTTTGCAAATGCAGAATCTGACAGAGTCATCGAATTAATTTTTTTTTAAGTAGTTTAACACACTGGAACGGTGACAAACAAGCTATTTGGATTCTGCAATGCGCTGTTTGTTTGCTGACAGCCCTTGTTTTCTACTAATGACTATAATTTTTTTTTTCCAATGACTGAATGTATAGTGTCCCAGAGGCTTGCTAGAAATTATGAACAATATAGTTAACATATAACAGTGTAAAAGCAATGTTTAATTGAAAATGAGTGGCCGAGCAGCAGCAATGTGGAAAAAGGAAAAAAAAAATCAATTTTGTGTGCTTTATATGCAGATTTCATTTGTACTGGATGAACATCCATCTTCATTTTTTGTTAATTGTATGTCAAAGGATTAATCTACATATAGCAATAAATGACTTTTGCCACAAGCAAAGTGATTATTTCAAACGGCATGTCTACTTGCAATTTAAATGACAACCATCTAAATGACAAGTTGTAAATGGTGACAATTTTTTTTTTCCCCTAATAGAATTTTTTATTTCATTTCACTTTTTTTCTGTTCATAGTTTTGGCACCCAATATTTTTTTATAATTACAGAAATGATCACTATGACCCTAGGCTTGACCTTTGCAATTATTTTCCACAGACCCATGGTGACCTGGCTTTTATAAGTATTGCTTTACTGTTTTTACAATGCCCATTTCCATCTCCATCTCCATCTCAATCTACAATCCAACAGAAGGTCATGGAGAATATTTTATAAGTCCACTTCAAAACATCAGAATGAGCATGTACACCTTTACAACATACAGTCAGGTCCATAAATATTGGGACATTGACAGAATTTTCAGATTTTGGCCTCTCTTCACCACCACAATGGTTTTGAAATGAAACAAACAAGATGTGCTTTAACTGCAGACTTTCAGATTTAATTTGAGGGTAATTACATGCAAATTGGGTGAACAGTGTAGGAATTACAACAGTTAATATGTGCCTCCCACTTTTTAAGGGGCCAAAAGTAATGGGACAAACTAAACAATCCTAAATCTAACTTTCACTTTTTAATACTTTGCTGCATCACCTTTCTGTCAATGTCCCAATATTTATGGACCTGACTGTATATATATACATATATATATATATATATATATATATGTATGTATAGAGCAGCACAGACGGTGCAATGGTTAGCATTACTGCCTCACAGCACTGAGGTCGTTGGTTTGATACCCACTACGGCCCTAACTGTGTGGAGTTTGTATATTCTCCCTGTGGTTGCGTGGGTTTCCTCCGGGTGCTCCGGTTTCCTCCCACACTCCATAAATATACTGCTAGGTTAATTGGCTACTAACAAAAATTACCCCTAGTGTGTATGTGTGTGATCATGTGGTAGGGAATATAGATTGTAAGCTCCACTGGGGCAGGGACTGATGTGAATGGCCGAATATTCTATGTACAGCGCAGCGGAATATGTGTGCGCTATATAAATAACTGGTAATAATAATATATATATATATATATATATAAATGCTAGCAGGTACACAGACACATCTGAACATACTGTATGGAAACAGCACATGCCTACAGATAGTAAATAATCCAAAATGATTTTCTATGACAAGAGTCTAGATGTGTGGTTCTGTGAGGACAGAGACTCCACTGAAGTAACAGTCCATTTTCATACCTTGTTAGAATTTTACCAACCAGGACCCCAAAGGAGGAATGAATCATGCAGCAACTTATGTATATCGACACCTTTTGGTGTGTTTTTTAATTTATAAGGGGGCACATATATGCATATTAATTCTAAAGTGGCACTTATTATTTAATATTACTAAGGGGACATATATATGTTATATTGATTAATAGGGGACACACATTTGCTGAAATGACCTATAGGGGAATATATTTATTTTTTACATGCTGGTATCCATCGGCTTAAGGTATCAGTAAGGAGCCAATAGGTTTGTGAAACCCATCAAGAATGGTAACAATATTGCATTATGCAAAATGCAATCTAGGGGTTTGTAATCAACATAGATTGCCGGTGGTTTGCATTTAAGCCCTCGCCATCTCTGGAAAATGAGGGCAAAAATCGCTGACTATGTGTGGTATCACACCTGTCAAGAAAACCTATGCTTGATATATTTACCCCCAAGTCTTATATTTAAAAAATTGTAACAATGTTTTGTAGTGATGAATTTACAAAAGTTTGTACGAAATGTGTATAATTCTGGAGATAGAAACAGCGTTTAAAACAAAAGTGTATAAAACATTGGATGTAAACTGTTTATGAACAAACCCATTGCCAAAACTACAGGCGTTGCACTTTAATGTATGTTTTTGATCTGTCAATAGGGTATAATTGTTACTACTTTTTTTTAAGCGATTGGTGAAAATTTTACTTTTGTTCTTTTTTTTACTATCAAATGATTTACTGATGTTTGGAAAATATGGAATATACCACTGCTGTACCTTTAAATTGACAATAGACTTTTTTGAGGCTTCCCGCAGGACAGAGACACATTCTCAGAGATTGTTATACTTACACCACTGGACAAAAAATAAATATTCTGTTCAGTCCCTATTAAGAAGTTCTTGTGTTATAGTTATTATGAAATACCATCTATAATCTATTCATATGAAATTCCACTTTGTTTTACCCTGTGTTCAATGTGCACACTTTATTGGTCTCACCTGAACCTTCGTCGTCATGCATACTAAAATTGCAGCATAAAGCAGGAGTCATTTTTTTTATTGTCACTTTATTGTCTTTGTAATAAAGCAAGCCCAATCAAATGGCTCTGAGTTATGAGTTATTAAGGTTTATTTTTATACCAAATCTTACCTTGTACTATGAGTGACAGCTTTTGCAAGGCACACTGTATTATTTTACAAGAAATTCTGAAGGGCTACAAGAGCAGCGCAATACATGAACAAATATCATTGTTAATAATTCAAAGTGTTGGTGTGTTCTTTGAAGGTGAGCGATCAAATCATTCCTTGTAGTGATATTTACTGACATCAGAAGACTTAAAAAAGGACAATATCCTGCTTGTCAGTAATAATAACGATATGACATATTAAAGGCTTTGCTGTTCTTGAGACACCAAGGATAGGAAGAAAACAACTCAGGAGTGAAGTTGAAGAATGTGTTGGCACAAACAAAAAAATGTCCTTTGCAAGTATAAATTATTTAAGAATACTTTGTCCCTTAACTTCCATTTTAATAACACTTTTCCACTGGGAATATAACATGGTCTTATATTCTTTGTGAACCCATGGAATGGTTTCAGATAGGTAATTTTAAAAATAAAAACGTTTTGTTCCATTTCTTGAAAGTTCACATTTTTGGCCATTTTTGTTACATGTTTTTTTATCATGATATAAGAATTAGTACAAAAAACTAAGAGGTGTATTTTAATGAAGATTTGGTTTGTAATTCCTGGTGATTCTAATCGTGTTTATGCTAGGGATGAGTGGGTTCAGATTTCTGAAATCCGAACCCCCTGAGCCCCCCCGATCCGAGTCAGGCTCGGATTTTCCCGCCTGACTCGGAACTGAAAGTGAGGCAAAACGTCATCATCCCGTCTTCCGGATCTCGCGGGTTTTGGATTCTATAAAAGGTCCCCGCGTTGGTGCCATTTCTCACTCCGGCTGTAGACAGTGAAGAGGGAGGGTGGGAGTTAGGCTGGCTGGGCTGTGATGTGTTGTGCTGTGCTGCTGTTGTCCATAGGGGCTGTGTCCACTCCTCTAAAGTCCATAGGGGCTGGCTGGGCTGTGTTCTGCTGCTGTTGTCCATAGGGGCTGGCTGGACTGTGTTGTGCTGCTGTTGTCCATAGGGGCTGGCTGGGCTGTGTTGTGCAGTCAGTTGTTCATAGGGGCTGTGTCCAGTCCAAAAGTCTACAGGGGCTGGCTGGGCTGTGTTGTGCAGTGTCCCATAAAGGCTGTAGTCCTGAAGGGGTGCTGTAGTGTAGTCCAGGGGGTGATATGTCCATCAGGGCTGCTCCCCCCAAGTGCAAAAAAACCCATTTATTTTCTGTGTTTGTGAATTGTGTGCACTGTAGCTGCACGTGCATCAACAAAGGAGCAGCACCAAGCATGCGCCTGTGTCATAAGTCTGTTAAAGGGTGGTGCAACCCCCGAAGTGCGCTCCACAAAAAAATAAACAATTCTTCTTTTTTTTCTGTGGTTGTGTGTGAAATGTATGTACAGTAGCCAAACGTACATCAACAAAGAGCAGCGCCAAGTGTGCGCCTGTGTCCTAAGTAAAGGGCCTGCTGGCTCATCTGTTAAGAGGGTGGTGTAACCCCCAAAGTGCAATTAAAAAAAAATACAAAATTATTCTATTCTGTGTTGTGAATTGTGTGCGCTGTAGCCGCACGTCCATCAAGAAAGGAGCAGTGCCAAGCATGCGCCTGTGTCATAAGTCTGTTAAAGGGTGGTGTAACCCCCAAAGTGCGCTCCACAAAAAATAAAAAATAAAATTTCTGTGTTTGTGTGTGAAATGTATGTGCAGTAGCCGCACGTGCATCAACAAAGGTGCAGCGCCTAGCGTGCACCTGTTTCATAAGTAAAGGGCAGACTGGCTTTTCTGTTAAAGGGTGGTATAACCCCCAAAGTGCACTCCCAAAAAAAAAAAATTCTTCTTTTCTGTGTTTGTGTGCGCCTTAGCTGCACGTATATATTAATATAACATAAATGGAGGACAAAACTTTGTCTGATAAAAATAAAATAGGGAAAGATCAAGAACCACTTCCTCCTAGTGCTGAAGCTGCTGCCACTAGTCATGACATAAACAATAAAATGCCATCTACGTCGTCTGCCAAGGTCGATGCCCAATGTCATAGTAGAGGGCATATAAAATCCCAAATGACAAAGTTCAGGAAAATGACCTTAAAAAAAACATTTAAATCATCTGAGGAGAAACGTAAACTTGCCAATATGCCATTTACGACACGGAGTGGCAAGGAACGGCTAAGGTCTTTCCCTATGTTCATGACTAGTGGTTCAGCTTCACATGATGATGGAAGCCCTCCTCCCGCTACAAAAATCAAACAAGTTAAGCTGGCAAAAGCACAGCGAAGAACTGTGTGTTCTAAGAAGATATCACAAATCCCCAAGGAGAGTCCAAGTGTGGTGGTGGTTGCGATGCCTGACCTTCCGAGCACTGGACTGGAAGAGGTGGCTCTTTCCAACATTTGCATGCCCTCTGCAAGTGCTGAAAGGAGCACCCACAGTCCACTTGCTGATATGCAAATTGAAGATGTCACTGTTGAACAGGATGAGTATATTGGTGTAGCTGGCGCTGAGGAGGAAGTTGGCGAGGAGGATTCTGATGGTGATGTGGTTTGTTTAAATCAGGCACCGGGGGAGACAGTTGTTGTCCATGGAATGAAAAAGCCCATCACAGTCATGCCTGGGTAGAAGACCAAACATTCCACCTCTTTGGTCTGGCAATATTTCTATCGAAATCCGGACAACAACTGTCTTGCCATATGTACCATAAGTAAAGGTGAAATAAGTAGGGGTAGGGATGTTAACCACCTAGGAACATCCTCCCTTATACGTCACCTGCAGCGCATTCATAAAAAGTTACTGTCAAGTTCAGAAACTTTGGCTAAGACTGTAAGCAGTCCAGGGACACCTAAATCCCTTTGTCCTGTTGTATCCAAGCACCTGCAAACCACACCATCAATTCCCTCCTCATCAATTTCCTCCTTAGTCAGGATCGGAAGTAGTCCTGGAGGCCATGTCACTGGCATGACTGACTCTCCTATCCAGGATTCCTCCAGAGGATCCTGCATTGCTACTGCATTCCTACTGCTGCCACTGCTGCTGTTGCTGCTGGGAGTCATTCATCATCCCAGAGAGGAAGTAGGAACACCACTACTTTTACTAAACAATTGACCCTCCAACAGTCCTTAGCGAGGAGGATGAAGTACGACAACAGTCATCCTGAAGCAAAACGTATAACTGAGGCCTTGACTGCTATGTTGGTGTTTGACGTGCATTCAGTATCCACAATTAGTGCAGTGGGATTTAGACAATTGATGGAGGTAGTGTGTCCCAGGTTCCGAATCCCGTCTAGATTCCACTTCACTAGGCAGGCGATACCGAGACTGTATAGAAATGTCAGAAAAAGCATCCCCAGTGTCCTAAAAAATGCAGTTGTACCCAATGTCCACTTAACTACGGACATGTGCACAAGTGGAACAGGGCAGACTAAGGACTATATGACTATGATCAGTACCGGTTCTAGGGGAGGGCTAACGGGGCAGTCGCCCGGAGCACCGGCCCCTAGAGGGCGCTGCTGAGTCCCCTCCCCATCAGTGAGCTGTGGAGGAACCGGCTGTTGCCACTCTCCACCCACCGGTGTCACAGCTCTTACATGTGTTTGCCACTCCCCACCCATCGGCAGGGCTGTTTCTAGGGGCGGGCGACTGACCATGACAAGTGGCAGTGATCGCAAAAGACAGGCAGCATGGCAGGACTCCAACTTTAAAATTACCGGGTCATGTAGCAGAATGTGCTGTAAGCGTCTCCCTCACCAATCATCACTGCTGCAGTGACATTGCAGCCAATCGCCACCTTCCCTCCTCTCCTCTTGGGTGTCACACTGACAGGAAGGACCCTTGCTCTCCGCTTTATCCGCTCGGCGCTTACATCAGCCGCACTGACACTCCGGAGTCCGGACGCCGGCTGAGACCTCCTTCACTCCACCCTGCCTGGCTGTCATGTGGCTAGAGAGGCCCTGCTTCTCTGCCCCCTATGCTGACTGAGACTTCTGTCCCCTCTGGTCTAACATGGTGGTAGTGGCCCTGGTTGTCCGCTCCCATCTGCCGCACTCCAGACTAGGCACTGGGCATGGAACAAGCAGAGATGTGCTTCACCAGCAGGTAACTGCACCTCCGCGGGTGGAATAGCTGATATGTGTGTGTTTTTTCATGTAGTAGCCTATATGTGTGTTTTTTATAAAGGGCATTACATGTGTGTTGAATAATGTATTAGAAAGGGCATTGCATGTGTGTGGAATAATGTATTAGAAAGGGCATTACATGTGTGTGGAATAATGTATTAGAAAGGGAATTACATGTGTGTGGAATAATGTATTAGCAAGGGAATTACATGTGTGGGGCATAATATATTAGGGCATTACTGCATGTGGCATAATGCATTATAAAGAGCATTATTGTGTGTGGCATAATGTATTATAATGGGCATTACATGTGTGTGGCTTAATGTGTTAGGGTGAAATAGGGGTGTTGCACAAGGACACATCCCCTCCCCAATCAGCCATGCCCTTTCCAGAAGCCGACTGTAAAGACTTTTTTTTGGGGGGTGGGGGGCGCGGGGGGGGGCGCAACTGGGAACTTCCGCCCTGAGCTCCACAATGTCTAGAACTAGCCCTGACTGTGACAGCCCACTGGGTAGATGTATCACCTTATACAGCATCACCAGTAGCAGCATCTCAGAAATGCCAGCTCGTTGCAAGGCAGGCTACGCTGTGTATCACCGGTTTCAATAAGAGGCACACCTCTTAGAGAAACTGAGGGAAATCATCGCCCGGAGGCTTACCCCAATTAGACTCTCCTGGGGATTTGTAATATCTGACAACGCCAACAATATTGTGCAGGCATTACATCTGGGCAAATTCCAGCACATCCCACGTTTTGCTCACAAAATAAATTTGGTTGTGCAGAATTTTCTGAAAAACGACAGGGGTGTGTAGGAGACGCTCTGGGTGGGCCGAAAAATTTCTGGTCACTTTTGCCATTCAGCGACTGCGTGCCGAAGACTGGAGCACCAGCAAACACTCTTGAACCTGCCCCGCCATCTCCTGAAGCAAGAGGTTGTGATGCAGTGGAACTCAACCCTCTATATGCTTCAGAGGATGGAGGAGCAGCAAAAGGCCATTCAAGCCTATACATCCACCTATGACATAGGCAAAGGAGGGGGTATGCACCTGACTCAAGCGCAGTGAAGAATGATTTCCATGTTGTGCAAGGTTCTCCAGCCCTTCAAACTTGCCACACATGAAGTCTGTTCAGACTCTGCCAGCTTGAGTCAGGTCATTCCCCTCATCAGGCTTTTGCAGAAGCAGCTGGAGAAAGTGAAGGAGGAGCTAAGATGGAGTGATTCTGCTCGGCATGTGGGACTTGTGGGTGAAGCCCTTCATTCGCTTTGCCAGGATTCCAGTGTGGTCAATCTGTTGAAATCAGACCACTACATGTTGGCCACCATGCTCGATCCAAGGTTTAAAGCCTATATGGTGTATCTATTTCTGGCCAACACAAGCCTGCAGAGGTGCAAAGACCTGCTGGTGAAAACACTGTCAGCTGAAGCGGAACGTGAAATGTCAACAGCTCCTTTTTAATTTTCTCCCGCAACTGGGGCTGCCAGGAAACAACTTAGGTATCCTAAGCAACCCACTGGCTTTGATGCAGGGCAGACAGGACCAAGTTTGGATATATGGTCCAGACTGAAGGACCTGGCAACAATTTCTGACATGTCTACTGTCACTGCATATGATGCTGTCACCATTGACAGAAAGCTGGAGGATTACATCGGTAACAGCATGCAAGTAGGCATGTCAGACAGTCCGTACCTGAACTGGCAGGAAAAAGAGGCAATTTGGAGGCCCCTGTACAAACTGGCTCTATTTTACCTGAGTTGCCCCCCTCCAGTGTGTACTCCGAAAGAGTGTTTAGTGCAGCCGGGAACCTTGTCAGCGAAAGGCGTAGGAGGTTGCTTCCACAAAATGTGGAGAAGATGATGTTCATAAAAATGAATTATCAACTCTTCCAGGGAGACCAGCCTCCAGAATGTACAGAGGGACCTGTGGTGGTGGATTCCAGCGGGGACAAATTAATACTCTGTGAGGATGAGGATGTACACAACACTGAAGAGGGTGAGGAATCAGTGGATGAGGAGGTTGAGGATGAAATCTTGCCTCCGTAGAGCCAGTTTGTGCAGGGACAGATTAATTGCCAGCTTGTTTTGTGGGGGCCCAAACGAACCAATCATTTCAGCCACAGTCGTGTGGCAGACCCTGGCGCTGAAATGATTGGTTTGTTAAAGTGTGCATGTCCTGTTTATACAACATAAGGGTGTGTGGGAGGGCCCAAGGACAATTCCATCTTGCACCTCTTTTTTTTCTTTGCATTATGTACTGTTTGGGGCCTAGTTTTTCAAATTGCCTTCCTGTCTGCCACTGCAGTGTCACTCCTAGTTGGGCCACGTGTTTGTGCAGCCCACTCGTGTCGCTTAGCATAGTCATCCATCTACCTCGGTGCAACCTTTTGGACATAAAAACACTATTGTGAGGTGTCCAGACTGGAAATTAGTGGAAATTAAGGCTATTGAGGTTAATAATAGCATAGCAGCAGAAAAACCCACAAATCCTGTGATTTTAGCTGTTTTTATGCTTTTTTTTAAAAAAAAATACAGATCCAAAACACAAAACCCAGAACCCAAAACACGGAAGTGTGGTTTTGGCAAAACCAATGCAGAACCAAAACACGAAGAAAGATCCAGATCCAAAACCAAAACACAAAACATGAAAAGTGGCCGGTGCACACCCCTAAAACAGATACACACGCATACAAATATACATATTTATATATATATATTATATGTGTTTGTGTAAATGAAAATGAGAGAGAGTTTGTTCAGAAAAAAATAACATTGCAGATATAAAATAAAAAGTTCCTTTATTTGTAATAATGGCAGGGCTAGTGACGTACTGGAAAGGTCCCTTTGTTCCCTTATAGATATATTCATAAGCAATCATACTAGATAACAAGGTTCATGAGGAGTTAACTTACTGACTGTTGGGCTGCTCTGAGCACAGTGGAGAGCTGCCGTGCTGCAGGAGGATGTGTAGAGGGAGGGGGAGGGATCAGTAACCTGAGTGCAGAGAGAGGGCTCCATCTCTGCCTCAGTGATCGCTGAACTAATAACAGAGGGGCTGGTTTTCTGACAGCCCAAGCGGGGGAAGGACAAGGTTCGGGCCATCAGTTTGTGTGCAGGGGGAAGAGAGGGCTAATGGGGAGAGCTGATGTGAAAGTGTGATGCTGCCCGGGAACTCAGCTCTCACATTAGAAGGCTGAATAATGGACACAGGGCTGGGGGAGGGCTATTATTGTAGAGCTAACTGCGGTACCCACAGTCTCTCCACCATATATGCTGCTAGGTGCTGTCTATACATCCAGGTGCCGGGTGATTGATCCTGTCTGCAGCCGCACTTTGCCCCCTTTAATGCACTTACCTTCAAGCCAGCCCTGCTTCCGGAGTCAGACCTTGACATCTTCCCTCCACTGATGTCAAAGCGGATTCCAGGAACTGAAATCATTGCTGCTGCTGCTGCACACTGCCTGCACCTGCCACCTACTGAGCATGCGCAGCAAGTTGAATCTTCCTATCTCTTTAATGGGGCAATTCTGAGGTAATAGTTTAAAAACTATGGGCATGATTCAGACCCATTCGCGAGCGGCTGTCCGCTCGCAAGTGGGTCAATGGTCTGCACTGCACATGCGCATGATGGAGTCGTGCGCATGCGCGAGACGCGACGAGCGAAGGACTTTCCTTCGCTCGTAGTGTCTGATCAAAGGGGGTGTGCTGTCGATGTTGATTGACAGCACGCCCCCTTTGGTGGGTGTGCCGGGGGCGTGCCTCCCAGACGGAGGCGTTCCAAAGGGAACGCCTACCGTCTGAAGCCGGCCCCACTGACATCACTAGTGATGTCAGTGGGAGTGATTTTGGCTCTGATAGAGCCAAAATCACTCCTGGCCTTGCGGTTGAGAAACTCAACCGCAGGCTTCTGCTCGCAGTGGCGATGGTCGCGATAGTCAAGACCATCGCGACCATCATCCTGCACGCTCGTATATGCTGTTGGTGGTGACCCACAGCTATACGAGCGTCCAGGAGGACGCTCCATATTTATGGAGGTGGGCCCTGATTCAGAGCGAGCGCTCTGGTCAGAGCGTCCGGCTCTGAATCAGGGCCTATAACTTTCTAATTTACCTAAACCCCATAAACACCTATCCTGGAACAATAGCTACCTAAAAAAACAAACCTCAAGTCTAAATTTGCCCCCTACCCTGAGTTAAGCCTTCCCCAAAAAAACCCATAGAGAACAGCAGAAAAGTTGTCCTGAGAATGTCAGAAAAAAGTGACAGTTGGAGCTTTAGATTACTCCCAAATCCTCATTTTTCATGTTTTTGCCTGCAGAAAATTTGGCACGCAGCACTGAGCAACAGTTCTACCATCCCGTGCTAAATTTCAGCTTGGTACCTCCAATGGCTTTTGAGGTGTAGCCCCTTAAACACCATACCTCCCCCTCCGGAATTCTCTATGGGAGAATTGCAGTTTTTTTTAGATGCAGCCTTAATATAAGGGCACTACTATCTATCTATCTATCTATCTATCTATCTATCTATCTATACATATATATATATATATATATATAGGTCCAGTGTGACCCGGCACTTCCTTTGTTGTAGACGGGTTCCCAGTGCCTGACCACAAGATATATACAATCACTGATAAACAGACGGCACTCAGGGAGACTTTGTTTAAGAAAATAAAACCACCAATACTATACCTGCTTGTAATCAATGTTTTGCAGAACCACCTCCTTTATCAAGACATCCACAAAATGCATATAAAAAACGTACCTTATAAAACGATCACCCAGTGCTGGAAACCACGCTGGAGGAGACCCGTCGAGATCCGATGACGTCATCAGTTGCGTGACTATGCCAACGTCACTGTACTCTCATGGGGGTATGGCTATCAACAGTGAAAACCATCACCAAGGTTAAAACAAAAATAAATGCCAAGAACAGATACGCAAAACAGTCAAAAGATGAGTTAATAGATAAGTTAATAGACTAGATGCAGATCGTGCCATTTACAATATGGGTAACGGCAGGGATACAGTACATTATAAGGGGCAAAGCCCCAAACTGACAATTAAGGGCCAAACTGTAGCATAACAGAAACCACATACTATGTATCGCGAGCAGGTGGAGAATACATCCGACGCTGCATAAAACATGACTCATAATTTACCACTAGTGGTGACCTAAAGCATTAAGGCCCTCATTCAGAGATGTACGCTCTGAGCAGAGCGCACGCTCTGAATGAGGGCCGGGCTCCATGAAAATGGAGCGTCCTTCTGGACGCTCGTATAGCTGTGGGTCACCACCCACAGGCTATACGAGCGTGCATTTTGATGGCCGCGATGGTCGAGACCATCGCGACCATCGAAATTGCGAGCCGGAGCCAGCGGTTGAGGTTTTCAACCGCAAGCTCCGGAGTGATTTTGGCTCTATCAGAGCCAAAATCACTCCCACTGACATCACTAGTGATGTCAGTGGGCCGGCTTTTGACGGGAGGCGTTCCCGTGGGAACGCCCCCGGCAGGGAGGCATGCCCCCGGCACGCCTACCAAAGAGGGCGTGCTGTCAATCAACATTGACAGCACGCCCCCTTTGATCGGACACAACGAGCGAAGGACTTTCCTTCGCTCGTCGCGTCTGGCGCATGCGCACGACGGAGCTCCCTCCGTCGTGCGCATGCTCAGTCCAGAACATCGACCCACTTGCGAGCGGACAGCCGCTCGTGAGTGGGTCTGAATCAGGCCCTAAATCTGTACTAGATGTTACCTAAATGATGCAGAACAAAACATGATACAATAAAGAAATGGTACCGAAGAAACCTGTAAGAAACAATGTGCAAATTATAGGAAAATGGAAAAGGATATAATTTAATTAAGGCTAAATGGGTCTAGTTTTAAGGGTATGTATCCATTTGGTCTCTCTTTGAAGTAAGATACGTCCTCTGTTTGCCTCTGTGGATACTGGGGGGATCCAGTCGATCATCTTACAGTGCATGGTGGCCAGGCTATGTATACAGTCACGGAAGTGTTTGGCCACTGGCTGGTCCACAGGTTCCCTTCCAGTGCTGCTCTTATGCTGGATCTGAGTAAAGCTAAGCGATCTCGAGAACATGATGTTATCTATAAATAATGAAGATTTTTACCCATGAGCACAGCTACAGTTCTGTACATTTTCTGGACGTATTGATCACGGTCAATTAGCAATATGAAATTGCTACATCAGTATACAGTATAGACACTGACAGAAACACTATCTTGAGAGCACAAGGTTTTAGAGCTCGCACAAGATAAGCAGAAGATATGCCATCCCTGATTTGTCTGCAGTGACTGAAATGGGGATGGTTGAAATGATCAGAGACCAACTTAGTCAAGTGTTGATGCAAGATATTGCATACATTTAGCAGGTTGGTGGTGCTCCCAGAGTCAGAAACAAGTATAAACTTTGGTAAAAAAAAAGAAGACTCTTTGCTGGGGGCACTCTTATCAGAAGGTGAAAAATGAAAAATGTATTCAAATTTAACTTTTATTCGCATACAGTTAAAAAAGGAAGGTGTTGCAAAACACATAACATACACAAACAATACAGAAATGCAAAAGTGAGTATGCAGACTCATGAACTCTCTATATGAGGAAAATTCACATTCACATGTCAGTAAGAAAGACATTTTTTATGTTAGTCATTAGAGGGAAAAATCCCCCTATATATATGAGCAAAAGTAATTTTGTTATAGCTCTGCAAATTTGTTTTGAAAAAATAATTTTGTGATAGATGAGCCCATATAGAATAAGTCTTTAGGATGTAGAGACAATATTCACAAACATTGTTTTTTTTAAGTGTTAAGTATCGCTAATACTGGTTCATCCACACAGTATCATATCTTTTATAAAGTATCCGAACAGGGTCCTGTTTAAGTCCAAGAGTGTTCAAAACAATTTGGGGTGTACACATTCAGAGATTAATAAAACATTGCATAAAAATACAATATATTACCAATGCATTATTTTTGCTTGAAAAAGAGTATACATAAATAAATAGCATCTATTAGAGTGTACAGTCGTACCCCTCTAGCTGGATGAATCTAAAGAATACTAAATAAGTTAAACCCCTCTGCAGAGAAAATGTATCATCTGATATCCACCTTAAAACATCAGAAGGTATACTGCATATACACCATGTAAGAGACAACATGGTAAGTCATATCACTACATTGGTACAAATTATGATCAAGAGAATACCCTGAGTGACAAATCTCATAGAGTACAGGTATTAAATTCAGATAACCCAATGCATCAAATAAAGCATGTTCCACAGTGTCACCTAAAATAAAACAATTTTACTAAAATAAAGTATATCACAAAGAAATGTGATATATAACCAGGAAAGATAGGTGCCCAGATATAGTCTCCCCCGCTTCTGATGTTTCTTTGTCTTGTGTAAAACAGAGGACACAGGATGAGAGATTGGAGAAAAGAGCTGGTGGGAAGAAAGTAAAGGCGCACTTCTGCTGTCAAACCGCACTGAATGTGCCTATCCTCGTATCAAAAGACATAGCAGGATATGAAACAAACGGCAGGCCAATGAGAGTGCAGGAGGGTTACCTGAGAGAGTTTTAGTCATGTGATGTAATCAGCTGTAAAGAGGTAGCGGGCAGTTCGGTATTCAGGCAGCACCAACGTCTCTAAGCAGAAAAAAGGGGAACACTTGTAATGTCCTAGTCCCATGCATGGAGGGCATCTGTGTGTACAGTAGATGGTGGGTAGCTGTAATGCAGGGCAGTGATCAGCTGCTCGAGACTGTGCGGAGAATCCTTGCATACAGTCTGACGGGAAGGTGCCCGGCCGGCTGCATCACGTGTCCCTGAGTGATGACATAGTTTCTCCAGGGGGTAAGGCTTGTTCACATCTTACAAGCCAGTAGCTGTCACCCCCCTGCAACCAAGAAGATTCTTTTGTACTCGCAATTCTTGCGCGTCAATAGGATCTGAAGCAACCATGTTGATGCTATTTTTCAAATGGACAAAATGATGCTTAAATTCATACCTAGAGACTTTCACCCGAGAGTGTTTACATGTAAAAATAAAGCCCTGGCAGTCCAGAGATCACATGCATTAAAATAGAAAAGTAAGCCTCAAGACAAGAATAAAATCACTTGGGTCCAAGGCTTCTCATATGCCTCCCAGGCCATGATGAATAAAGCCAAACAGTTGTGGCCGGTTGTGATCACTGATTTCTCTTTCACTGCACTTAGTGACATGAACATTAGACCAGCATACATAAAGGGTCGTAGTGTTAAAGATCTGTTAGTGCACGATGAAATTTCGCAGCATGGACCACCAACTCCAGCACACTTCCTTACCAGGAAACCTGGAAAGTGTAGGTGCATTGGGTGGGAGGAGGAGGGATCCAGTCTATAATCATACATATAAGGGTGATCTTTATTTTTATTTGTATATATTATTTCATGATATACAGTAGGATTTTCTTTAATTTTTGAATATGATTGGCTTATATTTCAGAGTATTTGTATATGAAGTGTTTGTATAATATTATATTCCACTTTTGTGATACGTATGTGGTGGGACTATGGGTGTGATACAGTGAACATCTACATTAGATTTTGGCATGGTTTATTATCTTAGGTACCAGCACCGCAATTTGGATTGATGGTTGAATATATGAATTTAGTACCGATGTAGTGTGCCTTTAAAGACTTTTGTTTACATATTGACTGCCATCATGTGATCGGGGGCGTGGTTGTTGTGCGCTCCATGTGGGTTGGAACGCAGGTGAATGCATAGCACTGAATTTGATAATACTGCTTCAATATTGGTTGATTGGCACGCTGGGACTGAAACTTCCGACTATGCATTCCACTAGTATTGAACGCATGTGGTGTTTAGTCCATGGTGCAGGTATTGGTGATCATTTAGCTCTGCTTAACATGTTTGTACATTTGGTGTATGCTCTGCCACTGTTAATGGAGTCTATTTAGATGCATAATGTCACTGCCAAAGGCTAACTGCGATCAGCTGACCGGTATTTCCGGGTATGCATTCCACTACTGTGGAACGCTGACATACGTTGTCTGTAACATGGTATTCCGTGGTATGCAACGTTGCCTGTACCATCTCATTTTAATGATGACATGCTGCACTGTTATATGGATTCACTTCTGCTGTTTCTATGCACACACTTGATAAGGTTTCTAATTGTGTTGGGCTGGTAATTGTTGATCAATTAAGTGGAAGTTTTCATGGTATGGCACTTATAGTTCTACTTGGACAGTCTTTCTGGTTTGTGACTTTGACTGTTGAGCATTATTCTTGAAAAAGGTCTTGCTATGGACTGAAATGTCGAAAAAGGTCTTGTTATGGATTGAAACGTCAACCCCGCACATGTACCCTGTTGATATGCTGTGAGTAAACACTATCGCTTCTAACAAGTCTGGTCAATGCGGTCAGTTTTTTAGAATATATATATTTACGTATATATATATATATATATACTGTATATATATATATATATATATATATATATATATATATATATATATATATATATATATATATTAGAAATGTGCTCCGACCCTCGTGTTTTGGATCTGCATTTTAAAAAAAAACATTTAAACTTACATAATTTTGACTTGATAGCATGACTTGTGAGTGTTTACTTTGCATACAGATATAGTATGTCTGTGGCAATTGCAATATAACACAGACACTGATATGCTCATAGGGAGTGTTCTGAATGTGGATTTAGAAACAATTGTCAGACGTTTAGCTATCATTAGAAATTGTAGGCCTTGTGTCCCATGCTGACAATTGTATTCTAAATAAACATAGGAAAGTCTTTTGTTAAAGTTATCAGACTTCTTGCCAAAGCTTGCTCCATCTGTGAACAGGACAAACTCCATTGTCTGTCATTTTTATTAGTTCAGACAGAAGTAATATTACTGTTTAAAGCTATGTGTATATATATATATATATATATAGTGAATTCACTACAAGTAGAATAATCAGCTAGGCGGTTATTTTACTCCTCGTTTATGCACACGGACCATATCGCTTATCGGGAAAGTGGTGCATGACGGGATGAAGCGAGCGGCTGAAACTTGTTTGAATTTGCCGCAGGTAGAATAATTTACAATAGGTGATTATTCTGCTCCTCATTGTGCAAGCTGACTTTAACGCCCTGTGGGCAGCTGTGTATAACAGGAGGGAGTGCGTGAATGTAGCTCTCTGAAAATTGTTCACCAATCGAAATTCTCAATTCTCAATTGTTAAGTGTTTTCTCAGATGGGTGCAAAGCAATCTCTGGTAAATGGTCGATGATGTGCTGCTGATGGAAGGGCCGACTGGATCGGCCAGGTATATCATGTTTAAAAAGTATGGTGCGTACGCTACAGCATACTGTAGCATATGGGTCAATATGACCAAGGAATGTAGAAACCCTTTTCAGAAGATTGGTAGCTTTGACTCAGAGGTATTGAATAATGTTAGAGATAGTATATGTTTAGTAAAATCTCTACAGAAAAGGATAAAGTTTAATGATTGTTTAAAGTTGTGGCAGCATGAGGGGAACATTTGGCTTAGCGGTGTGCACGTGACACAAACTAGTGTCACGCTCACGCCACAAGGGAGAGTGTATGCAATGCAAAATAGCATTGTGTGCACGCCGCAAAAGAGCGCGCACACACGGCAAGATAGCATTGCTAAAGGTAATGTTAGTAGCGCATGCACACCACCTCCGCCCTATGCGGATGGGGGTGAAGATACAGTCAATCTCAAAAATCATAAAAATGGAAGAAGTAACTTGTACCCTCTCCTGAGTAACTATAAGGAACATGTTTATAATGCAGTTGATGAACTTGTTATAATGTCAGCCCTTTCCCATGTTGCCCAAATGTTAAATATACCATCACCGCAAGCACAGGTAACTGACCCACTAGTACCAGTAATGGAGGTAGCCCCACCAGTGCAGGAAGTATTAACAACCACTGTAACAGTAGCGGAGGTTGTTAATACCATACGTAGTAGTAATAGGCTGAACCCTCAAACAGGTATCAAGGCCAGAGGTAGCAGTGTGGCAGGCTTCCATCCCATATGGACAATAACTGTTCCCAATGGGAATCCGGACACAAATGGAATAGTGACCACCAGGGATGTAGCAATGCATTGTCCATGGACGAGAGCGGAGCTGCATTCCATAATGACAGATTTCCCTGACCCTAGGAAAGAACTGGCAAAGTGCCAGAGATTCGCAAAGGATTTAGGTAATGCTCATGAGCCAACCAACCAAGATTAGCGAGTGGTATTATGGGCATGTCTCCCACACAATTCCGACGTGAAAAAGTTTATCACGGCCTGTGTATTGGAAGGAGATGGTCCCATAACTGATGAAGGTAATTAGGACAACATAACCAGCATTGTCACCCAATTGGACATTTATTTTCCAGTAGTAGTTAACTGGAGTAAAATTTTTACAATTAAGCAGAAAGAGAGTGAGTCTGTAGCAGATTATTTCACCAGAGCGCTGCAGACTATTACCCAATACAAAGGTCTAGAAGATATAAAGGACAACACACACCATAGGGAAATGACAATCATGGTGCTTATGGATGGTCTCAAAGACACTCAAAAGGCCAGGGTTCAGACCTCACTTACTGGATGGAGGGGAGTTATGGTAGACACACTCAGGGAATCTGTAATTGAACATGATAAAAACATCTTCAGGGAGAGAGAAATGCAGAGCGAGAAACTAATGGCCATTAGTATTCAAGCTCTGGAAAGAATGCAAATATCACCTCAGCACTCTTATCACACACAGCCACAATACACCCGTCCCATACAACCTCCAAACCCATATCCCCATACACAATCACAATCTTTCCAAACTCCCCAACCAACACAACAACCTTTCAATACACGTCAACCACGAAGGTGTTATATTTGTAACAAGGTGGTATACATAAGTAGGTTTTGTAAAGCTAGAAAGTGGGAACCACCAAA
The DNA here is from genome assembly GCA_031769625.1 of Taudactylus pleione. Classification (NCBI taxonomy): domain Eukaryota; kingdom Metazoa; phylum Chordata; class Amphibia; order Anura; family Myobatrachidae; genus Taudactylus; species Taudactylus pleione. The sequence continues at coordinate 11,456,338 of JAUIMM010000063.1, forward strand.
GCAGGGAACACCAGGATTCCCACAAGGGGGGCACCCACCACAGTCAGGACAGTTCCAGCAATCACCTGCTCACATTGTAGCAGTAAATGCTTTACTGGAGGAAGACAGTCAGCTCTAGGGGGCAGTTCACACCTGTAGTCTACAGCCAGTCAGGTTAACTAAGGATACTAGGGAAGAACCTGTAATGATAGTTGATATAGATGGTAACAATCATTCTTTTATTGTAGACACAGGGGCAACCAGATCAGTGTTAAATTCTCCTTCCAATTTACAGGTGACCAGCAAGACAGTACCAGCAATGGGTGTAACGGGTAAAGTGCAACATTATCCTTTAACCAAATCTGCAGAGGTTACTATCGGACCATTGCATACCAGGCATTCCTTTCTCCTTGCAGCAGCGGGCCCTACAAGCCTACTGGGAAGGGATTTGTTATGTAAAATGGGTTACAACATTTATTGTACCCCTTATGGTATATTTCTAGATATCCCAGAGAGAGTTGTACACGAGGTAAGGAATAAATTGGACACTCCCCAAGGGTTAATGTTTCACTCTACCGTTTCAGACAAACATCCATCTCAGGTAGAGCAGATGGTATCTCAAATATCAGGGTCCCTCTGGACCAAAGATGGACAAGACCCTGGATTGATGTCAAATGTAGCTCACGTAATGGTAAATCTAAAAAGTGGTAGGCAAGCTCCAAAAATTCCCCAGTACCTGTTAAAACCCGAAGTAGAGATAGGGGTTTATCCCATAATTGAGTGGTTACTACAATAGGGAATTTTAGTCTGTACAGCAAGTGTAGCCAATAGTCCCATTTTTCCAGTGAAGAAGGCTGGGGGGAGGGGCTGTAGATTAGTACAGGACCTTAGATGGGGTTAATAAGGTAGTTGAGAGCCAATTCCCCGTAGTGCCAAACTCAGCTGTCATCCTCATGCAAATCCCAACATCTGCAACCCATTATACTGTCATTGACCTCTGGTCTGCCTTCTTCTCTGTCCCTCTACAACCTGACTGTCAGTTCCTATTTGCATTTACATACAGGGGGGTACAATACACATGAACACGATTTCCCCAGGGCTTCATAGACAGCCCCAGTATCTTCTCCCAGGCCTTACATGACTGTTTACAATATTTTCAACCTGCCAATGGATCTGTTCTAATACAATAAGTAGACAATTTATTGTTGTGTTCTGATTCGTTTAAATGATACTAAACTACTGTTGCTTCATCTCTCACAGACAGGACACAAGGTTTCTAAGGACAAATTACAGCCATGCCAGATTACCATCGCGACCATCAGGGCTTGCAACCAGACACTAAAGTTGGGTCTGGGCACTCGCAAGCCCCAGGGAGCTTTCTGCTCTGATGGAGCAGGAAGCTCCCCACTGACATCACTGATGATGTCAGTGCGGCCGCCCACAAAATGTCAATCCTCAAGGAACGCCTCCTTTTTGGAAACCACCCCCCCGGGCCACTTACAAAAAGGGGCGAGTTATCGATCAACATCAACAGCCGCCCCTTTTGTAGCGAGCTCCGGAGTGGGAGAGTTTCTCTCTCACTCCAGGGCTTGCGCACGCGCAGTGTGGCCGCTGCACGTGTGCAGGGCTACCCATTGACCCGGTTGTGAGCACATCGGTGCTTGCAACCATGTCTGAATGACCCCCTTAGTCTCTTCCTCAAAGCCTGATCGTGTCATACACACAGGGGAAACAGAGCAGGCTTTCCTTAAACTTAAGGACAGTCTGACAAGAGCACCTGCATTGGGAATACCAGATTATGAAAAACCTTTTGCTTTATACTGTACGGAAGCTAATGGTTGTGCAGCAGGTGTCCTCACACAAAAATATGGTGATGCCAGTAGGCCCGTAGCATACTACAATGCACAATTGGACATGGTGGCAAGATCACTCCCAACATGTTTAAGAAGTGTAGCAGCGACTGCTCTATTGGTCAGTAAGAGTGAGGATGTAGTATTAGGCCATGATATGACTGTTTATAAACCCCATGTTGTATCTGCTTTGCTGAATTCTGCCCAAACCAGACATGTTTCCTCAGCTAGGCTCACATTATGGGAACCAGCTCTAATAGCACCTGCAAACATCACCATTAAAAGGTGCAGTACGTTAAACCCAGCAATGTAGTTACCATATGGCCTCAGGATGCACAAAGGGTGGAGAGATGTGAGTCGTTGGTGAAAGGTGAGTTCTGCAGGTATACTGATGCACATGATTGTATGGAATATTTGAATCAGACCTTTACTTCAAGACCTGACATACATGATACACCTTTAGAAAATGTAGATGTGACATTTTACATGGATGGGAGTTGTCATAGACAAACTGACACTGGAGAGTTATGTACAGGTTATGCTGTGGTAAATGATGAGAACATTATAGAAGCCGAACCCCTTGGTCCACCCCACTCAATGGTGAAGCTAGTGGCATTAAGAAGAGCGTGTGAATTAGCAAAAGGCAAATCTGCTAATATCTACACTGACTCCAGGTATGCCTTCGGGGTAGTACATGATTTTGGTGCTCTATGACGTCTAAGAAATTTTATGACAGCAGAAGGCACACCAGTTGCACACTCAAAACATATAAAAGGACTATTGACAGCAATCCAAATGCCAAAGGCAGTGGCCATCATTAAGTGTAAAGCCTATACATGTTAGGACGATCCGGTGTCACTGGGCAATAACAGGGCAGACGAAGCTGCCAAATGGACAGCAGGTTTAAGAATGAACATACCAATTAATCAAATGATGGTTTTTCAAACGATTGATATGCAAAAGTTAATTGAGAAATTTGTGTTCCATTCAGGAAAAGGTAGTCTGGAGATCCAAGGGATATGGACAAGAGTCCTCTGGACTCTGGAGAGATGGACAAGGTAAGCCGGTGGCACCCAAGGCATACTACCCAAGCTTGGCTAAGGCAGCGCACGGTCTGACTCACCTGGGAAAGCAAGGTATGTGCAAATTGGTCAGGGCATATTGATGTGCACCAGGTTTCTCTTCCCAAGCCGAAAAGAGGGCAATGTCCTGCTTGACATGCTTGAGGAAGAACTTTGGAAAAATGATAGCAACCAAGCCATCTCACATCCCTCCGTCAGACGGACCTTTTCAGGTAATACAAATTGACTTCATCCAATTACCACCCTGCAGGAATCTCAAGTATGTATTAGTGTGCACAGATTTGTTTTCTAATTGGGTTGAGGCATATCCAGCTGCCACTAATACTGCTGTGTTTACTGCTAAAAAGATTGTACAGGAGTTTGTATGCAGATACGGTATCCCTAGAATTATTGAAAGTGATAGGGGTACGCATTTCACAGGTGATGTCTTCCAGATGGGTATTAATAGTAAACTTCACACCCCCTATTGACCACAGGCCAGTGCGAAGGTGGAGAGAGTGAACGGAACTATTAAAAATAAGATCATTGCAGAAACTGGACTAGGATGGCCAAAGCCTTACCGCTAGTCCTTCATAGCATCAGGACAACTTCCAGACCCCCTCTCAATCTGTACCCCTTTGAAGTACTGTTTGGTAGGCAACATCATTCGATTAAAAGTCCGCAGGAAGATTTGAAGAGTAACAACGAGGTAACTGTAAAGTATCTTATAACAATGAGTAAACAGTTGAAGCAGCAGCAACAGAAATTTAAATTGTTGTCACCTGATATGCCTGAAACAAACTGTCATGATGTTGAACGTGGAGAATTTGTTATGATCAGAAATTTCTTACATTTAGTTTGTCTGACAGATCAGTGGGAAGGCCCGTATCAGGTGTTGCTGACGAGTACAACTTCCTTGAAAGTGGCAGAGAGAGATACCTGGGTCCATTCCACTCACTGCAAAAAGGTTAACCAACTGGTGGAGAAACAAGGTGGAGTCGAGACAGATAACCTAGACCTGTCAATTGCGAGCTTGTTCCAGGAGAGTTAAAAGTTGCAGTGAGACACCTGAGCTAAAAATAAATTTGTAGATCACTGTTTCAGCAATGGAGTGGTGTGTTGGTGTTATGTCTGTGTCTTCTTCCAGAGTTTTTATCATCGTAGTTTGCTTCGGGATTTCTGGTTTCTGTGACAGAGGACTGATGATGATATCGATGGAGTGGAGTTGGGAGAAGGAGTTGTAAACCAATCAGGGGAGTATCTGACCAAACTCAGTACAGTAATTGCTAAGAGATCTGTTAGCCTGGAAACTCGGAGACAGTGTGAAGGTTTATCGTCTGAGGAATATCGTATTTGTGAGTTTTGTGGATCCCTAATTGATGAGAGATGCGCCCAATGGTGCCAACGTATGTATAATCAGTATTGTGGTGGGTATCCTTTAGAGGATTATCATACCATGGTGGGCAAAGTTTTAAACCAGACTGACTGTTGGGTGTGCTCTCACGTGCCTCAGGGACAACATAATGTAGGGTTAGTGCCATTTCCATTAAATGTCTCTGAGGTCAGAATTGCAACAAGGGAAGATGCTGGTTGGAAAATTTCTTATGTCCAAACCACCTCATTGTAAACTCCACCAGAATCAAGTAGATAGATCACTTTTGTGTTTGAACATCACCAACTTCAACAAATCAGGAATTTGTGAGGTGACTGGGAATAACCAGACGATGACCTTCTCACTAAGAGCTGATAATTAACCTATACATTTTGAACTTTTATGCACAATTAGATTAGGTGGGAGATACTTCCAGTATCGGTATACATGTAGTGACATCAAAGAAATGGTTGGTAGGGTACCAGAAGGGTACTGTGCCTGTGTTATACAACCAGAAACGTGTGTTAGTCAGATGGGAGAACCTGAGAGAGAAACATTTGCTATGGAAATGTGTTTAATAATTATGATGCATTCTATCCCTTATGTTCTCCCCGATTATGTGTATTTTATATGTGGAAGGAAAGCACATAAGTGGCTCTCTCTGAGTTCCAAAGGTTTATGTTACCTGGGAAAGGTACTCCCAGAAGTTATGACCCTTACACATGTTGAAATGCTTGGTATTCATAAAAACACACCATCACCTTCACTCACAGTATGAACACAGAGACAAAAAAAATATGATACCTGGTGATGTACATACAGCCACACAGTTGATTAGCAAAACAACTGGCTTTCAAGTTTTAGTAGCATTGGATCCCACCAGGAATGCTCGGGGTACTTTAAAGTTTAGATACATCCAAGATCTTGCAAAATTAATAGATAATATCACCAAGATGTTTGATGACACATTCAAATACACAGGTAAAGAGTTACATACTTACAAGAAAGAACTGGTGCAGCATAGACTAGTATTGAATTATTTAACAGCTGTCACTGGAGGGTACTGTGTGACCTTAGCCACCCAATTTGGTGTAAAGTGTTGCATGTACATCACAAATATTACTAGTGACCCCAAGGAGATGATAGACCTGAAGATGGACAAAATTCTGCAGCTGAAATGGGAATTTCAGAAGAACCATAATGCTTCAGTGGCTGAAGTAGAGGAAAAGGTAGAAGAGTGGTTCTCATGGTTGAACCCTGTAAAATGGTTCTCCAGTCTCGGAGAGTGGGTCCAGGAAATGGTTGCTAGTATAGGTTAACTCCTGATCCTCATATTGGTTGTCATCTTAGTAATTGGCTTATGTGTCAGATGTGTTCCTGCTGTGTTGAAGTGTGGAAAATATAATGCTAGAGTAAACCGAGAGATCGAAATTATGATGGTGGTTAGTAGTAATAACATGAATACTAAGTTAAATGAAGAACTGCATTACAATCCTGAACTAGAATGTTCCATCAGATGATGTATAGATTTAGCCATGCATAAAATGTATTATTAAATGTTATTTCAAACATCTTAAATAATGTAAGTCCCTATCCCCTTCAAGACTTCCTTTATAGGATAGATGCATCCCCACATCTTTCCCATGATCTTCCAAGATCCATGGTGTGCGTATAAGGGTAGTTTTATGTCCCTCCCAGAGACACATTGTTGATGGTTTAATGACCATATTGTGCCATCCCATAACATAACTTTAAATAATATTTATTAGTGTATGACTGAATAAACTTTAAGACCAGAGTGTGATAGCGTATTTTATGCTATCAAAGGGTGGACTGTCAAAGCCGAATGGTTGGCTGAGACCTAAATTGTAAAAATAATATTTGCACAATGCCATCTTGCATAGTCAGTATAATATTATTGTGCATGGCATTATTTTAGTGTTATGTACATTTGCCATGTTACTGCACACTATTAAAGTCTTTACATAATCAGGAATACACATACAGTCAGGTCCATAAATATTGGGACATTGACAGAATCTTCATATTTTGGCCTCTATTCACCACCACAATGGTTTTGAAATTAAACAAACAAGATGTGCTTTAACTGCAGACTTTCAGATTTAAATTTAGGGTAATTACATCCAAATCGGGTGAATGGTGTAGGAATTACAACAGTTTCAATATGTGCCTCCCACTTTTTAAGGGACCAAAAGTAATGGGACTATCAACTCAAAAGCTATTTCATGGACAGGTGTGAGCTATTCCCTCATTATTTCATTATCAATTAAGCAGGTAAAAGGTCTGGAGTTGATTCTAGGTGTGACATTTGCATTTGGAATCAGTTACTATCAACTCTCAATATGAGATCCAAAGAGCTTTCACTATCAGTGAAGCAAGCCATCATTAGGCTGAAAAATCAAAACAAACCCATCAGAGAGATAGCAAAAACATTAGGTGTGGCCAAATCAACTGTTTGGAACATTCTTAAAAAGAAAGAATGCACTGGAGAGCTCAGCAACACCAAAAGACCCGGAATACCACGGAACACAACTGTGGTGGATGACAAAATAATTATTTCCCTGGTGAAGAAAGACCCCTTCACAACAGTTGGCCAAATCAAGAACACTCTCCAGGAGGTAGATGTATATGTATCAAAGTCAACAATCAAGAGAAGACTTCACAAGAGTGAATATAGAGGGTTCACCACAAGATGCAAACCATTGGTGAGCCACAAAAACAGGAAGACCAGATTAGAGTTTGCCAAACAACATCTAAAAAAGCCATTACAGTTCTGGAACAACATCCTATGGACAGATGAGACAAAGATCAACTTGTACCAGAGTGATGGGAAGAGAAGAGAAGGAAAGGAACTGCTCATGATCCAAAACATACCACCTCATCAGTGAAGCATGGTGGTGGTAGTGTCATGGCGTGGGCATGTATGGCTGCCAATGGAACTGGTTCTCTTGTATTTATTGATGATGTGACTGCTGATAAAAGCAGCAGAATGAATTCTGAAGTGTTTCAGGCATTATTATATGCTCATATTTAGTCAAATACTTCAGAACTCATTGGACGGCGCTTCACAGTGCAGATGTACAATGACCCGAAGCATACTGCATAAGCAACCAAGGAGTTTTTTAAGGCTAAAAAGTGGAATGTTATGCAATGGCCAAGTCAATCCCCTGACCTGAATCCAATTGAGCATGCATTTCACTTGATGAAGACAAAACTGAAGGGAAAATGCCCCAAGAACAAGCAGGAACTGAAGACATTTGCAGTAGAGGCCTGGCAGAGCATCACCAGGGATGAAACCCAGCATCTGGTGATGTCTATGTGTTCCAGACTTCAGGCTGTAATTGCCTGCAAAGGATTTGCAACAAAGTATTAAAAAGTGAAAGTTAGATTTAGGATTGTTTAGTTTGTCCCATTACTTTTGACCCCTTAAAAAGTGGGAGGCACATATAGAAACTGTTGTAATTTATACACCGTTCACCTGATTTGGATGTAATTACCCTCAAATTAAATCTGAAAGTCTGCAGTTAAAGCACATCTTGTCTGTTTCATTTCAAAGTCATTGTGGTGGTGAATAGAGGCCAAAATATGAAAATTCTGTCAATGTCCCAATATTTATGGACCTGACTGTATATTTAAATACTTTATATATTCAGTGCTGACAGACAAGTCTTGTGGACATGTCTGGGACTAGTAATTGGAATACACAAAGATATTGTGAGTTTTTACTTTGCATACAGATATAGTATGGCTGTGGCAATTGAAGTATAACACAGACACTGATATGCTCATAGGGAGTGTTCTGAATGTGAATTTAGAAACAATTGTCAGACATTTAGCTATCGTTAGAAATTGTAGGCCTTGTGTCCCATGCTGATGTGGTTAAGAAGAACTGACAATTGTATTCTAAATAAACATAGGAAAGACTTTTGTTAAAGTTATCAGACTTCTTGCCAAAGCTTGCTCCACCTGTGAACAGGACAAACTCCATTGTCTGTCAATATTTTTTGTTCATACAGAAGAAATATTACTGTTTGACGCTATGTAAATATATATTTATACATTAATATATATATATATATATATATATACATATTTATATATACACTTAAACAATCACATGGGCATCCACAATGTGTGCACACACACACATATATACATACATATATATATATATATATATATATATATATATATACAGTTGCAATTGTAAATAGAAGTACACACAGCGCATGTTTTGCACTGTAACACAACCCCTGCACACAGCGCACCTTTTCCGCTGCATTTAGACACACAATGCATACTTACATATAATCATAAATATACACGCACCTATAAAGGTTCCTGCACATTATGGTTTATATTAAGGTTATTAATTATGATGTAAAATGTATGTATTTGATATCTAAGGTTTAGTACATGATAAGCAGACCATGTTTGGACCATGCTAAACCACTGTCTATTTGCAGATCTCTGGTTCCATCTGCAAGGAGATCACAACATACATCTGCAAGTTATGGATTATAGAGAATTAGGTGTTAGAATGTACTTTGTATGTAGTATCTATTGATTAGTTAAAACACACACAAAGAGCCATTGGAGGGCTGAACTACGATTGTACAAACTGACCTATGACAGAAGAACCAAGAAGAAGAACCAATTGGATTATGCCAACTCGTTTCTATTGTATTGCCCACTCTCTGTACTGTATATATTCAGGCGCTCTATTTCCAGTAGTTAGTCATCATATTCTTTCTTTTGACGGAGGCTTCACCTTTGATGCTGGATCCAGAGCGTCTCGTATGTATCGACTGTACCTTGTTTATGTATAATCTTTTGTGCTAATTGTATTTAGATCACAGCGTGTAACTAAATGCTTTTCATGTGAATAATAACTTTTTGTGCTTTGGAACCACACTCAAAGTCTGGAAAGCAATTATTTCTTGTGCAACTTCAACGCTAAATAGCGACATTTGGGTATAAAGATTATCAGATATTCATAATGTGTATAAACTATTTCAATCACTTGCTTTCATTGTCTAAATTACAGTAGACAAGTACAGTAAAAGCTAATTGCAGGTTGGTTGCTGTGGTTCAGAGTAAACTTGGCATCTAAATGCATTATTTGTAAGCAGCCCTATTGTCCAGACAGAGTGACTAATTAGCTAGCAGCCATTTTTCCTCTTTTTGACAAAGGATAATACTTTAAGTTCCAGTAACATATAAATTACATCTTCAATGTAATTTCACTATGGTACTGACTTGGTCAGTTGAGAGTTTGTAGGAGAGTAAATGTCTTTGCATAATAAGTAAAATATCAAAGATCCCATACTGTTGAGACTATGAATTGGGGATATTAGTGTTGTGGATAATGGGCTAATGTGATCTGTTATTGACCTTGCTATTCATCATATTTAACATATGCCACAATGGAGGTGTAACTAAAATACAATCAGTGTTGCCTTTGTGACCCCCCCCGAGTCCTACCCCCCACTTGACAGACACTGAGACAGACTTACTATATTGTTTTTACTGCCTGTCTGCAGTGCAGTGCCACAGCCCACAGATCCTCTCTCCCGGGTCCTGGCCACTCTCCCCGCAGTCAGTGACAGAGGCCGCGCTGATTTCACAGCACTCTTCCGGGCCTTCCCGCAGTCAGTGCCAGCCGCTGGTGCCAAGTTGCAGCATCAGTGTCTTGGCTCTTCATAAGGGGCAGACACAGGGTCGTGGGCGGTCACATGCTACAGTAATGTCTGCGACCAGAGAGAACAGGGAGTGCAGAGCAGACATGGTGGAGGAGGAGCGCCGCTAATGATGATCGGTGCTCAGCTCAGCTCCTCCTCTGTTTTAGAAATACTAGCAGCAGGTAGGTTGAACGGCCGGGACCTGGGTGACAATGGGGGAGTTGCCCCCTTCAGGGCTGGCGCCTGGCGGCAACTGACTCCTTTGTCTCAGGGAGTTCTGCCTCTGTTCAGGGGCAGAACTATGGGAGACAATGGAGGTGCCTGCTGCAAGGCTCCAGCCCTGAAGGGGCACATCCACCATTGTCCACAACATATTCACCCCACTTAGGGCTGTAACTATGTACCTGGAGTGTACCGTCACAGCCGCCCATTCCATGACACCTCTTCCCGGCACCTGAGAAGCCACCATACACTAGTAGAGAGCTCCATGTCAGACCATCAGCTGCTGCCATTGTCTGTCTTTAGCCTGTCTGCATGTGAATTGCTACATTACAGTGCTAGCGGCTGTGACGTCTGGGGCGCACCAAATTGTAACTTGCCTCCGTGTGTCTGTGATGAATTTACGCCACTGTATAGAGTCATATAGTTTATTTTATTTTATAGAACTGTTTGTTAAATTGTGCACTTAAATCTGTTAGAGAACGCAGAAAGTGAACTTGTCCCAAATGTCTGAAACACTTACAAAAGAAAATCTGCCAAAAGGTTCTATTCATGTATAAAGCAAACAGAATTGCTGTGTCACTTTGCATTGTACTATCACATGTCCAGCTTATCTGCAGACAAACCTAGATGTTTCCCTGAATACAGGAAATAGATTTATTTTAAACAAAATACTTGAACGTTTCAGTGCAAAATTAAATAATGCCTTTATGAATATTCTTCTAGACAGAACTGAAAGGACTGGTGACTCAGAGTTCACATGAGGCATTTTTTTCGATAATGGATGTATAAACTTAATATTTGTTCCCATTCAGTACATCGAAATTGGATTTAATGAAAATCTCACACTAAGAACACACATATCTCTAAATATAATATATATTAAATAAGTAAAATAATTAATAACTGTTACACTATTTGCAGTACAGTTAAAAGGGTTGATGTACAATGCGAGCAGTGAGCTACAAATGTGTATAGACTTGAGATTAGTTTTCAAATGAGTACCTATTATACCTTTAATTTTTCATTTACACAAGGCTATATTTTTTATTTGCTAGTGTGTTGTTGCTTTTAAATCCAGTACATGATGTACTGTACATTATTTATCCCAGTCACTTCAACACAGATACTTGAACACTTGAAACTTGAACATACATTGTGAACTCATATTGCAATGTAAAAAAGAACAGTGGATTGATCTTGTCTGGTGTTTTCCATTTCATTTAGTATAAATGAGCAGATTTTATTTTGTTTTATACTAGTGGGAAAGGAAAATATATATTATAAAGTAACTGTACATTATATAGTGACCATGAACTGCGGGTCTGATTCAGAGCCGCTCGCTCTGACAGAGCACTCGCTCTGAATCAGGGCCGGGCTTTTTTTTTTTTTGAAGCGGCCTCTTGCATAGCTGTGGGTGACCACCCACAGCTATTGCGAGTGGCCATGATGATGGTCCGCGATGGTCAAGACCATCACGACCATCGGGCTTGCGACGAGATCCTTGTGGTAGGGCCTCGTTGCCGCAAGCCCCAGAGAGATTTCGGCTCTAACAGAGTCGGAATTTCTCCACTGACATCACTCGTGATGTCAGTGGGGCCGCCCCCAAATGGCAGGCGTTCTCATGGGAATGCCTCCATTTGGTCAGGCATGCCCCCGGCCTGCCCACCAAAGGGGGCGAGCTGTCACTCAACAACGACAGCTCGCCCCCTTTGGTGCGAGACCCAGAGCGACGGATTGCCCATCGCTAGCTGGGTCTCATGCATGCGCACGATGGAGCCGGCTCCGTCGTGCGCATGCATTGTGGGCCACCATCGACCCGGTTGCGAGCGCTCAGCGCTTGCAACCGGGTCTGAATCAGACCCTGTGTTCCTCAGGGTGTGTCCCTACAGAATATCAACACTGTACATTTGAGAGGAGTCAATAGATCACACAAAGGTAATGGGACATTCTTTATAGCGGTAACCCTACATAGGGCCTGATTCAGAGGTCAACGCAATATGATGTTTACGCAGTTGAGCTATTATCAGTAATGTACGCGTGCATCTGAGTCTCAATGCTAATGCATCAAGTTTCATTACTGATGTCGATCACAGTAAGAATTTATTTGCAAAGTGATTGACAGGCAGGGACCATTTGCGGAAGGCATTGGGGAGTGGCAACTTAAACGCAATCATGTCGCGACCATTTTCGGGGTGTGTTTCTGCCTGTGACTGCAATCCTGTCCGCATTCCAAATGGCTCCGACATCTCAATTCCTGTAGCCATTCTGCACAACCTTCGGCTACTCAGAAGTCCGATAATCAACAGATCTGTGACCAAGCTGTGTCGCTGAAGGCAGTAGCTTGGATTCGCAACATTTGCATATTTGTTTTACAGCATCTGCATACAAATTTGCAGCTGCAGTGGCATTAGCGTACATCTCTAAATCTGGCCCATATTCTTTTTTTCCATACAGAGCAACTTCTGTTCTTTTTCAGCATGCATCTGATTATCTTTTTGTAAGCTGGAAAAAATGTGACTGTGGTTGCCATAGTTTTCACATAATACTGTTCATAATTATAGTTCATTAATAGTAGCCTGATGAAATAAACCAAGGAAAAAGGTAATTGCTAATCTTCTTTTTATAACCTGCCAATTTAAGTTAATTTCATTGCAAAAAATGAAGTGTGCATGAAAGTCTTTCCTCTGAATAACTAAGCTACTCACTCTTTGGTCTACTCAATGAAATCACCGTATTTCAACTAATGATATGCTCTGCAACCCGTTAAAAAAGATATGAATAGCTCTAAATTTGCACTATGATTCCTACTCATCTACAATTATGGACCGTATTCAATTAGAAGTGAAAAGTCCATTGGCGGACTTTTCGCTGTCATCACTGGTTTCAGGTGCGAAAAAGTATCGCGCACGTGCCTGCGTATCCCTGTATTCAATTTGAAATCTGTTAAAACGGGACCCGGCGAAATGCAAACAGATGAAAACTGCTGTAATTTTTGTGGAAATCAGCCTGATACCCCCCCAACAGATGCTCTGTCATGGGGGTTCACTATAGGTACCCTCGATTAGCCAAGCTAAAGGTATTTGGGGTCTTTGAATGGTCTCAATAGGTGCTATTTAGAGTCTTTGGGACAGTGGTGAAGAATAGCATTTAGCCACTTTTTAGGTGAAATAAGTAGTTTCAGCAAATTTTGGGGTGCATGAAAAGGGTGCAAGCATATTTTAAAGTTGCTCAAATCAAGCATTAAAAAGTGCCAAAAATTAACCTTCAGCAAACACCTGCAATCCAAAAAACACCTCCACCATACTTGCAGACCCCCCCAAAGGCTATTTCGCTAGTTTTTGTACCCCCACTTTGATTATTTTTGTCCACTTTTCCAAAGTGCTTTTTGGGGTGTCTTTTGTGGGGGGGCTAGCATTTTTTGAAGCCATTAGTGTCAAGGGGGGTGTAAAAGGGTTTAGGGGAGTTGCCACAATTTTGCACCCCAAAATCCCAATTCTGCACCTTTTTCCACTTTCATAGGCAAAACTTCTGACTTTTGTGTTACACTAAATAACCATGCAGATCCACTAAAATGCGTATGTCTGCTTTGGATCCATGGGCAGTGCAGATGATCCCCGATGTGGCCACTTTGAGTGTGACTTTGAATCAGGCCCTGTATCAGTATTGCTCCCTAAACCATGTAGCTAAAATACACAATCATAACAAAACTGGGCAATATCATGCTTTCCTTTGCTCGGTACTTCATAAATGACTCTGGGATTGGCCAGCATATGGTAAATTAAAAAATTTAAGTTTATTGAAAATTAGGCAGCCCCATAGAGCCTGTAATAATGAATTGATGCAAACTAGCATGGCTAATTGGCCCATTAGTGCCCCCATGTCCTTATTTTATATATATATATATATATATATATATTTCTATATGTTGTGTGTGTACATACTGTGTATATATATATATATATATATATATATATATATATATATATATATATATATAATCTTTTCTTACTATCTGGTGCTTTGGAGCCTTATAAATCAATGATAATGGTGATAGTAAAAATGATAATAATAACAATAATAATAATAATAATAATAATAATAATAATAATGAAAATATTCTGTAGTACTATGGTGTACAGGTATGGAATGTATTATCCAGAAACAATTTGCAGTATTTGCACTGTGAGTATTTCATACATGGAGGCATGTGCCCTGGTGCTGAGTAATACACATATTGGATTTAATAAATACAGTAGCATATTTATACTAGAGATGTGCACCGACCCCAGAGTTTTGGCTTTGGTTTTGGATCCGGATTCATCTTCGTGTTTTGGCTTTTCAAAACCACTATTACGTGTTTTGGTTTTGGATCTGTATTTTTTTCAATTAAAAAAAACAGCTAAAGTTAAGTCGTTTTGACCTGTTTTCATGCAATTCAAAACCAAAGCTCAGTTTTTAAATCTGAGTTCCAAACCACTGGAATATTAGAACCAGGACTCGGTTCAACTTGGTACCCCAAAGCGATTCCGAATTCTGTTCACTTCAGAACTCCTAAATTCTGTTGTCAGTTCTCTAAGAACCGGACCTGCACATTTCTAATTTACACTCATATGGAGAGGCATACAATGGTGCCAGAAAGTTTGTGATTCCTTTAAGATTTTTATGATAACACACAAAATGCTATGTATGTATTGTATCAGTCAATGAGAAGACAATAAGTTGTGCATTTGGGTGGCCTTGTTCTATTTAAAATACATATACCAGAGTCTTCACTGCCAAATACCATGCCTTGATCAAATTATATTACTGAAGACCTTAGGAAAACAGTTGCATGCTCAGTATACTGGAAGGGGTGGTGTTGGGTTCTGAAAGACAGAAAACCAACTTCTAAGGGTGTTGAAGTAGCTATAAGTAAGAATGGGCCAAAATTCCCTTAAGCCAAAGTGACTGATCAAGAATTGCTGTAAACATTTTATTGAAGTTATTGCTGTTCAAGAGTGTCACGCCAGTTACTGAATCCAAAAGTTCACATACTTTTTCCAATAAAGAAACTTAATGTTGGATTAATTTGACCAATACATTAGTTCTAAAGTTTAACAAAGAATGGCAAATCAATCAGAGTCCACTTAGAAGTTGTAAAATATATCTCAAACCTACAGTACCTAAATGACCCTTACCTATTGCTAAGTGTTACAGCTACACAATGGAAATCTAAGATGATGGACTCATACACATATTAAAACTAGAGATGTGCGATGACCCCGTGTATTGGTTTTGGTTTTGGATCTGGATCTCCCCTGGTTTTGGATCTGGATTGGTTTGGCCAAAACCTCACCTCTGTGTTTTGTTTTTGGGTTTTGGATCTGGATTTTGTCTTAAAAAATAAAAAAACAGCTAAAATCACATAAAATGGGCCTTTTTTGTTCCTACAGTATTAATAACCTCAATAACATTTATTTCCACTCATTTCCAGTCAATATTGACCACCTCACAGCTCACAATATTGATTTTTTCATCTAGTTAAAGGGTCAAAACTGATTGATATAATTATTAATAGAGTTGAGGACTGTGCAAAGATGATGGTTGGGATACCCTTGAGGATTGAAGAATTGATAGTTGATATTTGGTGCAGCCCCTGGCTGTAAAATTGATAGTGAATTAATTAAAAAACAATTCATTGGTGCAGACCCGGGCTGAATAATTAATAATAAAAAGAAATTCAATGGTGCAGCCTCTGGTTGTAAAATTGATAATACATACATTAAAAAACAATTCATTGATGCAGTCCCAGGCTGAATAATTAATAATAATTTAATTAAAAAGGTAAAAAACAATTTGGTGGGTGCAGCCCCTGGCTGAATAATTAATAATAAAAAGAAATTCTTTGGTGCAGCCCCTGGCAGTATAATTGATAATAAATTTAAAAACAAATCATTGGTTCCTAAACCAACCATAACATTAATTTAAAATGTCACACAGCAATGCCCCAACCATCACATAATGGAAAGGAAAAAGGTGCAAGATGGAATAGTCCTTGGGCTCTCCCACTCACCCTTATGTTGTATACGAAACAGGACATTCACAGTTTAACAAACCAATCATTTCAGTTACAAGGACTGCCAATTGTGGCTGAAATTATTGGTTTGTTTGGACCCCCATAAAACAAGCTGCCAATGTGATATGGACATGGAAATGAAAATAATCCCATACACAAACTGGCTTAACATTACTAGTTGTCATCATCCTCGTCCTCGTTATCCCCATCAGTGTGTACATCCTCTTCTTCACACAATATTAATTTGTCCCCGCTGGAATTCAGCATAGGTGCCTCTGTAATTTTTTTATGTAATTGTTGGTAGAGGTCTTCCTCGTGGAATTTGGAATTCATTTTAATGAACATCATCTTTTCCACATTTTGAGAAAGTAACCTCCTACACCGATTACTGATAAGATTGCCAGCTGCACTGAAAACTTTTTCGGAGTACACACTGGACGGTGGACAACTTAAGTAATGCAAAGCCAGTTTGTGTATGGGACTCCAAATTGCCTCTTTTTTCTGCCAGTACTGAAAGGGACTGTCTGGAATGCCTATTAGGATGTTATCTCTGAAATAGTCCTTCACCATTCTGTGAATGGAGACCGTATCACACATAGTCATGGTAGAAGACATGTCACTAGTAGGCAGTTCTCTCAGGCTCGATCATATGTCATTTTTTGGTGACTGACCTGCATGACCAGCAGGCATTCTGTAAGGAAAATTTAGTCTTTTCCTGGCAGCTGCAGAAACTGAAGGAGGAGATGATGGCATTTCACGTGCCACTGTAGCTGACAATTTTTTTACCAACATCTTTTTGCCCAGTTTTAGATTTTGGTCTGTTGGAAAAAAACTCACAAGGTAGGACTTAAACCTAGGATCTAGAATGGTCACCAAAAGATATTTTTCAGATTTCAATAGATTGATGACTCTTGGATCCTGGTGAAATGAATCAAGGGCTTGATCCACATACTGTGCACAATCACTCCATTTCACCTCATACTTCAGTTTCTCCAGCTGTTTTTGCAAAAGTCTAATGAGGGGAATGACCTAACTCAAGCTGCCAGTGTCTGAACTAACTTCACGTGTGGAAAGTTCAAAGGGTTTGAGAACCTTGCACAACACGCAAATTATTCTCCACTGCGCTTGAGTAAGGTGCATTCCCCCTCCACTGCCTATGTCATAGTCTGTTGTACAGCCCTGGATGGCCTTTTGCTGTTCCTCCATCCGCTGAAGCATATAGAGGGTAGAATTCCACCGAGTTACTACCTCTTGCTTCAGCTGATGGCAGGGAAAATTCAACAGTACCTGCTGGTCATGCAATCTTCGACAAGCGGTTGCCGAATGCCTAAAATGTCCAGATATTTTGCGCGCCACGGAGAGCATCTCCTGCACGCTCCTGTCATTTTTTTAAAAATGTTGCACCACCAAATTATTTGTGTGAGCAAAACATGGGACATGTTGGAATTCACCCACATGTAAAGCTCTCACAATATTGCTGGCATTGTCCAAAATCACAAATCCAGAGGAGAGTCCAAGTGAAGTAAGCCATTTAGCAATGATTTCCCTGAGTTTTTCTAAGAGGTTCTCAGCGGTATGCCTCTTAGTGAAACCAGTTATACAAAGAGTAGAATGCCTCTGTATCAGCTGGCTTTTGGCAGATGTTGCTGCTGCTGTTATAGGTAATACACCTACCTAGTGGGCTGTCACAGTCATGTAATCCTTAGTTTGCCCTGTCCCACTTTTCCACATATCAGTGGTCAAGTGGACAGTGGGTACAACAGCATTTCTAAGCACATTAATAAGGTTTTTTTAATGTCCTTTTACAGACTTGGAATTGCTGTTCTAGCAAAGTGGAATCTGGAAGGGATCTGGTAGTGAGGACACAGGACCTCAACTGTTGAAAACCCACTGCATTAATGGCGGATACTGGATGCACATCTAATACCAGCATAGCTGTTATGGCATCAGTAATCCACTGTGGAACTGTATGATTGCTGTCATACTTGTTTGCCCTTGCAAATGATTGTTTGACAATCAATTGTTTTTTGGAGGATACACTACAAGTAGTCTTCCTCCTGGTCCCCTTCTGGGATGAAGATCCACTCACAGCAATAGCAGCAGCAACAGGCATAGTCATCAAGGATTCTTCTGAGGAATCATGGATAGGAGAGGAGTCAATCATGCTTCGAATAACAACAACGACTCCCGATGACGAATTAAGATGTTGTTGATGCAGGTGTTGGTGCATGTGGTTCTTGGCCTTGCTCTACTGTCATATGACAGCCCTCCATATTTTCTGCAGTCTTGAAGCAGTGTCACAAGCACCAATAGTGTAGCCAAGGTGCGGTTACAAAATTCACACACGTGCAGCCGTGCGCACACAGAAAAAAAATTGACAAAGAAAAGACAATTGATTTAAATTTTTTTATGCTCATGAACTTGGGCCCAGAGCAGTGATTGATCATGACTGGAATGGGGCAGCACTAGGTTGCAACTTGCATTGCTGGCTGGATACGCGCACACACACAGACAGTAAAAGATAAAAAAAAGACATTTAATTTTTTTATGCTCCAGAACTTGGGCCCAGAGCAGCGATTGATCACGACTGGTGTGGGGCTGCACAATGTTGCAACTTGCATTGCTGGCTGGATACACACACACACACACACACACACACACACACACACACACACACAGACAGTTAAAAGTTAAAGATCAAAAAAAGACAATTTATTTTTATTTTTTATGCTCCAGAATTTGGGCCCAGAGCCAGTGGCAAAAGCAGGATTTCTAGAGGGGGGTTTCCAAATGCTTGATTTTAGAGTGACTGTGGCCAGTCCATGAAGAGGAAAGAATTAGTACTTATCCAGCTTTAATATGCATCATACAATGTGTATTGTGTGTCATAATTCCAGCATATACAGGATCACAGTAAGTCATTTGATGTGGCAGTAAGCCATCCTGCCTGAGCTGAGTGTTTTTATTTTAGATGTGAGCACCATTCCAGAGCATTGGAGCAAGTCCGGGAGCTGGGAGGAGCAGCAGAAGAACCTAGCACTGCCCTGGACATAGGGCTCTATTGGGCTCTATAGCAGTTCATCCCTAACAGTGTATGTTTTCCAGATCTCCTAGTTGGTGCACATGTTATTTATTACTGGCTGATACATGTTAAAAGATCCGCAGGTGGTGCTAATTAACACGCATACACACACAGACAGTTAAAGACCAAAAAAAAAGACAATTTATTTTTATTTTTTTTATGCTTCAGAACTTGGTCCCAGAGCAGCGATTGATCACGACTGGAGTGGGGCAGCACTAGGTTGCAACTTGCATTGCTGGCTGTTTTTATTTTAGATGTGAGCATCATTCCAGAGCATTGGAGCAAGTCCGGGAGCCGGGAGGAGCAGCAGAAGAGCCTAACACTGCCCTGGACATATATGTACATATTGGGCTCTATAGCAGTTCATCCCTAACAGTGTATGTTTTCCAGATCTCCTAGTTGGTGCACATGTTATTTATTACTGGCTGATACATGTTAAAAGATCCACAGGTGGTGCTAATTAATTAATTAGTGATACTGAGAAGAACATGTAGCACTAGTAAAATTCTATTATTACTATTTCTACTGTGGTCATGGTATGTGCTGGGGAGGGGGGGTTTCCAGGCAGACAAAACCCCCCCCTGCATTTGCCTATGGGACCAGCGATTGATCACAACTGCGGTTAAGCCTAACATGCATACACACACAGACAGTTAAAGACCAAAAAAAAAGACAATTTATTTTTATTTTTTTATGCTTCAGAACTTGGTCCCAGAGCAGCGATTGATCACGACTGGAGTGGGGCAGCACTAGGTTGCAACTTGCGTTGCTGGCTGGATGCACGCACACACACAGACAGTTAAAAGTTAAAGATCAAAAAAGACAATTTATTTTTATTTTTTATGCTCCAGAATTTGGGCCCAGAGCCAGTGGCAAACGCAGGATTTCTAGAGGGGGATTTCCAAATGCTTGATATTAGAGCGACTGTGGCCAGTCCATGAAGAGGACAGTATTAGTACTTATCCAGCTTTAATATGCATCATACAATGTGTATTGTGTGTCATAATTCCAGCATATACAGGATCACAGTAAGTCATTTGATGTGGCAGTAAGCCATCCTGCCTGAGCTGAGTGTTTTTATTTTAGATGTGAGCACCATTCCAGAGCATTGGAGCAAGTCCGGGAGCCGGGAGGAGCAGCAGAAGAACCTAACACTGCCCTGGACATATATGTACATATAGGGCTCTATAGCAGTTCATCCCTAACAGTGCATGTTTTCCAGATCTCCTAGTTGGTGCACATGTTATTTATTACTGGCTGATACATGTTAAAAGATCCACAGGTGGTGCTAATTAATTCATTTGTGATACTGAGAAGAACATGTAGCACTAGTAAAATTCTATTATTACTATTTCTCTTGTGGTCATGGTATGTGCAGGGGTGGGGGGGTTTCCAGGCAGCCAGAAACTCCCCCTGCATTTGCCTATGAGAGCAGCGATTGATCACAACTGCTGTGGGGCAGCACTAGGTTACAACTTGTATTGCTGGCTGGATCTTGTGCGGTTAAGCCTAACATGCACACACACAGACAGTTAAAGATAAAAAAAAGACAATTTATTTTTATTTTTTTTATGCTCCAGAATTTGGGCCCAGAGCAGCGATTGATCATGACTGGAGTGGAGCAGCACTAGGTTGCAACTTGCATTACTGGCTGGATCTTGTGCGGTTAAGCCTTACACGAACACACAGAGAAAAATATTACACTAAATGATACTTTTGTTTTTTGAGAGTCCAGAACTTGGGCCCGATGGATGCAGCACCAGCCCAGATGTATTCTGCACCAGCCCAGATGGACACAGCAGACAGCAGAGCACCAGCTCAGAATGGATCAGCACCAGCCCAGGACACAGCAGACAGCAGAGCACCAGCCCAGAATGGGTCTGCACTCAGCAGCACCAGCCCGGAATGGATCAGCCATAGTGCACCAGCCCAGGACACAGGACACAGCACCACTCTCCCAGCTCTACACTACCCACCCTCCCTGTTTAGTCTCCACAGCCGGAGTGAAATGGCATCCGCCCTGTGGTCCCTATATACTACATTGATCTTAGAGACGTAAGCTCGCGAACCGTGAGATTTCCAACTCTATGGTTTTGCCTCGGTTTCGAGATCTGAGTCAGGTGGGAAACTCCGAGCCTGCTTGGATCCGAATCGGATCTGCAAAATTCAGGTGGGCTTGGTTCTCTGAGAACCGAACCCTCTCATCATTAATGGAAACTAACTAGAGGAAAACTGTGGGAGTGATAAAATTATTATTTTATCTAACTTAGGACATATATGTGGTAACACACCCTCAATCCCACACACTAAAATAAGGAAACATAAATGTGTCTTAAAATTAATGCAGTAATAATTTGAAAGATACATACTTAATCTATTATTTCGTTCAGTCATCCTCTATCTGTTTTACCAAAGGTATTGCTGAACTCTGAATGTGGATTATAGCACAGCACACAGAATACCACTGTCTCCACAACAGTAATATCACATTCTGACCCACTGACTATAGAAGCAGACAGATCAGTGACTGAATGTTCTGCTGGTGATATGCAGGTATAATTCATTCACTGATTTGGACAGCATCACATACCCACTCAACCAATGTGTAATCACATTATTATCCTTAATTGCCATAAAGCTATATCCAAAGGGTCCGGGATCAGCTATCAGGCACTACTATTTTCTTTTTCCTGTCCTGGAAAGAATGCTTATGGTCTATTGGAAGTCACTTACTGTAGATGACAGGCATACCCATTTTTACTCTGGTACACTTTTCAAGTAATAGTTTAACATAATAATTAAGATGGGGAATATGTCTGCTACTAGGGTTGATTATGGGCTCTGTACTGTATTGTATACTATCTCTACTAAAGACTGGTGACTGTATTGTGCTATTGCCAACATGATTCTAATAGATCTGTGTTTGCAGGCACCAAAGATGTAATATAAAACACAATTCAGGTGCTAAAAAGTATGCACTGACATGTATGTATGGCTGGGTATTGTTTCAAAATAGAGGGAAAATGGAACTGGAATGCATGATTGACAATAATTAACATTAAAGACACTGGAAGAATGTAACCTGCTCCATTTAGATTGTTAACAGTTAATATACACTTGTAAGAACAAAAAAACATATTGGTGGATGTTACCCTAGTTCTTAGTGGTTAATGCAGTGTTTCTCAACTTCGGTCCTCAAGGCATACTAACAGTCCAGGTTTTAGTGATATCCATGCCTGAGCACAGGTGGTTAAACCAAAATAACGTCAGTACTAATTAACACACTTGTTCTCAAGTATGGCTATTCTTAAAACCTGGACGGTTAGTGTGCCTTGAGGACAGTGGTTGGGAGCCCCTGGGTTAATGTTTTATTATCATTATTTGTTTTCAAATTGTGTATAAATGCTATTGTTGGCAGTGACTATAACTAAGTGTTAGTGTGGTTAGTATGTAAATCTGACTCACTGGACAATGATCCACTCTCTGGTAAATTAACATTAGCATTGGTCCTGTGCTGTGCTCAAGTCATGGGTTCCATTCTCCACATATGTTTTTCTGGCTATTCACTCAGTGACACATTCATAATTCTGTAATACCCAAACTGTATCACTAAGTAAAATGCACAACAGACATCATACTTCAAATAATTACAATACATTTAAATAATATATCAGGTTAATTTAAATATATGTCCCTCAAACCACTGTCTTAAATAAAGATGATACTGTGTGTGCACCACTGAAACTCTGTGACCTAGCTATGTGTCTTCTTACTATGTTGGGCCCCATGCGACTACTGAAAAGGACATTGAATCCATAGAGTATGATAGAATTGTTTTACTAAACAGATTTACTTGTATTTTACTTGTTGGAACAACACTTAGGAGGCAATATTCTATGAAATGGAACAGAAACTAATAACCTAGAAGTACAAATGATGTCAACATATCCATGAACAAACAGTGCCACTCTTTGTTTTTTTAAGGATATGGGTTAACTCTGCTGAAAGTACAGTATATCCATTAAAAAATGGTCGGAATTACATGGATGATGTTTGCTGTCATTCATATACAGGTTTCACTAGAGTTAATCTAAAATAAAGACCATAAGACTTATTGGCAGGGAAAAAGATCAGATTTATTTATTTGTTTATAGGGAAAGGGTATGGTGGCAAAGCTAGAACAACCCTACATACAGTGAACCATATGTTCCAAGGAAAATAATCTAAAATGGGGATTAACTGCTAACCCATTGCAAATAATACACCAAACCTAGATGAGGGCCAACTGCCAGTCAATCACCCAACTGAACTCCTAGATGGGGGACAACAGCCAGTCAATCACCCAACTTAACTCCTAGATGTGGGGCAACAGCCAGTCAATCACCCAACTGAACACCTATATGAGGGACAACTGCCAGTCCATCATCCAATTGAACTCCTAGATGGGGAACAACTGCCAGCACATCACCCAACTCAACTCCTAGAAGGTGGTCAATTGCTAGGCCATCACTAATCACCCAAGGTAACCAACTCACCTCCCAATAACACAAAGAAGCCTGCCTGGGCCGGTGATGCTGTTAACCCTAGTAGGGTAGAATCAGGCTAGCCTGTGTATTGGTGGGGAGAGCACCTCAAGACCTACAAAAACACAGCCACTGCTACCATTCTTTCCTGCACAGAAAGCAGACAATGAAACAAAACAAAATGGAAAAAAGGGAGGTTGGATTGGAGAAGAAGCAAGAGACCTCCCAGACCTTGAAACAGTAATACGAAACACTATGCCACACTCCCAACATACACCAAACACCCTGATAGTCCCATTCACCGAACATAACACACTAGGCCAATCCCCATTAACAATTTAGCACCTCTTGCTAAAATGTTGACACATTTTAGAGGTTTAAATTACAACAAGCATATTAAATGCCTTATGTCTTCCTTCCACCAGTATGTAGCCATAACTCTCACATATTTGTAGTTTATTTGGGATTACAAATCAGCAAGTGTAACATAAATATGAGTTTTGCATACTAGGCTACATGATTTTTGATCAGTCAATTATATCCTCTGAAGTAGTGGTGTCATGGGAGTTGTTTACTGGATAATTAAGTTTGGATGTTTTTGTGAGCTATCTGTATCTGGAAGCTGTAAAATAATAGGATCCAGATGTGCCAGTTTTATTTGATATAATAGTTATCTAATTACTGCACCTTAGTCAGTCAAGCTTATGGCTTGGAATTTGATTATTGCAATTTTATAAAATAAATATGTTCTGCTCTCGACTGAGTACAAGTAAAATAGTTGGACAAGTAGAGGATAGAATAATAAAAAAAATAAAAATAATAATAATTTATTTATATAGCACTTCCTCCAAGAGTACTCAAAATGCAGGATTATTTTCTTTAAGATCCTGATTCTGACCATGCAAGTTTGTTATACTATTGTACAGTAGATAACCTGTGCAGGTCCACAATGTTTCTCCTAGTTCTTTTTACTAGACAATATATTCAAAGCTTGGTTCCTTGTTATTATGATAATGATTTCAATTAACATTTTCTATATTTTAACATAATTCAATAGGGTATTTATGAAGACAGTTCCATACTAATTGTGTAGAAAATGTGGTGTTACCCATAGAAAACAATATGCATAAGAAGAGCTTAACTGCTTACACTAATTCCAGAAAATATGTTAAAGTGGACTCAACAGTTAATAAGTAGGCAATTACTAATACAACCAGATGCATTAGTGGCTTTGCAATGAGGAATTATCCCACATTATTTTAAATATATGAATTTGATTAATGATCCCCTTTGTGAAATCATGCTTAACAACATCATCATAGACTATGAGCTACAGTAATTTGCTCAGTGTTCCTCTACCATTTTCTAAGTAGTATTCACCCAATAATCACCAGTAAGTATCATTACTGCAAATTTCAATTGTCACTCCTCACCCTCACCTACAAAGTCTTCAGCCACCTCCCTACATCTCCAAACTCATTTCCAACCCGCTACATCGTGCCCTCTCTGATATGCCAATGACTGCTGCCTCACCTCCCTACTGATTACCTCTTACCACTACCATCTACAAGACTTCTCCCATGCTGCTTCCCCCATTGGAATAAGCTCCCACAACCGATTAGACTATCTACTAGTCTGCAAAGCTTCAACCATGTCCTAAAAAGTCATGTTTTTAGCAAAGCCTCCTAGCTTTCCTCCTGTTTCTCCTTCACAGCCCCTACATCTACTCCCCCTCTATGTGTTACTGTCTTTGTGTATTCACCCTCCCCTCTAGATTGTTAACGCTCAAGTGCATGTACATTTATAATTGTGTATTCCTGTTTTCACTATCCTCTTTTTCTATTCTATGTTATTATATATAGGTCTTTATACCCCAGTCTTCACTATTTCTACTCCTGTTTCTTGTGCTTATGAAATTCGGCCTGGTTCATGGAGGTATGCTCCTCTTTATTCCCATCCCTCCTCTTATCTCAAATTTGTTCTATACATCTCATTACTTTATGCTCACTGTGTAATAAATCTGTAAGTTTTCTACCCTACTTTGTAATTTAAATTGTGGCTGTTTGGTTATTACATAATTACATAGTTTGTTCAAACCCACAATGTATGGTGCTGCTCACTCTTTGTGGTAGCTTATAAATAAAAGTTGATAATTATAATAATTTAGCAAAATAGGCTTATTGAAGTGCTTGGATCTAACATGAGCCTGAATTTGCACAAGTATGCTTTGATTGCAAGCGCCTGAGTTTACAGACCAGTGCAGTCAGTCTCATGCGGGGAGGTTCAGTGCAGCTCTGTTTAAAAAGTCTTTCTTCTGACATGTTTCTACATAATCTATCATGATGATTGTGTAAACTCCTACTGTCTGAGGTTTAACACCTTGTGGCATTCTAAGTACCAGTGTGTGCATAAAACACTAAGGGAACAATGGGCAGCTGTTGCAGACAGAAGACCCTCCTAGTGGCTTTAGTGGTATTACACAGTTGAGCTGAAGTTCCAACCCAATGTGACACATATAGTGTAATAAATGCAATACAAATGAAATTTGTAATCTCCTGTGTCCATGTTTTGGGTTAAATTTACGAAGTGGCAGTATGGAGCTGAAAATTTAAAGCAGCACTAATATTCAGTGTAAAGCCTGGCATGCTTTACACTGAATGTTAGTGTCATTTCAAATTTTCAGTGTCGGCTGCTGCTTCAGAAATATTGCCCTTTGTTTGTTTCAGATATATGCTAAACCAAACAGAAAGAAAAAAATAATGGCCCTGATTCAGACCCACTCGCAAGTGGGCGTACGCACGTTCGCCGTACGTAAAAAAATATTTAAATTCAAGCACTCGCTCGTTTTTTCCTACGCAGCTAAAAATCCGCCCCAAACTCAGGCGACCCCTCCTCTGACTAACGAGCGTGCCAAATAGCGAGCGTACATCCCCGAAATGGCTTGAAGGGAACGCACGCACAAGTACAAACCGGAAGTGGGACTGTCAGATTCCGATTACCTGCTCGTTTTTTCGGCCTACCTCCCTCAATCGTATCATGCCAATCAATATATCAATTAGCTTAATTTTTTTTTTTTTGTTTGAGCAATAAATTGAAACAAAAAATCTGACATTGGATTGTGAAATTATTGTACAAATGGGTTACATTTAATCCTGGACCAAAAGGCAAAAACTGGCAAAAAACAAGAAAAATAAAAAAAAAAAGAAATGGGCTCTTTAAGGAACGTTTAAAAAATCATATAACGAGGCAAATTCAAGAGGTAAAAATAAAATGGTGCGAAAATTAAAACATGATGACATTATTGTTACAATAGGCCCTAACCACCAAATTGAGGGCAAAATAAACCCCCACAAATGTACGCAAATTGATTGTGTCATCCTGACATTAGCAGCTCTGAGTTCCACCTGCGTACGGTTTTGTGCTATCCCAAAAAACTGATTTCAAAACACATACCAAGCTGGTTTTCAATCCAACACTAATTGCTTTTCAGCCCTCCCGCGATTAATCGCAACAACATCGTGGAGTCCCGGGACGGAGGAGAAGGCCATCGCCAATGTGGTCGAGTAATCCAGACCCTAAGCTGTGCGAGCATTTTGAAGGGAAAGAGGATCATCCAGTGACGTATGAGTCGGTCCGAACACATTTTACGCTCGCATTTGCTAATGTATGTATGCCCCAAAAACGCCTCGCCACGCCTGCGTTTTTCCATCTCCACCCCCGTCAACACCCAAAAACGCCCTGTTCTGTCAATCACATTTGACATGTCACTTCCTGTACAGTATTTGACGAACGAGACCCAAAAAACTCGCAATCTGCCGTACGCACATGCGCAGTGTTACATCGACGCATGCGCGGTTATTCAACATCGGAACGCAATGAGCGTACTGCTGTTTGCGAGTGGCTCTGAATGAGGGCCAATGTGTGTAAACATACTGTATTTTTTGTTTAAGAATTACTCACTCTCTTAATTACTGAGCTTTTAGTGCTGCTGCTGCCTTTCCAGTGCCATGTGTCTCTAGCTCATGCATCTGTCTCTCTCCAGCTCATTCCACTGTGTCTCTCCAGCTCATCCCTCTGTGTCTCCCCAGCTCACTACCCTATGTCTCCTAAGCTCATCTCTCTGCATCTCCAGCTCACACCCTTACATCACTCCAGCTCACTCCCGCTTCACTCCAGCTCACTGCCCTGCATCACACCAGCTCACTCCCGTGTCACTCCAGCTCACCCCCTGCATCTATCAATCTCATCCCTCTGCAGCTCATTACCCTATGTCACTCCAGTTCACACCCCTTTGTCACACCAACTCACTCCTCTTTGTCACTCAAAGGCCACTGTGTTACTCCAGGTCACCCTTTCTGTCCAGCTCATACCCTCCATATCTGTTCAGCACCAGCCAATTTTACCCCATCACTGACCCACCCCATCTTTGCATATTTATTGAATTGGTGCCCCTTGCCACCACTATTGAATTGTTTAGCCACAGTGACTGCCCTCCTGACCACCCACCAAACAGCACCATTATAATTTGCATTAACCAGGATGTTATTGGCTACAGCGCTGACAACTGCTGCCTCAGTCCTCCATTCCAGTCCCCATAGTGGTGGTCGTAGTTAGGGGTGTCCACTCCTTCAGTATCCCATTGCAGAGGTTGAAGTTCCCCTGCACAGGAAAGAGAGTCACAGCTGCATCTTGTTCCCATTACAGGAGGAGGGGGATGTACCGCCCACATCAAGTATTGGGCAACACACAGTGGGCACTCTTTGACTGCCCTGACAGGAGGAGTTGTTCGGCAGTCAACAGGGACTCTGCAGAGCAGCAGGTCTCCTGGGTCTCAGGGAGGATAAACCATAGGTGAGAAGAGAGGAGAGGCGGTGAGGTGAGGAACACCCCTCCTCTCCCCAATCTGGACCGCCTCCTCCTCCTTCTTGATTACAGCACGAGCCAGCCTCAACAGCATACTATATTGAGTCAGACTGACTCATTATATTACTGCTCTAAAAATGCTGCTTGCCCTTTTTTTACGGTGGGCCCTGGTGCAATGGACCGGCTGCATCATCGATAATTCCGCTGCTGGGGGAACTCCAAGTTCTCCTTATATGACTCAAGATAAGTTTAGTTCTCATTAGGAGCAGCTTTTAAGTGGATATTTTAACAGTCACTGTAAAGCTGTGTGCCACCATTTTCATTTAAGTTTAATAAACTATTACAACTATAGAATTAAAGTGTGGTATTCCCCTTAGCAGATATATATATATATATATATATATATATATACAGTATATATAACATAATAGATAGATGAAGCTCTCAGGGGTTTCAATAAATCACGCAATACCAATTTCTTGTGGTCATCGTTTCAGTGACTATGCATTTTGAAAATGCACTCTCATTGAAATGTTGACCCCAGGAAACTGGTATTGCGTGATTTATTGAAACCTCTGAGTGCTGCACCTATCTTTTTTGTTTATTATAGCATTCAAACATGCTGTTGCTGGCAATGGGGTATAGGTATTGTTCTGTGAAGGGAGTGCCGGATCCATGGACATTATATATATATATATATTTTTATATATATATATATATATATATATATATATATATGTATGTTATCGCAGAGTGAACACCTAGAAAATGTGCATGTGTCACCTTCTAGAATATGCAAATATATTCCAATATGCACATACTTTATTATTTGAGGGTAAGCATTATCTCATAAACTGGAGCCAATTTGAAAAAACTACTTTCATTTTTGAATTCAGCAAAAATGTGTAGTCATTAGTCAATAAACAGGATTGGGTTACTGCAGTGGTCCCAAACTATGGCCAGCACAGGTGGCACACAAGGATGGCCCAAAACAATCTAACAGCGAGTGGGCTTAATGAGGGACAATGGACCTCATTCAGAGTCGGTCGCAAGCGCCGATGCAACCGACTTGATGGTTAGTCCTGCGCAAGCGCAGCGGCCGCACTGCGCGTGCACAAGCCTAGGAGCAACAGAGAAACTCTCTCGCTCCGGAGCTCGCTACCAAAGGGGCGGCTGTCGATGTTGATCGACAGCTCGCCCCGTTTGGTAGCTGAGCTGGGGAGGTGGTTTCCAAAATGGAGGCGTTCCTTAACGAACGCCTACAGTTTTGTAGACGGCCACACTGACATCATCAGTGATGTCAGTGGGGAGCTTCCTGCTCCATCAGAGCAGAAAGCTCCCTGGGGCTTGCGGTTGGTGATAACCATCGCGACCATCAACCTGGTTGGTCGTTAAGCTGTTGCTGGTAACCCACAGCTTAATTAATGACCAGGAGGCCACACTTCAAAAATGAAGCGGCCGCCCTCATTCAGAGAGAGAGATCGCTTCTTGCAGGGTGCCCTAGCAAGTGTGACCACAAAATTTAAATAAACAACAGGCTTAATCCACGGCACTCAACTATTTGGGGTGCCCTTGGTATGTGACCACACCATCTACTTGCTAGGGCACCCTGTTTTTCAAATGTAAGACAAACAATTTTTCTTTTTCCTGGTGCTTATTAACTGATATCCCTGGGTGTGGTTCTGTCTCTTTAAGCCAGGACCCATATTCATGTTTAAAATGTATGCAAGCTTGAGCCAAAGGTGGCAGACCAAGATCATTTATCAGAGAATCAGTGTAGGGACCGGCCAGATGGGAATGACTGTGAAGTGGTGGCCAGCTTAACAAATTATTGCAATATTTTGGAACCAACATTCCCTGTATTTAAAAGAGTTGCAGTTTGAAAACCAAGTGAGTGCTGAGTTTGTATGATATTTTTTATGTAGATGGCGTGGTCACATACCAAGGGCACCCCAGATGGTTGAGTGCCGTGGATTAAGCCTGTCGTTTATATATATATGTGTGTATGTTATCGATGTGTGAACACCAAGAAAACGTGCATGTCTCACCTTCTAGAATATGCAAATATATTCCCATATGCACACACTATGGCTAAGTTCTCTATTATTTGGGGGTAAGCATTATCTCAAAAACTAGAGCCAGTTTGAAAAACTACTTTAATTTTTGAATTCAGCAAAAATGTGTAGTCAATAAACAGGATTGGGTGACTGCAGTGGTCCCAAACTATGGCCAGCACTGGTGGCACACAAAAACATTCTAACAGCCAAACAGAGCACAGTGGCTAAGTAAGCTAACACTATAACAATGAGAGTTCCATTGTGCTTCATCTGCCACTTTGTACATGCATAAAACGAAGTCCTGTGCACTTAAAGTCGCAGACGAGCTCAGGAGGACAGAAACCTCACGTGGAGCAGAAGGACATGTTAGTTGCTTTGTAGATGCAGAGAAAACCAGCTCACTGTGTACCAGAGCAGGCGAGCCCAGGGAGGAAAGAAACCTCCCGTCTGTCCTCCCTGAGCTCGCCTGCTTTGGTACACAGTGAGCGGGTTTTCTCTGCATCTGCAAAGCAACTAACATGCAAAATTGAAAGAAAAATACGGTATGCTACTCCTATGGCATATTAACATCTAGTAAGGGAGGACACTAAGTTTAGGTGGAAAATAGAAAAGTTAAATTTTATGAAAGAGCATGTTTTAAAGTAGTAGTAATTAGATCAATACAATTTTGCATAGTGTACCTTATGAAATGCTTCCCCTCTCTGCACACTTACCCATACATCTGGTTTCTTTATTTACTGTATGCCTGTGAACGGTGGGTAGACATGTACGTTTATATGCTTTGGGAAGGCCACTGTTACTAACCTTTGAATAGCAAAGGCATTTTGTGGTGCTCATAATATAAAGAGCCTTATAAATGACCTCCACATTTGTCACATATGAACTAGTGCAAACAAGACTCTACCACATTTACATGTTCAGCTTTCCACCTGTCCTGTTTGTCAGTAGGAAAATATAATTTTCGATTCTATTAAACAAGTTAATTTAGGTAGCCGGTTTAATCATACAGAATGCAGCTAAAGGCTGCATAGGTCTAAAACTAAATAAACGCATGGTTTTGGAACTGATAGGTGGTGTTAGTTAGTTAGTTAGTTAATTTGGTTACTTGATTGACAGGTTTAGTTTAGGGGCCAGATAGCCTATATATGTACATGAGCTTAGATAAGGGATGGTCAGATTACTCTCTCTTTCTTCAGGATTCCAGTAAGGCTGAGTACTCTAAGCCATCTCTCTGTGTCCTGTCTCTGAGCTCCAGCTGTTTTTTTTTATTTCAGATCTCCTGCTCTATAGCCTGCTTTTTCTTTCTATCTCCTTTTCCCTTTTTCTTTTCTTTTTTTTCACATTTAGCCTCCATTGTGTGTCCCACCCCCCACACTGCCTCATGTCTCATCAGCAGCGCTCCAACCCTCTCTCGTTACCTTGTGGATATTTTGCCAATACACTGAAAACCTGTGTGTCTCCCATTCAATGTCATGCAAGTACAGATTAATACAAGATTTACTGTATCTAATCCACCAGAGATTTATGTCAATGATGCCCTTGATCCTAGTGTTTGCAGCCTAGATTACCATTCATCTGATGATGCATTGCATTTAGTTGAAGGTTTTGGCCCAAGGACCCTTATGGCCAAGGTTTATATTAAATTGACCTTCCACCTTTTTTCTTTGCATCTGGAATCCTTCAGGTTGATTGGTTTTCAGTTTAATTGGCACTACTTTGTCAACCATTGTTTGCCCATGATTTGAGCTGTATCATGTGCATTGTTTGAGATGTTTAGTACCTTTCGGCAATGGAGCATTTAGACCAGCATGGATCATACTGGGTTAGCCCATTATTTGGATGGTGGTAGGGCCCAAGGATAGCAAGGTTTGTAGTGAATACATTTTTGTTTTGGCACAAACTTTGTTTCAGGATAATGGTGAGCCTGTTGAGCATGATAAGATGTAAAGGACTTTTTCCTGTTTCTCTTATCTAGGCATTGAGACATACGTGGCAGTTGTTGCTGGTTGCCGTCAGAGAAAGTACTATCTTTGATCAATCAGATAGGTGGTTGATTGTTGTCTTGAAAGGTTGCAATATGTGAGATCCAATCTCTGCTAGGCATGCTGCAATTTTCCTGTATAGTAATACTGATGTGAAATGCTTTCTGTACTAAGATTGAATGGAATTATTGCACCACATCACAAGATTAAATTGTCTAGGGAGATTGAGGTGATCTGATTATGTGGTTGTCCTTCTTGAGGGATGTTAATGGGGTAAGGGTTTGGTCTGGTCTTCCTATGGCAAACCTTGTTTGCAGCTGTTTATAGATGCCTCTGACTCTGTGGGTTTTGGGGCCTATTTAAACAGAAAATGGTGCACTGAGCCTTGGACTCAGGCTTGGCACTCTGCTGGTGTGTCTGTGGCTCTCTAGCTATTGGAACTCTTTCTTATAGTGGTCACGGTTGAACTATAGACAAATCAGCTTGTGCCAGGAACATTGTGTTCTTGTGCAGTAACCTTGGTGTGGTGCAAGCTTTCAATATCCTGAGGGCCTAGTCACCTTGGCATAGCACCTTTTGCCTAAATTGATTCTCTGTTGCTTAGATACTAATGTCTGCTGTTGGGAAAAGCATTTGACAGGAAATTATAACTGTCTTGCCAACATGCTTTTGTGTTTTCATTAGTTGAAATTTAGAGTGCTAGCACCTAATGCTCAGCTTCAGGGTCTCACTTGTCCCTCTTTGGTCTGGAAGATCATCAAGCCAGTTTAGAGGGATTGTTTGCACTAGCACTGGCTCCAACTATGAGATGTTCCTACTTGGCACTCTGGCAATACTGGGAGAGGTTCCTTGTATCAGGTGTCAGTGCAGGTAAGACCTGTGAGCAGTGTTTCAGTTCATATGTTTGGGGGTATTACAGAAACTCTAGGTCTAGGGCATCAACTGTGATGGCCCTTGCTTATATTTCTTATTTTTCTCTGTAGTTTAGGAAAGACAACTGCATTAAAATGTTTTCTACTTGAAAGGCGATTAGAAGATATGAGACGTCCAATTGATTTGGGGCTTTTGTGGGATTTAGTTACTTGTCTGCCTAGGGTGGCGTCTGATGAGTCTGAAAAGTGGTTGTTCCCCCTACAGTAGATCTCTTGATTTTTTTTCTGGTCTTTTTGGATTTGTGCATTGGTATTTTCTCCCAATCATGTATTGGCTCATGGAAAAAAATATGTCCTAAAAATTAGGGCCCTTCTTTGTAAGATTCACTGTTCGATGACAGATCAGTTGGGTAGGGGGGAGTGGATTATGGTGCCAGAACAGCCTATGGTGGATGTCTGCCCAGTTTCTTTGGTGCAACACTATCTGAATTCGTGCCCTACCTTGTAAGTAGGAGCTAGCTCATGCTGACAGAGCCCCGCTAATTTGATTTCAGTTTGTTTCTGTGTTTAAGCATTGTATATCAGTTTTGAGTTTAAAGGATTCCTATTATGACATGCAGTCCTTTTGCATTGGTGTGGCAACTTGTGCAATGGATGCAGGTTTTTTGGTGTCTGTTTTTCAGATGTTAGGTGCAATAAAAGGCATATACGCTGCAAGGGACAAAGTTAGGTGCACTCCGCTCCTTGTGGGGGTTCACCCAAGACTATTACTTGCCATTATTGAGAGAAGTGTGAAGGAGTTTGCCCTGCATTTTTTTTTACCTTACATGGAACAAGACTAGCTGAGTATCCTGAAGGGTGTTATTTGCCTATAGGTTTTACCTTCAACTGCATTGTCCTTCCTGTTGCGCATCCTCCCTCTTTTTTCATCCCCTGTTCCAACCCTTGTTTTGTGTTATGTATTTGTCAAATGTGTGTGCTGTTTTTGGGTTAACTGCTTTTCATGTGTTGGGTTATATCTGTTACAGATGTTACTTGGGATGCCTCTGAAATCTGGATTGCGTGTTACTCATTTATTTATTGTGCAGGTTTGATGGTTAAGAGTTAGGGGACTTAAATTGGAGGGCATGGGTCAGTTGGTTAAGGATTCCATTGCCTGGAGGAGGCCCTTTGGGTGTCTAGTTTTGCATGTAGGGGGTAATGACTTGGGTAAGTGGACTGGAGTTAAGCTTGTCATCAGTGTTCAGACAGATTTGGTCAAATAGCATTCCCTTTATGGGTCAATGTGTATAGTTTGGTCTGAAAAATTGAGGTGCAGGATTCGGATATGCCCACGTAATGGGCCGGATGTGGACATGATTCACCATAAGGTTATTGCCTTAGTAGGCAAATCTCTTATTGGCCTTTTGGGTCCGTGGTTAGGCACTCTTTAATTTGTTATGATGACACAGGAGTGCTTTAAGCTGAATGTGCTCACCTTAGAGAGACGGGGATGACTGTTTTTCTAAGGGATATTTTTTCCATTTTGTGGGTAGATGTGTAAGGGTGGCACAGCTGATTGCAGCTTTCATAGGAAAGAATTGTATCTCAGTGACCAATAGGGTACATCTATCAGAGGCTGAAGGTACCTTAGCTCTCACAGGATGAGTTGTTTCTGCCCAAAAGGGGGGGCCTAGGGTTTTCCATTAAGTTTGGGCCTCAGTAGTGCTAAACTAATAGAGAGAGAAATGTAAGTCTTCGCAGCTCAGTTTGCGCTGGGGGCATTGTTAGTGAAGTGCAACTTTACTAGAGCTGAGTTTCGCAATGTTTTCTTGGGTCAATTTTCAATGAAAACTGTGACCTTATTTAATCCAATTATCTGTGTTTTTATTTCTAGTTATTGAATTTGAGTTTTATATGTGGTTGGTAACAAATCCTGAGGTTCTCATACCATAGACTGCTTGAGGTATAAAAATAAAAATCTTCATAAGCGCACGGTTTTGGAACTGATAGGCAGGGTAAGTTAGTTTGGTTAGTTAATTTACTTTAGGGTACAGTTAGCCTATATGTACAGATGTTGCCACTCTCAGCATTGCCGCGATGCGTGCGCATGGGCACACGCATCATGGCATAGCACAGCACTCACCAGGTTGTGACTCATCGCAGCTGGCGTTTCTAAATTGAAGTCTATGGCATGCGCAAATATATACACACGCAGGCCATAAATGCGGGGACACTAGTTCACGCCATCCATGCCGCAATGTGCATGCATTGCGGGATAGATGAGTGTGTCTACATCTGTATGTAGTGGGGTGGGTTTTAGGAGTTTAGATATGGAAGGATCAGATTACTAACTTGCTATTTCTAACCACCTTATTCCCCTTTTTTGTTTGTTGGTTGTTTGTGGTTGCATGTGTTTTTATCTAATTTGAGATTAACAAATGATCAGCTTGGTGGGAAAGCATTACTTCTTATTGGCCAATAGGGGGTGAAAGTGGCATCTTCCCTCTCACAAGGTGAGTTGTCTCTGTCTAAAAGTGTGGACCTGGACTTTTCTATTAAGGCTGGGTATTAGTAGAAGGGAGTGTAGGCTTTTGCAGCTCAGTTTGCGTTGGGAGAGTACAACTGCCCCCATTGTTAGTGAACTGCATCTTGGCTAGAGCTGAGTTTTGCAATGCTTTCTTGGGCCACTTTTTCAAATTAATCTTTATCAAATGTATTAAAAGCTGTGACCTTATATAATCCCATTACCCGTGCTTGGTGTCGTTATATCCATTTTTTGAATTTATGAATTTTATATGTGGTTGGTAACAAATCCTGACGTTCTCATACCATAGCTTCCCCTTATATGTGTAGTATTAGATTTGCTTGTAAATCGCTCTTTATTTAAATAGCATGAACAAAATCTATATACAGTTTGTCCAATCAACATTCATATGATTACCCACAAAATACACTGTTTTTATGTGTTATTTGTTTTTAAATATAAGATTTATATATGTCTCTTTAGCATATAGTGTTAGTAAATAGATTGATCAATTTCATGTGTATATAACATTTCTGCTATTGAAACCATGAACATTTCTCTAGTGCTTCCATCATGGTGCTAGGAAATATATATTTTTTATAATTAGTTTTACATTTAAAAAAAAGCGTTGGTTCCCTCTTTCTGGTCAGCAAGTACAGTAGATTTCCCTTGAGAGAATTTTATTTTAAATTGTATTCAGCACCTGATTTTTTTCTGTAAGTCTTTCGTAATACACACAATATTCAGAGCTTTGCCTCCAGCCAAGTTTATATTTCTTGACTCTGAGGACAAAGCCAGAAGAACACCACAAGCCTATTTCATAGAGCTGAATGATCTAATACCAACTTATTATACCTAGCAGACTGGTCACACCAAGGGGAGCTAGATTGACTTTAATGCTTCATCTATTGACAACCAAACCTGAATTTTAAGTTCTGCCACAATATTATTTTATAATTCACAAGAAAGTATAACATAGATTTAATTAGGATACTTAATATTCTGACTAGATGTGAAGATAACAGTCAAGCTAGCTACACACTGTCAGATTTTTTTGATCAGGACGAGAAACAGGACAATTTTTCAGCAAATTGCTAGCCCCAATCTAGGGATGTACACCGACCCTCATGTTTTGGTTTTGGTTCTATATCTCCTTCAAGGTTTTGGATTTGGATTTGGTTTTGCAAACCACCCTCAAGTGTTTTGGTTTTGGATCTGGATTTTTAAGTAAAAAATACATAAAAAGTTTTAAAACCAACTAAAATCATGTAATTTATGCAATTCAAAACCAGAAATTCGGATTTAAAATTCCAATTCCGAACCGCAAAAAGATCAGAAGCGCGACCCGGATTTACCCGGATCTCCTCAGGAGATTAGAACTGCGACTCAGATTTACCCAGATTCACGAAATTCAGATGGAATTGGATTTCTGGAGAACCGAACCACACATCTCTACCCCAATATCTGTGCTACACATTATGCAATTTTTTATTAGAAGCTACCGATTTGCCACCACACCACTTTCATTTTGCATATGTCTGCCCACAAGGCGGATGACATAGTGACAGAAAAACATAGGAAATATCAGCAAATTACTGAAAATGCACAAACTGCTCGAAATCATGAAATTAAGGCCTAGATTTTAATTATTGGCCGATTGATTGGATAATCAAAAGAATGCTTTTGTGGACATTTATTTACCGTTTTATTGTCGAAACACTAAAATGATCGTTCATAATCAGGCTGATCACCAGATTATTGGCAAATTGGCCCAAAATTGGATAGTATGTAGCTAGCTTTAGTCAAGACTTGGGAATTAAAGGATTTTGACCAGATTGGGGATCTCAAGAGTTGAATTGATAATAACAACTAATTTCATAATGGAGTTTTTCAACAAAAAATTGTACAGAAACACACACACACACACACACACACACACACACACACACACACACACACATACACACACACACACACACAGAACAAAGTTAGATTATAAAGAGCTTGTAGTTATTTTTTTTATAATCAGGAATAAAATAGTTGAGAATCGGCACACTAAAGTGGAACTTCTGGTACAAAAGCAAGCCATAGACATTCATCAGATTGTGAAACATTTAGGGGCTTATGAGTTAGGAGCAAAGCAAAAAAAAGCCAGTAATTTTGTATCTTGGACAAACCATGTAGCAATGCAAAGCATGCAAGATTACTAATACTGTACTGTACATGTATTTTTTGCATGCTGGCTGCTTTTTCATGTAGCCCATAAATGCCAGATAGCTTTATTTTTACACTGCAATTTAGATTTGAGTTTGTACACACACCTCTCACATCTAAATCTCTCTGCACCTTTTAACTCTGCCCCAAAAAGGTTTTGCCAAGGTGTAAAGTTACTCAGTGGCTTCACAAGGGGGCTGCGGGCTAAGGGGTGATACCAAAGTGCCGACTCCTCCTCAATGACAGGAGCTGGGTGCTGTACTGTAGTATTAAGTGCAGTACTCTGCTCCTGACACAGTGAGGGAGCCAGAACTTTGAAACAGACTTATCCCCGGTGGCAGCCCATATCTCGCGGTCCCCCGAAATGACTAAAATGGGGGTTTTGCCCATGAGGCCAAAACCTCTGTTCCACGAGGCCATGGCCACTGTCCCGTGAGGCCATGTCCCCTTTTGCCAGCGCATGGCTTTGCCGGTCGCACAACAACCCTCCCCTCCCCAACCCGTACTGGGTGTCACCTTATCGAGGGATGCCACTGAAGTTACATTTTCTTTTTTGCTTTACTCCCAACTCAGAACCAGCTCCTTAATTTGAATCAATACACAGGAGTTCATATTTGATATTGCCCCACTTGTACCCCAGGAGTGAGTGAGAATAGAGTCTACTATCAGATAAGCTCCATGGGAAACAGGAAAAATCATGAAAAATTACCATCTTGAAATTACAATGCCAAAACTAAAGATCCAGTAAAGAGAAAATATAGTGAACAGTTAGAGGAACATTGTGGAAACCCTCTAACAGATATTCCCCTTGCAATTTTGGAGCAAGATCAAAAGAATAGAAAAATAATGCCGTATTTCCTTTTTTAGAGAACAATCAATCAAACACAGTAGGTAATGTTGTGCACAAAAAAAAACCATGACCTCTATACCCTAAAAAGGTAAAGAGGTTGCTATCTCTGGTGAGTTTAGGCACGTTTTCAACTCGTAAATTTTTCTAAAGACAAACTCAGGTGAGTTTGGGAGAGATTTCTTTATTTCCACTGAAAACTCTGGTGAGATTGCAAACACGATTACACACACCATCGGCCAAACTCGAAAGAACTTGCACTGAAAAGTATACAACTTGGGAATTTACCAAGAATCATGATTACAATCATGGGTGTAATTGTAGCAAACTTGGACAGAAATAGAAGTTTTAAATCGACCACTTCCTGATATGTGTGCTTTGATGG
Organism: Taudactylus pleione; assembly: GCA_031769625.1. Taxonomy (NCBI): domain Eukaryota; kingdom Metazoa; phylum Chordata; class Amphibia; order Anura; family Myobatrachidae; genus Taudactylus; species Taudactylus pleione. Next base: position 11,495,910 of record JAUIMM010000063.1, read on the forward strand.
AAAATACACAGATCAGTGTGATCTATGTATTTTTCTGCGTCTACAGATAGTTTGAAGTGTTAATGTTAAAAAAATTACGTAGGGTCCTCCCCCAAAAAGCTTAACAAGCCCCTGGCTGCTCAGCAAGTCCTGGTTCCTTAAAATATGGGGGAAAAACTAGTAGAGTTCCCCAATATTTTAGGAACCAGCACTGGGCTCAAATCCAGCCAGGGTGTAATGCCACTGCCAGAGGAACCAGTTCACTGTTCTCCCTGGACAAAGCATTATCACCCCAAGCTGGTCAGCTCAAGCAGGGGATGTCGGGGGAGATGGGGACCCCCTCCAAAGGGCATGCACAAAGGCACCTGTAGTTACATGGTAAAAAACAATAGTTTTACTCTATTTTCACCACTATTATCCCCATACCCACAGCCCATGGGTGTGAGGAAGAGCATCAAGCTTCAGCTCGGTCTTCTCCTTAACTGCCTTTCTCCTTTTCCATTTGTCCTTAGTTCTGCTTCTAGACTAATCTTTCATGCCACTCAGTCTCTGCCTCCCCACATTGACCATTGCTCCAACAGCCCCTTATCCTCAACAAGATCCAGTTTAAACTCCAGCTCCTCACCTACAAAGCTATTTCACTCTTCTCTGCCTGCTACAGTACATATCCAATCTCATTTCAATCCACACCTCCTTCTGTCTTCTCTGGTTGACCCATGGCTGCTACCTCTATTACTATTCAATATTAGTGACTAAAAATATCATTGTGTTATATACTGGCCACAGTGTAGTGCCCCCTGTATTGCAAAATAATTATTTATTATATAAACTACCTAACAAGGATATCAAATTTGCATTGTATACTGACCAAAAGTGAATAATATTAAACATTTATACTAGCCATAAGATAATTGTATTTGTTTTGTACATTAACCATCAAACAGTGAGATCTTTACTTAAACTGGTCAATGGAATTGGAACTGCACAGGTCACTACTGAGGTGGATTGTATATATAGTGTTATGGTACTGGTCTATTGATCAGGGTCACATTATATATATATATATATATATATATATTATTGGTGAGCGGGTTCGGATTTCTGAAATCCGAACCCCCCCGAGCCCCCCCCCGATCCGAGGCCGATCCGAGTCAGGCTCGACTTTTTCAGACTGACTCGGATCTGAAATCGAGGCAAAACGTCATCATCCCACCTTCTGGGTCTCGCGGGTTTTGGATCCTATATAAGGTACCCGCGTCGGCGCCATTTTCTCACTCGGCTGTGGACAGTGAAGAGAGAGGGTGGGAGTTAGGGCTGGCTGGGCTGTGTAGTGTAGTGTAGTGTAGTGCAGAGTAGTGTTATGCTGTGCTGTGCTGTGCTGTGCTGCTGTTGTCCATAGGGGCTGTGTCCACTACTTCAAAGTCCATAGGGGCTGGCTGTGTTGTGCTGAGCTTCTGTTATTAATAGGGGCTGTGTCCACTACTTCAAAGTCCATAGGGGCTGGCTGGACTGTGTTGTGCAGTCAGTTCTCCATAGGGGCTGAGTCCACTCCAAAGTCCTGTGCAGTGTCCCAGTCCTGAAGGGGTGCTGTAGTTTTGTCCAGGGGGTGCTCTGTCCATCAGGGGTGCTCCCCCCAAGTGCTAAAAAAAAATATATTTTTTCTGTGTTTGTGAATTGTGTGCGCTGTAGCCACACGTGCATCAACAAAGTAGTGCCAAGCGTGCGCCTGTGTCATAAGAAAAGGGCCGGCTGGCTTGACCGTTAAAGGGTGCTGTAACCCCCAAAGTACACTCCAAACCAAATAAAAAAATATTTTCTGTGTTTGTGAATTGTGTGCGCAGTAGCCGCACGTGCATCAACAAAGTAGTGCCAAGCGTGTGCCTGTGTCATAAGTAAAGGGCCGGCTGGCTTGACCGTTAAAGGGTGCTGTAACCCCCAAAGTACACTCCAAACCAAATAAAAAAATATTTTCTGTGTTTGTGAATTGTGTGCGCAGTAGCCGCACGTGCATCAACAAAGTAGTGCCAAGCGTGCGCCTGTGTCATAAGTAAAGGGCCGGCTGGCTTGACTGTTAAAGGGTGCTGTAACCCCCAAAGTACACTCCAGTCCAAACCAAATAAAAAAATATTTTCTGTGTTTGTGAATTGTGTGCGCAGTAGCCACTCGTGCATCAACAAAGTAGTGCCAAGCGTGCGCCTGTGTCATAAGTAAAGGGCCGGCTGGCTTGACCGTTAAAGGGTGCTGTAACCCCCAAAGTACACTCCAAACCAAATAAAAAAATATTTTCTGTGTTTGTGAATTGTGTGCGCTGTAGCCGCACGTGCATCAACAAAGTAGTGCCAAGCGTGCGCCTGTGTCATAAGTAAAGGGCTGGCTGGCTTGACTGTTAAAGGGTGCTGTAACCCCCAAAGTACACTCCAGTCCAAACCAAATAAAAAAATATTTTCTGTGTTTGTGAATTGTGTGCGCAGTAGCCACACGTGCATCAACAAAGTAGTGCCAAGCGTGCGCCTGTGTCATAAGTAAAGGGCCGGCTGGCTTGACCGTTAAAGGGTGCTGTAACCCCCAAAGTACACTCCAAACCAAATAAAAAAATATTTTCTGTGTTTGTGAATTGTGTGCGCAGTAGCCGCACGTGCATCAACAAAGTAGTGCCAAGCATGCGCCTGTGTCATAAGTAAAGGGCCGGCTGGCTTGACCGTTAATGGGTGCTGTAACCCCCAAAGTACACTCCAAACCAAATAAAAAAATATTTTCTGTGTTTGTGAATTGTGTGCGCAGAAGCCGCACGTGCATCAACAAAGTAGTGCCAAGCGTGCGCCTGTGTCATAAGTAAAGGGCCAGCTGGCTTGATCGTTAAAGGGTGATGTAACCCCCAAAGTACAATCCAAACCAAATAAAAAAATATTTTCTGTGTTTGTGAATTGTGTGCACTGTGGCTGCACGTGCATCAACAAAGGAGCAGCGCCAAGCGTGCGCCTGTGTCCCATAAGTAAAGAGCCGGCTGGCTCATTTCTTAAAGGGTGGTGTAACCCACAAAGTGCACTACTCTCCAGCAAAAATAAAAAAATATTTTCTGTGTTTGTGTGCGCCTTAGCCGCACGTATATATAAATATAACATAAATGGAGGACCAAACTTTCTCAGATAAAAATAAAATAGGGAAAGATCAAGAACCACTTCCTCCTAGTGCTGTTGCTGCTGCTGGGAGTTGTTCATCATCCCAGAGTGGAAGTAGGAACACCTCTACTTTTACTAAACAATTGACCCTCCAACAGTCCCTAGCGATGAGGATGAAGTACGACAGCAGTCATCCTGAAGCAAAACGTATAACTGATGCCTTGACTGCTATATTGGTGTTAGACGTGCGTCCGGTATCCGCCATTAGTGCAGTGGGATTTAGACAATTGATGGAGGTAGTGTGTCCCCAGTTCCAAATCCTGTCTAGATTCCACCTGCATCCTCAAAGCAGCAGCGACAAGCGTGTGTCTGTCTGTTAAAGGGTGGTGACACCCTCAAAGTGTGCTCCACAAACAATAAAAATATTCTTCTTTTTTTTTCTGTCTTTGTGAATTGTGTGGGCTGTAGCCGCACTTGCATCCTTAAAGCAGCAGCGACAAGCGTGCGTCTGTCTGTTAAAGGGTGGTGTAACCCTCAAAGTGCGCTCCACAAACAATAAAAAAATTATTTTTTTTTCTGTCTTTGTGAATTGTGTGGGCTGTAGCCGCACTTGCATCCTCAAAGCAGCAGCGACAAGCGTGCGTCTGTCTGTTAAAGGGTGGTGTAACCCTCAAAGTGCGCTCCACAAACAATAAAAAAATTCTTCTTTTTTTTCTGTCTTTGTGAAATGTGTGGGCTGTAGCCGCACCTGCATCCTTAAAGCAGCAGCGACAAGCGTGCGTCTGTCTGTTAAAGGGTGGTGACACCCTCAAAGTGTGCTCCACAAACAATAAAAATATTCTTCTTTTTTTTCTGTCTTTGTGAAATGTATGGGCTGTAGCCGCACCTGCATCCTTAAAGCAGCAGCGACAACCATGCGTCTGTCTGTTAAAGGGTGGTGTAACCCTCAAAGTGCGCTCCACAAACAATAAAAAAATTCTTTTTTTTTCTCTTTGTGAATTGTGTGGGCTGTAGCCGCACTTGCATCCTCAAAGCAGCAGTGACAAGCGTGCGTCTGTCTGTTAAAGGGTGGTGTAACCCTCAAAGTGCGCTCCACAAACATTAAAAAAGTTCTTCTTTTTTTTCTGTCTTTGTGAAATGTGTGGGCTGTAGCCGCACCTGCATCCTTAAAGCAGCAGCGACAAGCGTGCGTCTGTCTGTTAAAGGATTACATCGGCGACAGCATCCAAGTAGGCATGTCAGACAGTCCGTACCTGTACTGGCAGGAAAAAGAAGCAATTTGGAGGTCCCTGTACAAACTGGCTCTATTTTACCTGAGTTGCCCCCCCTCCAGTGTGTACTCCGAAAGAGTGTTTAGTGCAGCCGGGAACCTTGTCAGCGAAAGGCATAGGAGGTTGCTTCCACAAAATGTGGAGAAGATGATGTTCATAAAATTAATTGTCAACTCTTCCAGGGAGACCAGCCTCCAGAACGTACAGAGGGACCTGTGGTTGTGGATTCCAGCGGGGACGAATTAATACTCTGTGAGGATGAGGATGTACACAACACTGAAGAGGGTGAGGAATCGGTGGATGAGGAGGATGAGGACGACATCTTGCCTCCGTAGAGCCAGTTTGTGCAGGGACAGATTAATTGCCAGCTTGTTTTGTGGGGGCCCAAACGAACCAATCATTTCAGCCACAGTCGTGTGGCAGACCCTGGCGCTGAAATGTTTGGTTTGTTAAAGTGTGCATGTCCTGTTTATACAACATAAGGGTGGGTGGGAGGGCCCAAGGACAATTCCATCTTGCACCTCTTTTTTTTCTTTGAATTATGTACTGTTTGGGGCCTAGTTTTTCAAACTGCCATCCTGTCTGCCACTGCAGTGTCACTCCTAGATGGACCACGTGTTTGTACCGCCCACTCGTATCTCTTAGCATAGTCATCCAGCTACCTTGGTGCAACCTTTTGGATATAAAAACACTATTGTGAGATGTGAGGTGTTCAGAATAGACTGGAAATTAGTGGAAATTAAGTTTATTGAGGTTAATAATAGCATAGGAGCAGAAAAACCCACAAATTCTGTGATTTTAGCTGTTTTTATGCTTTTTTAAAAAAAAATACAGATCCAAAACACAAAACCCAGAACCCAAAACACGGAAGGGTGGTTTTGGCAAAACCAATCCAGATCCAAAACACGAAGAAAGATCCAGATCCAAAACCAAAACACAAAACATGAAAAGTGGCCGGTGCACACCCCTAATATATATATATATATATATATATATATATATATATATATATATAAATCAGGGATGGGAGGCACTCAGCGAGACTTGCAACTGAAAAGAATCACGGCAATACTGTGCATCCTTTGGTCAACGTTTCAGTGTGAACCACTTTTATCAAGACATAAGGTAAAAAAAGGTTTTAACTTATGTCTTGATAAAAGTGGTTTACACTGAAACGTTGACCAAAGGACGCACAGTATTGCCGTGATTCATTTCAGTTGCAAGTCTCACTGAGTGCCTCCCTGATTTATATGTTGAATTTCCTGGGGAAGGACACCGAAGCTGTTTTTCGTATTCATATGGAGTGCCGGTTACCAAGTGGCATATATATATATATATATATATATATATATATATATATTGTATAACTACTCTTTAGTAAGAGAATACAATAACAATACTCCGTTATTATACTGGAGAAAACTGGAACCTTAACAGTAAATGAAGCTTTCAACTACATCTCTCCCAAAACAGTTTAATTAATTTGTCAGCACAAAACATTCCTGAGTAGAGAAGGATTTATAATGTTTCTATTTTGGTCCATGTAATTACTACTTACTCATATGTATTTTGCTTTCAATCTTCTTCCAGGTAGAAAATTATAATGCTGACGCCTTACTTCCAAGCAATCAAGAAATAATAGCCTTATAAGAAAAGTGGTGCATAAAAAAAACAACAAAAAAGAATTTGTGCACAACAATAACGAACAGTAATAGCAGATGATTTTATGTAAATTTCACTCTTAGCATTATGCTCTATTCGTGGAGGGATATTTTTCTAAAATATTGTGGAAAATTAATTTACTTTGAAAAATATACGCCTTTAAAGAGAGATATAGTATATATAATTGTTTATCCCACATTTTCATGAAATTATATATATATATATATATATATATATATATATATAAGCAATGGTATGGTTAACTCAGCAAATTTCATAGGTATAGAGTTTATATACAGCATATATATATATATATATATATATATATATGGTCTAACGGAACTTAGAGTCCCTCCAGTGTGTCACGGCCTGGGTATTTCAGCATGGCGCTAGACGAGTGTTACCTGTGAGGTCATTGCGGCGCGGGCTGTCTAATGGCGGAGCTGGTATCTGGCGGGGGGCTTTGGCTGCGCGCGTTTTTGTGTGGGCCTGTTGTCACTCTGCGCTGGTAAGGCCTGGCGGCGTCTCCATTCCGTTTGGCATGGGCGCCGCCATCTTGCCTTCTGGCCATGTGATGCGGCTGGCCAATCCTGGTGAGTCACATGTTCCCTCCGGCCAGTAACAGCACAGCATGGGGTATTTAGGAAGGGTCAGTGCCTTCCTTCTTTGCCAGTGCAACGTGTATCTCAGCCTAGCTGAGAGTGAGTTCTCTGTGCTTACCTGTTCCTGTGAATTTGCTGTCTGCCAGTCTGCCTGTCAGCTCCTAGCTCCCACTGGACTACCCCGCTTCCTCCATCACCCTTGCCCATACCTGAGTGCCTGAGCCTGCTGACATCCTGCGCTTCTGTTCACTACCTGCAAACCTGGCTTGATTATTTTCAGTTCACTGCCTGCAAACCTGGCTTGATTATTTTCAGTTGCACTACCTGCACACCTGGACAGCTCTAATTATTTCTACTTGGACATTAACCCTTCTACTCCCACCACAGAACTCTTGTGCACATTTATATATTCCTGGACTTTTATTTACTGCCATTATATGTCTACTCAAGCACTTATTAAAAATCCTAGTTTTATTTTCAAATCTGCTTCTGTGTTTGCTCCTGCTACCACCCCGGGTCCACAAACAACCCGGAACATCACAGTTTGCACTGGCCCCATGGAGCCGGCCACGGATCAGGAGTCAGGAGTGGATTTGTTTCGATGCATTTCTGGTCGTTTAGAAAATCTGGAAAACATGCAGCATCAGATGGCTCAATTTCTGCTAGAGATGTCCAAGCGACTGGATAGTTTGCAAACTTCCTTTTCTACCCCTGAAGTACCAGCATCTACATCCGCATCAGCATCTGGGAATACAGGAGGCAGATCATCTCCCTGCTTACATCTTCCTTTACCAAATAAATTTGACGGCAATCCTAAACTCTGCCGAGGATTCCTAAATCAGTGTGACATACATTTTACCCTGCAGCCTGACAACTTTCCAACTGCAAGAACTAAAGTGGCTTATATAGTCTCTCTGTTATCCGGCCAGGCCTTGGAATGGGCTTCCCCACTCTGGGAGCGCTCAGATCCACTGCTGGATAATTACGCAGGCTTTGTGTCATCCTTCAGGAGGATTTTCGATGAACCTGGGTGTACTGTATCAGCATCATCAAACATCATGACACTGAGACAAGGGGTCCGTCCTGTCAGTCAATATGCCGTGCAATTTCAAATTTTAGCATCAGAGCTCAAATGGAATGAGGAAGCCCTCACCTCGGCCTTCTGGCATGGGTTGTCAGACCGACTAAAGGATGATCTAGTCACTCGAGAGCTTCCTACTAATCTGAACGACATGATTTCATTGTGTATCAAAGTTGACCTACGCTTCAGGGAACGTCAGGCTGAAAAAAACAGAACTGACCGGCAAAGGTCATTTACCCCCTCCATTTCTACCCGTCCCATTCCTTCTCCTACTGAAGAGGAGCCTATGCAGGTGAATCATACACACCTCTCCAAAGAAGAACGTCAGAGAAGAATGCAAAAGAACCTCTGTCTGTACTGCGGAGAGTCTGGTCACCTGCTGATCTCCTGCCCCCGTAAACCGGGAAATGCCAAATCCTAACTGACCCTGGAGACATCAAGTTAGGAGTTATGAACCCGTCTCCAAAAATTAAAGTTTTCACGATTACCCTAGCCTTGGATCTTAAACCCAAACCTGTCTTTGCTACTGCTCTAATCGACTCAGGAGCAGCCGGAAATTTCATAACGTCTAGTTTCATAGATAAATTTCAGATACCTTGTTTGTCTCTCAACCATGCTATCTCTCTGACCTCGATAGACGGACGCCCTCTGACTAACAGGAGAGTCACCAAAGAGACTCAACCTGTATTTGTCCGAATTGGGGCACTTCATTCTGAGTCCTTAAAATTCCTGGTGATATCAGAGGCCTCTCAAGAAATTGTTCTTGGTCTACCCTGGTTACGTAAACATAATCCCAGGATTGATTGGAGTTCTATGCAGATTCTGTCATGGGGTATGGACTGTCAAAAATCCTGTCTTCCAAAAATTCGACCTGTGAGAAAGACAGTTTCATTAGTTTCTTCTGCCATTACCAAGGAATATTAGATGTTCGCCGACGTTTTCTCTGAACAACAAGCAAATATCTTGCCCCCTCATAGGTAATGGGACTGTCCAATTGAATTGATACCTGATAAGATGCCACCTCATGGTCGTACCTATCCGCTGTCCTTGCCTGAGACTCAAGCCATGACCGAGTACATCCGGGACAACCTGGCAAAGGGGTTCATCTGCCCCTCTACTTCACCTGCCAGAGCTGGGTTTTTCTTCGTTGGCAAGAAGGACAGTGGTCTAAGACCATGTATCGATTATCGAGGCCTTAATGACATTACTGTAAAAAATCGATACCCTCTTCCCCTGATTACTGAGTTGTTTGATAGGGTCAAGGGCTCTGTCATTTTTTCTAAATTAGATCTAAGAGGGGCTTACAACCTCATTCGTATCCGAGCTGGCGATGAATGGAAGACCGCTTTTAATACCAGAGATGGACATTTCGAGTATTTAGTAATGCCTTTTGGATTGTGTAACGCCCCTGCTGTCTTTCAAAGTTTCGTTAATGAGATTTTCCGGGATCTGTTATATGTTTCGGTTGTTGTCTATCTGGATGACATACTGATTTTTTCACCCTCTGTGGTTAAACATCAAGAACATGTTAAAGAAGTCCTGATCCATTTGAGAGAAAACCACCTTTACTGCAAACTGGAGAAGTGCGTCTTTGGAGTGCCCAGTGTACATTTTCTCGGCTTTGTAATATCTGGCTCCAGTTTAGAAATGGACCCCAAGAAGGTACAAGCAATTCTGGATTGGACCCGACCTCAGACACTGAAGGCCATCCAGAGATTGTTGGGCTTCGCCAATTATTATAGACGCTTCGTTAAGGGATTTTCTACACTGCTGGCTCCCATTACAGCCTTGACCCGCAAAGGTGCTAATCCTGCCCAATGGTCACCTGAGGCAGAGTCTGCCTTTCATCTTCTAAAACAGGCCTTCATCTCAGCACCAGTTCTTCGACAACCAGATCTGGACAGGCCTTTTTTGTTGGAAGTAGATGCATCATCTGAAGCTATGGGAGCAGTCTTGTCTCAATGTTATGAGGACAACCGAATCCATCCGTGTGGGTTCTTTTCTAAAAAATTCTCACCTGCCGAAAGGAACTACACCTTAGGTGAGCAAGAACTACTAGCTGTAAAGTTGGCATTGAAAGAATGGAGATATTTGCTAGAAGGCGCCAAGTTTCCATTTACTGTATTTACGGACCATAGAAATCTCCTATTTCTCAAAAACCTCCAATGTGTGAGTCCTCGTTTGGCCCGCTGGGCAATATTATTTGCCAGGTTTCAGTTCACCCTGACCTTTCGGTCTGGAGCACTTAATCAGAAGGCTGATGCCCTATTGAGATCTCTCCTCTGTGATGATCAATCTGAAAATCAAAGCAATACCCTTGTCTTGGAATCAAGAGTTTTCGCCGCATTACAACTTCAGCCTCCTACGGGAAAATCATTTGTGGCCCAGGAAATAAGGAAGCAGCTTCTCACTTGGGCACATTCCTCTCGCTTCGCAGGGCACTCAGGCACTCGGAAGACCTTGGAGTTTCTGAAAAGACACTATTGGTGGCCTTCTATGAAGGCAGAAATAATAGAGTTTATCTCTTCCTGCTCCTCCTGTGCCCAGCATAAATCATCACGACAAGCTCCAGCTGGGGAATTGCTTCCATTACCTACTCCATCACGTCCATGGACGCATCTCTCCATGGATTTCGTCACAGACCTGCCAGTCTCTCAAGGTTTCAACACTATCTGGGTTGTAATAGACCGATTTTCTAAGATGGTCCACTATATACCATTGAAGAAGTTACCTTCTGCCCCTGACCTGGCACAGTTGTTTGTCCAACACATATTTCGTCTACACGGCCTTCCTGCTGAAATTGTCTCTGACCGTGGTGTGCAGTTTACTGCAAAATTCTGGAGGGCTTTGTGTTCTGTTCTTCAAGTGAAGTTAAACTTTTCCACGGCCTACCATCCGCAAAGCAACGGCTCCACCGAGAGAGTTAATCAAGATCTAGAGACTTTCTTAAGAATTTTTATGCCATCTTCCAAGGACAATTGGGCTGCCTTGCTGCCGTGGGCTGAGTTTGCACATAATGCTTCCTACCACTCGTCAACTAACCAAACGCCATTTCAGGTTGTATATGGCCTTCAACCTCGTGTTCCCGAATTCCGAAGCCTGCCTGTTTTCGATGTTCCGGCCGTAGAGGACACGGTGCGGAATTTTGCTGCCATCTGGACTCAAGTACGGTCTGATTTGTTGAAGGCATCCTCTCGTTGTAAGACCCAGGCCGATAAGAAGCATAGAATAGTTCCACGCATGCAAGTTGGAAGCCAGGTCTGGTTATCCACCCGGAATCGTCGTCAGAGGGTTCCTTCTATGAAATTTGCACCACGCTTCATCGGTCCCTTCTCCATAACAGAAGTCATTAATCCAGTGGCCTATCGTCTACAGTTACCCCCATACCTAAAAATCCCTAATTCCTTCCATATTTCCTTATTGAAGCCCCTGGTCCTGAATAAATTCCATAGTGCTCTACCTGCTTCTCCTCAAGTCCAGACGGAGAGAGGAGTTGAGTTTGAGGTCGCCCAGATCTTGGACTCTCGTCTACGCAGAGGTCATCTACAGTATTTGCTGGACTGGAAAGGTTACGGTCCAGAGGAACGTTGCTGGACCGATGCTCGTGATGTCCACACTCCCACGCTCATCAGGAGATTCCATTCTGCCCATCCGGAGAAGCCTGGTGAGTGTCCTGAGGCCACCCCAAAAGGGGGGGGTACTGTCACGGCCAGGGTATTTCAGCATGGCGCTAGGCGAGTGTTACCTGTGAGGTCATTGTGGCGCGGGCTGTCTGGTGGTGGAGCTGGTGTCTGGTGGGGGGCTTTGGCTGCGCGCGTTGTTGTGCGGGCCTGTTGTCACTCTGCGCTGGTAAGGCCTGGCAGCATCTCCATTCCGTTTGGCATGGGCGCCGCCATCTTGCCTTCTGGCCATGTGATGCGGCTGGCCAATCCTGGTGAGTCACATGTTCCCTCCGGCCAGTAACAGCACAGCATGGGGTATTTAGGAAGGGTCAGTGCCTTCCTTCTTTGCCAGTGCAACATGTATCTCAGCCTAGCTGAGAGGGAGTTCTCTGTGCTTACCTGTTTCTGTGAATTTGCTGTCTGCCAGTCTGCCTGTCAGCTCGTAGCTCCCACTGGACTACCCCGCTTCCTCCATCACCCTTGTCCATACCTGAGTGCCTGAGCCTGCTGACATCCTGCGCTTCTGTTCACTACCTGCAAACCTGGCTAGATTATTTTCAGTTCACTACCTGCAAACCTGGCTTGATTATTTTCAGTTGCACTACCTGCACACCTGGATAGCTCTAATTATTTCTACTTGGACATTAACCCTTCTACTCCCACCACAGAACTCTTGTGCACATTTATATATTCCTGGACTTTTATTTACTGCCATTATATGTCTACTCAAGCACTTATTAAAAATCCTAGTTTTATTTTCAAATCTGCTTCTGTGTTCACTCCTGCTACCACCCCGGGTCCACAAACAACCCAGAACATCACACAGTGGGTCACTGATGTCACTGAATGTCAGTATTTAGTATATGAACACTGTGGTCTTCATATTTCATGGTTTATATTGATAGCAGTCAGAAATAGAGATGTGCAGTTTTCCTGAAATACGAATATGTGATGTTCTGGTTTTGTTGTGGGCTCGGGGTAGTGATTGGAGCAAACACAGAAGCAGATTTAAAACAAAATGTGGAACTTTTAATAAGTGGTTTGGCAGACATGAAGTCCAGGGATGGCACTAAAGTGCAAATGGGAACTGAGGTGAAGCAATGAGTAAAAGTCCAGGTAGTGGCAGATAGGAGTAGTCCAGTAATCCAGGTCTTGTGAGGCTGTAATGAATGAGAGAGCATGTGACCCACCAGGATAGGGTGATCAGATCACATGGCTAGAGGCAAGATGGCGGCGGCAAAGCTGGAGCGGAAGGAAACAACGCCAGACCAGACAAGCCCAGAGTGACAACATGCTCGCACAGGATCATGCACAACCAATGCTCCCCGCCAGGCACCAGCACCACCGCCAGATGCCCACCGCCATAGCGACCTCACAGGTAATACCTGCCGACCGCTATGCCAGGAAACCCTGGTCGTGATAGTATCCCCCCCCTTATGTGTGGCCTCAGGACACTCACCAGGCTTCTTACGTTGTGTAGAATGGAATCTTCTGAAGAGAGCGGGAGCATGAATATCCCGAGCATCGGTCCAGCAGCGTTCTTCTGGGCCGTAACACTTCCAATCTGGAAAGTATTGCAAACGGCCCCTGAGGACATGAGAATCCAGGATTTGGGAGACCTCAAACTCCAAACCTCTTTCTGTCTGAATACGAGGGGAAACAGGGAGGACCTTAAGGAACTTATTCAAAGTCAAAGGTTTGAGAAAGGAGATGTGAAAAGAGTTTGGAACTCTTACATAAGAGGGGAGCTGAAGGCAATATGCCACAGGATTGATGATTTCTGTGATGGAGAAGGGTCCGATGTAATGTGGGGCAAACTTCATGGATGGACCTCTGAAACTTAGTTTCCGGGTGGACAACTAAACCTGGTCTCCAACTTTCATGCAAGGTACCTTCCTTAGCCTCCTGCCTGCTTGTATTTTGTAGCTAGAGGACGTCTTCTCCAAATCAGTGCACACTTGAGCCCATATGGATGCAAACCTCTGTACTGTATCCACCACGGCTGGAACATCGAAAGCTGGCAGACTCCGAAACTCAGGTATTCGAGGGTGAAGACCATAAACCACCTGAAAAGGAGTTTGATTCATAGAGGTATGATATGAGGCATTGTGTGCAAATTTGGCCCAAGGCAATAACTCGGACCAGTTGTCTTGGGATGATGACATGAATATTCTCAGAAAAGTCTCAAGGTCCTGATTGACTCTTTCTTTGGATCCATTACTCTGTGGGTGGTAGGCTGTAGAAAAATTGAGTTTCACTTGTAGGACAGAACATAAGGCTCTCCAAAACTTCACCACAAATAGAGCACCACGATCAGAGACTATTTCCATAGGGAGTCCATGCAGGTGGAAAATGTGCTGGACAAACAAATGAGCCAATTCAGGGGCTGTGGGCAATTTCTTCCGAGGAACATAATGGACCATCTTCGAAAATCGATCCACCATGACCCAGATGGTGGTGTAACCCTCAGAACTTGGTAAGTCCATGGAGATGCATCCATGGACATGACGGAATAGGTAGAGGCAACAGTTCACCAGCTGGAGCTTGATGTGAGGATTTGTGCTGGGCACAGGAGGTACATGATGAGATAAACTCTAATACATCAGTTTTCATCGAGGGCCACCAGTAGGACCTTTTTAAAAGTTCCAGAGTCTTGCGAGTATCAGAATGTCCTGTGAAGTGTGAGGAGTGAGCCCACATGAGTAGCTGCTTCCTTAACTCCGAGGCCACAAAGGTTCTCCCAGTAGGAGGCTGTAACTGTATGGTGGTAAACACCCTTTATTCCAGCATGGGGGTACTGCAAGAGTTTTTGGTATTGTTGTCACAGGATAATGATCTAGACAGAGCATCTGCTTTCTGGTTGAGGGCTCCAGAGCGAAAGGTCAGAGTAAAATGGAATCGAGCAAATAAAAATGCCCATCGGGCCAGACAAGGACTTACACACTAAAGATTTTTGAGGAAGAGGAGGTTACTATGGTCGGTGAAGACAGTGAAAGGAAATTTAGCCCCCTCCAACAGGTATTGCCACTGTTTAAGTGCCAGCTTAACTGCCAAAAGTTCTTGTTCTCCTATAGCATAGTTCTTTTCAGCTGGAGAAAACTTCTTGGAGAAGAAGCCACAAGGGTGTACTCAGTTATCCTCATACCGTTGAGATAGAACTGTTCCCACCGCCTCCGATGATGCATCTACCTCCAACAAAAAAGTTATATCCACATCTGGTTGTCTTAACTCTGGAGCCGTGATAAAAGCTTGTTTCAAAAGCTGGAAGGCTGTCTCAGCTTCAAGAGTCCATAGAGTAGGATTAGCGCCTTTATGAGTCAACATTGTGATGGGAGTCAACAGAGATGAAAATCCTTTGATAAAGCGTCTATAGTAATTGGCGAATCCAAGCAGTCTTTGGATGGCTTTCAATGTCTGTGGTCAGGACCAATCTAGAATTGCCTGGACCTATTTGGGATCCATCTCCAGGCTGGAGCCGGAGATGACATAACCAAGGAATGGCACACTGGGTACATTGAAGACACATTTCTCTAGTTTACAGTAAAGATGGTTCCTTCTCAAACGAGACAACACTTCCTTCACATGTTTATGGTGTTCTTCTAGAGAAGAGGAAAAAATCAGTATATTGTCCAGGTAAACTACGGAGACATACAACAAATCTCCGAAAATCTCATTGACGAAGCCTTGAAAGACAGCAGGAGCATTGCATAAGCCGAAGGGCATCACAAGATATTCAAAGTGACCGTCTCTGGTATTAAAAGTGGTTTTCCACTCATCTCTCACACGGATATGAATAAGGTTATAAGCCCCTCGTAGATCTAGTTTAGAGAAAATGATGGATCCCTTGACTCTGTTGTACAGCTCTGTAATCAACAGAAGAGGGTATCGATTCTTGACTGTTATGTCACTAAGGCCTCGATAATCTATACATGGCCATAACCCACCATCCTTCTTCCCAAAGAAAAAGAATCCAGCACCAGAAGGGAACGTAGAGAGACGAATGAACCCTTTCTCTAAATTCTCCTGGATGTACTCGGACATTGCTTTGGTCTCTGGCAAGGATAGAGGATAGGTTCGACCTTGAGGAGACATCTTATCAGGCAACAAATCGATGGGGCAATCCCATTCCCTGTGAGGAGGTAAGACATTAGCTTGTTGTTCAGAAAAAACATCAGCAAACAGTTGATACTCCTAGGGGATAGCTAGGGGGTACTAACAAGACTGTTTTCCTCACAGGTCGTATCTTGGGAAGGCAGGACTTTTGACACTCAATTCCCCATGAAAGAATTTGCATAGAGCACCAGTCTTTCCTGGGATTGTGCAGACACAACCAGGGTAACCCCAGAATGACTTCTTGGGAAGCCTCAGAAATCACAAGAAATTTAAGATACTCAGAATGGAGTGCTACAATGCAGACTACTACTGGTTGAGTCTCCTTGGTGACAACTCCGTTAGCCAGAGGACGCCCATCTACAGCAGTCTGAGAAATAGAATGATCCAGGGTTGAACAGGAAATTGTAATTTATCAACAAGACCTGAGGTCATAAAGTTTCCGGCTGCTCCAGAATCTAGTAGAGCAGCGACAAAGGCAGGTTTAGGTTTAACATCTAAAGCCAAGGTCAGAACAAAATCTTTAGAAGTTGGGGACAGACAGATTACTCCTAACTTGATGTCCCCAGGGTCAGTTAGGAATGGGCATTTTCCAGTTTGCGGGTACAGGAGGCCACCAGGTGACCCGATTCTCCACAGTATAGGCAGAGGTTTTTTGATATTCTTCTCTGGGGTTCCACTTTTGAGAGATGAGTATGATTCACCTGCATTGGCTCTTCATCTGTTGGAGGAGGAGGTGGACGTGTAGGGGAAGGAAGAGTGACTGACCTAGTACGGTCAGTTATTTGCTTCTCAGCCTGACGTTCTCTGAAGCGTAGATTGATTTTGTTACAGAGAGAAATCATATAATTGAGATTAGTCGGGAGGTCACGGGTGACCAAGTCATCCTTCAGTCGGTCGGAAAGCCATTGCCAGAAAGCAGAGGTGAGGGCTTCCTTATTCCACTTGAGCTCTGATGCCAAAATCTGAAACTGTACGACATATTGTCTGACAGGATGGGTACCTTGTTTCAGTGACAAAATACTAGATGAGGCTGATACAGTTCACCCAGGTTCATCAAAAATCCTCCTGAATGATGTTACAAAATCTGTATAGTTGTCCAGTAGGGAATCTGAATGCTCCCAGAGTGGGGAAGCCCAATCCAAGGCTGGACCGGACAACAGAGACACCATTTAGGCCACTTTGGTTCTAGCAGTGGGGAGGTTGTCATGCTGTAGGGTGAAATGTATATCGCACTGATTCAGAAATCCATGGCAGAGCTTGGGGTTGCCATCGAATTTGCTTGGCATAGGAAGGTGCAGCCGAGGAGATGCCCTGTAACTAGTATTGTCAGTTGGAGGAGCAGGGGTCACTGTAGGTGCATTAGAGGTAGACAAAGAAGTTTGCAGATTATCCTGTCGTTTAGACATCTCTTGAAGAAACTGAGCCATTTGATGCTGCATAGTTTCCAGGTTTTCCAAACGACCTGCAATACACCGAAATAAATCTGTTCCAGACTCCTGTCCAGTGGCTGGATCCATGGGGCCAGTGCAAACTGTGATGTTCTGGTTTTGTTGTTGGCCCGGGGTGGTGATAGGAGTAAACACAGAAGCAGATTTAAAACAAAACGTGGAACTTTTAATAAGTGGTTTGACAGACATGAACAATGGGGGAAAATAAAGTGCAGGGATGGCACTAAAGTGCAAATGGGAACTGAGGTGAATCAATGAGTAAAAGTCCAGGTAGTGGCAGATAGGAGCAGTCCAGTAATCTGGGTCTTGTAAGGCTATAGTGAATTGCAGACTGAAGTGAATGGATAATGTCCAGGGGATTAGCAAGTGGAGCCAGGGTGCAGGGTAACAGCTGACACAGGTACTCTGGCAAGGGAGAGGCAATAGGAGGAGGCAGAGGATTCCAGCAGGGTATTGAGCAGGTCAGGTAAGCAGGCTAAGGCAAAGATCCAACAGGCACAGGAAATCTCTCTCAGCGGCGGCTGAGAAACACATTGCACTGGCAATGACAGAGAGCTCTCAACTCCCTTAAATACCCAGTGCTCCACTGTGACAGGCCAGAGAGAGCATGTGACCAACCAGGATAGGGCGATTAGATCACATGACTAGAGGCAGGATGGCGGAGCCCATGCTGGAGCAGACGGAAACACCACCAGACCAGACAAGCCTAGAGTGTCAACATGCCCACACAAGATCACGCACAACCAATGCTCCCCGCCAGGCACCAGCACCACCGCCAGACGCCCCACCTTCATAGCGACCTCATAGGTAATACCCGCCGACCGCTATGCCGAGAAACCCTGGTAGTGACAGAATACACCCAAATGTGAGGGATTCCTAGTTGAATCGAGTCCTAGTTTGGCATCACCTTGGGGTTCCAAGTCAAACAGAGTCCTGGCTTGGTTCTGCAGTCAGTTCAGAATTTGGATTTAAAAACCGAACTTCAGTTTTGGATTGCATGTAGACAGGTTCAAATTAGAATTTTAGCTTTTTTTTATCAGTTTTTTTATGAAATCCAAAACCAATACACTTGAGAGTGGATAATATAAAACCCTAAGTGCGCTATCAATTAGCAGCCAGTTAGAGGTTGTCAGCCCCTAAGAAATGTGAAAATTGAATATCTATAAAACCGGCACTTATATATACCAATTATATAAAAAATGAATAAACATTATTAGAGAAACAGATGTATAAAATGTCATATATCACATTTATTACTTATACACATTATAAAAAAGGTAAAATTATGAAACATATAATAAAATCTTGAGGGAGCATATACTATAATTCAGTGCTTTATGAATTTTCAGCTGTTAGGAAGACCTTTAATCGGATGGTATATTGGACACTACCTGTGTTCAAGAGTTAACCTCAGTAGAAAGTTATTGCAAAGTTCAAGCACTGCAAATATTTACCAAGTGGGATAATCTTTATATAGCAGTCCAATTAGCAGATAACCGCAAGGTAGAGTTGAATTCAGTGGTCCACTTATAGCTGTATACTGGGTCAGATGAAAAGAGGAGTTATCCAAACAGCATAGGTAGTGTGTCCAAGGTCCGTAAAGTACAGGGGTCACTTCCAGAATCAATACAATAGTAGGAATCGCTTAATGGACAATTGAATTCAACTCTGCCTTCCTTATTCACAATGCAGACATGCATATATTTATTCATATCAACTAATTATTTTATGCAATTAAAACTTGCTGACGTTGGGTTAGGCATAATTAATATATAATGGGGTAGGAAGTCTTTGTACCCACGGGTGTGATATGTATTACCGCTGGCCGCATGGCCGGCAGTTCAATTCCCGACAGCGGCTGCCCGACAAAGGAGGAAATCCCGATCATCCTAAAGGTAAGTATTTACTAACCTAACCCCCCTAACCCTCCTTAGGGGTGCCTAATCCTAACCTCCCCCCTGTGCCTATCCCTAACCCCCCTCTAAGTGCCTAAACCTAACCCCCCTTTACCCGCTGCCTAAACCTAAGTCCCCCGGGGGGGTGCCTAACCCTAACCTCGCCCTGGGGGTGCCTAACCCTAACCCTCCCTCCCCCTAGCCTAACCCTAACCTCCCGGGGGGGTGCCTAACCCTAAGTCCCCCCCGGGAGCCCTACACCTAACCCTCCCCCTCACGGCTATCTGTTGCAGTGCCCGGCATCCGCTCAATCGGGATGCTGGGCGCTGGTCTCCAGACGTCGGGCAAATGACAGGCGTCTAGATTTAGACACCTGTCATTTGTCTCTAGTCGGGATAAAGCAGTCTGGAAGCTGGTGGTTGGCATTTAGACCATCTGGTTCCAGACTATATCCCGTACCCACCAGCAACCTTGGCTGCCACAGTGTTCATAAAAAAGAATGTTGTATAAAAAAGTTATTAGACTTAGAGCCTGATTTTTGCCTCTAATAATAGAAAGGATAGATGTGTGCACCCATTATATTACTGACATATTACAAATGTAAGAAAATTTACAAGATATATTGCATATTCTATACACATAAATTAGATTATTGGCTTTTACCACGGCATACATTATTAATTATGAAACCTATCATTGTATATTATATCTGTACTATAAGTAAAATCTTAACCAGGTTACTTGCAATCTGACTATTGTCCTTTTCAAAAACTTTTTCCCTGCTCGGTTGTGTCATTTTTTTCTAGTCATTTAACCTTGTTTTTGGGAGATTTGTCTTGTATCTGTGCCGTCATTATTGCTCCCAAGCTGCAGAATACAAGCAGATTCATTGCGAGTTTAGTAACATGTTTCTATTAGTAGAAATCCCTTGAGAAGGAGATGAGAAATGTTTGTGTCAGATTGTATTAAAAAAACAATGATTTCCAATGCCAGCTATATGATCACATTTACATTGTTACAAACAACTGCATCATTAAGATATTTTAACAATCTGTGAACAAATTTGTCAGAGTAACTTTAAAAAAATATATATAGATCACCTAATGGCAATATGATGTGGTTAACTGAATAAGTTTTTCAATGTCTACTCTTCTATCTGTCCAGTATTTCTTTCTTCATTACTGTCATAATATCCCAAATATTTAGAGGTAGGTTTCTGATGCATCCTGGGTTTTTTAGGTCTGTAAATGTTCTTTCCCTTGGAACTAGTAACACTGAAATTTTTATATTCCTAGAATTCATGTTTCTCAATGTATACTGATTAAATCAGGTTATTGATGTAGTTTTATAGTATTTGGAAGGGCTGACTTTCATTAAATGCCAAAATGTTATCATATGGATTTGTACAACAAATGCTCTCAATAAACAATAAAACATGGGATCCATAATGTCAGGACTATAACTATTTCAGTACATAAAGATAGACTACTTTTGCCAAAGTTCCATTGTGGTCATTGGAGGAGCTATCCTGCTTGCTGGCATGCTTCTCATTCATGGGATAGAGTGCTAAAGTGATCATCTGTTTCCCAGGTGTCGTCAGGTTGTAGGATTCCTAGATTGCTCATTATTTCAAACCTGATTCCTTTTGGGTCACATTTTCGGAAACTTCCTATGGATCATAGACCTCTAGTATAAAGCCTGTTACTAACTATGTCTCAGTGTCTGTGCAACATTGCTTTCAGGTCTTTTCTTGGACTCCTGTCAGATCCCTGCTGTGCCAATGGATTGCTGTGGACTTTGTTATATTCCAGATGAACTTCTGATGTCAGTTACCCACTGCACTACTGAGCCCAGCATTCCTATTGCCTAAGTATTGCTTACTGCTCCATCACTGTGGTTTCACCATTTTGCTGCACCATTTATTTTGCCTGTTGTCTTTCCGTTCCTGTGGATATTGAACTCATCCTTGTTACAGTTGTCAACTGCACTGTTACAGTGTTATCGCTGCATCACAGGGCTCAACCCCGCTCCGAACCCTAGCTGCACCATGGGGCTCAACCCTGCTACATATTTTCTCTGCATCACAGGGCTCAACCCTGCTCTGAACCCTAGCTATATTGCAGGCTCAACCCTGCTACAATCTTCTCTGCATCAAGGGACTCAACCCCGCTCCGAACCCTAGCCACACCACAGGGTTCAACCCTGCTATAATCTTCTCCGCATCACGGGGCTCAACCCCGCTCCGTACTCTATCCACGTTGCAGGGCTCAACCCTGTTCTGGAATTTCATCGACTTACAGGGTTTAACCCTGCTCTGTCTTCATTATACTACAAGGCTCAAATTTGCTTCATCTCTCACTGCACCACAGGTCTCGGCCCTGTCCTGGAATCATATTATTCTGCAGGGCTCGCTCTGCTCCGGATTTCCATTGCTACAGGGTTCTTTCCTGGCCAAGGTCCTCAATGCCATCCTGAGTTGTTACCCTCATACTGGACTCTGGGTTCTCTACCACATTAGTTCTTATATGTTAAAGACTGCATATATATTTGGGGATTCTCTCCTATACTTATTATTGCATATATGAATCTCTATGCTGTTTGAGGCTTTATATGAGACCTTGCTGATTATAATTCTTTTGTGAATAAATTCTATTTTACTTTTATCCTGTGCTACTGAGTTTCATGGAAAGGTCATTCTTAAGACCACCCCAGTTTATTGTGCCTAGTAGGCCTGCCTCCCACCAGGAGTCTCAAGTGTCAGCAGCCGTGACACATAGCTTCAGATCCATTGATGGATCCTAACACTGTAAATGGTTCACAAGAAGAATGAAGTGCACTACCAATAGAGGGTAGAAGTGAAGAAGAATAAGATGCTCTACCAATAGAGGGAATAGAGGGCAGAAATTAACAAGAATGCTTCTGATGAAGGACCAATAGGTCAGAAATGCATCGAGCTGTGGTTCACATTGAGGTGGACTCTTGGTGACCAGAAGGACGTGATTGCCATTTGCGTGATGTGGACAAGGATATCCAGAACCCTTGTTTACTAAACACCTTGACAATTGAGAGTCACCTACCATTGCTGTGTGCCACTGATGGGTTTTACAATATGCTTTATATCCTCTCTGTTTTGTAAGTGTAATCTTGTATTCAAATTCTGTTTTTAAAAGGTTTCCTGCTCTATTTATTTCTTGTATGTGTTTTTCCCTGTCTAATGTTGCTTTAAGCACTTGAGAAAGGGAAGACACCTTTTTTCAGATCCAAGAGGGCTGTGAAAATAATTCCAATCAAGTCCCTAACTACTTCAGGATCTGTTCAAATAACACGGGATGTAGCTATGTGACCGGCGGCCGCAATGCCGACTGCTGAATGCCGGCAAAGGATTCATGATAGGTGTTGAAATATCATAATCCCGTTGTCGGAAGCCAGGAACACGTGTGCCCGAATGAGGTAAGAACGGGCCACATGTCCTCTTAGCCATGGGGGGGGGTTAGGTTTAGGGCAGTTAGTGGGGTTAGTGTTAGGTTTTGGAGGATTAGTATTAGACACCCCTAGGAGGGAGGGTTAGGTTTAGGAACCCCCAGGGAGAGGTTAGGGTTAGGCACCCCCCCGGGAGGGTTAGGTTTAGGGAGCAGTAAGGGGGGGTTAGGCACCCATGGGGGGAGGTTATAGTTAAGCACTAGGGGTTTATAGAACATAGCCTGATAGATTGATTAATCCAAATTTTAGAAGGCTGAGAGGACAACTACCTGGCAGTTATCACATTATATTAGTTAAGATAAACATTAATTTATATGCTGGGTGCTACAGTTGGCAGAATTATTTATTATTGTGTCACAAAAATATTGCATAGACATTCCTTTTGTTATATAATATTAATGTGCTGAGCTCTGAAAGCTCATTTCAATAGAAGAAAAAACTATATTACACAGTACCTCATTATGACCAACAAACTAATTTGGCCACTGAGAATGTGCAATCTTACTGGCTAGTTTTAGAAAAATCTGATTGCCTAATTATGTTTGCATTCCAAAGAAAACGTTAATTCACTTGGTGCACAAATAAATAATTGCTGATGATTGAATTTCCAGTTATAATTTTTTTTCCCTTGCAACATTAATCATTTCTAAAACTGTTATTGTAATATAAACATAAATGTTCCATCTGAAATGACATCATAATGTACTTTTGCCAGAAATGGATTTAGCTTTGCTATATTGTTCATACTATAAAATAGTTAAAGACAACATCATTTTTATTCCATTATAGTCCATTTTAAAACCATCAGACTTGACATTTTTTTATTGATTTTTTTTGAAACATGTAATAAAAGCTGAGTTTAAACCCTACACAGGCAATAAAAACTCAATAAAAAAAATAAAAATAAACCATATAAAATAATTACACTTGTGACTTAGAAAATCACATTCAGGGACTGATTCTAAGCGCTGAAGCAAAACAAAAAAGCTAGTAACTTTATATCTGGACAAACCATGTTGCAATGCAAGTGGTGTATATACATTCTTTTTTTTTGCATGCAGGGTAAATACTGGCTGCTTTTGCATGTAGCCCACATATGCTGGATAACTTTATTTTTATACTACAATTCAGATTTGAGTTTGTACATACAGTACCTCTCCTATATCCACATCTCTCTGCACATTTACAGTAAATCTGCCCCACTTGTAGTGCAGCAAGGTTTAACTAAGGAGTAAAGGATCTGATTCATTACGGATTGCTATTGCGATCGGAGCTGCAATTACACACGCAGCTCTGCTACGATAATATGTTAATGTTTGCAACCGCTCAGCCAGCATAGAGATGCCCACTACCACTTTCTCACATCCGTAAGACCTTGCAGTCTTGCGTATACATCAGTAACTTCGAGTAACTTCGGGCCGTCACGTAGAGTTACAGCAGGTCTGACCTGTCTCAGAAATTGCAAGTCTCATCACACACAGTGAGTACTCAAACTGCATAAACCATCGCAGTGGTTAATTTATGCACACTCATGTAACGGCGTTCAAACGGACAGGCACATCTGCGTTTCTGCAACCTCTCCCCTGTCACCACCCCCAAACGCAGACGTCATGTCACTCACTCTGCGATGGCTTTCTGTGTGCATGACTGCAGTGTTATCACAATGCTAACCTGCGCGCGTGCACTATGATGCATATGCATGTGCAGTACGCACCATCGGATGATCTGCATACGCAGTTGCAATTACAATCCATGCTGAATTAAGCCCAAAGTTACTTGTTTGTTGCCTTGTTTCCAAATTAGAATCAGCCTCTCTGTAACACTGAAATAAAATAACTATTATGTACATTTGTTAACACATATCTACATTGGCTACCTGTGGCATGCAGTATGAACTATATAGTACATATTGACTATATACTGTCATTATTGCAGGTATTTTGGTTATGGCAAATTAACTATGTAATGGGTGTCAGGTTGCAGCCTATGATCGGC
Organism: Taudactylus pleione; assembly: GCA_031769625.1. NCBI lineage: Eukaryota > Metazoa > Chordata > Amphibia > Anura > Myobatrachidae > Taudactylus > Taudactylus pleione. Next base: position 11,520,217 of record JAUIMM010000063.1, read on the forward strand.
CGTTACTAACCTCAGCACCAGCTTCCCCTAACCTCCTGAGCGGTCAGACACCAGGCATGGAGGCGAGTGACACGCTGAGGATTATACCTGGGGTCTGCTAGGACATCCATGTGCTCGCTCCATGAAGTGGTTCCTGCGGTTACAATCATGGATGCAGCCAGGACACTATCCTCCAATGGACTGCTATTTTAGAGTATTAAACCGGGCTCTGGACAACAGGAAGTTGCTTGTACAACATTGTTACTTCCAGTGAAGACTTGCTGTTGCAGCATTCCAGGTCCCAAGCCCCTTTGCTTCTAGTGACTTGTTTCTAGTGTTTATCCACGGTGTGCGTACTCAACTATTTCTTCTGAGTACAATCTCCTAGAGTCATCTCCTGTGCCAGTTCTGCATCTGAAGCCACAGTGTGTGTACTTAGTACGTCATCCAAGTACCATCTCATAACACCATTCTCCTGTGCCAGTTCTGAGTCTGAAGCCACAGTGTGTGTACTTAGTACATCATCCAAGTACCATCTCATCATACCATTCTCCTGTGCCAGTTCTGCATCTGAAGCCAAAGTGTGTGTACTTAGTACATCATCCAAGCACCATCTCATAATATAATTTTCCTGTGCCAGTTCTGTGTCTGAAGCCACAGCGTATGTACTTAGTTTGTCATCCAAGTACAATCTCCTAGTACCATTCTCTGGTGTCAGCCTTGCGTCTAGATCGACAGAGTGTGTACTTAATGAATTACTCCAACTGCATACCTGACCAAAGAGCCAGGACCTACTTGCTGGGTGCAGCTTTAGCCCAAATCCCACTTGGAGGGGTCACTGGTGGACACATCTCAGTAAGTTAGACTCCGCGCCTTTGGTCAGGTTTATCCACCATCTGGTACTAGTGGATGAGAAAGTCATTTATCCAGGCCTCTCACCTCCTGTTCTTTTCCCAACCTGGGTCTACATCTTCCATAACCTCGGCAGAGGGTCAGCATAGCCTGAGCATGATAATGGGGTTGGATACTTAATCCTGGCGCTTATAAAGCTGGCAGTCAGAATCCTGGTGGGGAAATCCTGATGCATGCAGGTAACTATTCTAATCCCACTCCTAACCCTAATCCACACCTCCCACAGCTTAACTTTAACCTTTCCATTCTGCAGCTAAATCCTAACAGTCTTCCACCTGCAGCCCAACCTTTACGCTCCACTGCCACATCCTAATCCTAACTCTAAACCTAACCCTAATCCTTTCCATAACTCCAATACTCACAATCATTATCACAGCGATTGGGATTGTGGAGACTGTACTCTGACTGCTGTCAGGATTCCGGTGCTGGGATTCTGACCACTGGTTTTGTGGTTGCCGGGATGCTGACAACATACCAATTCATGGGTATGTGAGAGACTCTGTGTTGAGGTACATTTGCTATTTTGCAATGCAGTAATTTGTGATGTGAGGCTTTATAGTGCAGTAATGGCAATATGGGACTCATGCAAAGCTGGAATAGGTGGGCCCAGGGCACTTACAATAAGACCCTATTGCCTAAAATTAAGCACAAAGGCCCTCATTCAGAGCCGTACGCTCTGAGCAGAGCGCACGCTCTGAATGAGGGCCGGGCTCCATTTTCATGGAGCGTCCTCCTGGACGCTCGTATAGCTGTGGGTCACCACCCACAGGCTATACGAGCGTGCTTTGTGATGGCCGCGATGGTCGAGACCATCGCGACCATCGAAAATGCGAGCCGGAGCCTGCGGTTGAGGTTTTCAACCGCAAGCTCCGGAGTGATTTTGGCTCTATCAGAGCCCAAATCACTCCCACTGACATCACTAGTGATGTCAGTGGGCCGGCATCTGACGGGAGGCGTTCCCGTGGGAACGCCCCCGTTAGGGAGGCACGCCCCCGGCACGCCCACCAAAGGGGGCGTGCTGTCAATCAACATTGACAGCACGCCCCCTTTGATCGGACACAACGAGCGAAGGACTTTCCTTCGCTCGTCGCGTCTGGCGCATGCGCACGACGGAGCTCCCTCCGTCGTGCGCATGCTCAGTGCATAACATCGACCCACTTGCGAGCGGACAGCCGCTCGCGAGTGGGTCTGAATCAGGCCCAAAGTCATAATTAAGATAGAGATAGTGAAAAAGAGTGTTGCAAGTATGTGGTAAATATGCCTTTCAGACCAATCACATCATTAAAGAACATTTTTTAACACATATTCAAATACAGAGGGTCACATACTGTATACTGTGGGACACGTATACAAAGTCATACATGAAGCTAACCTTGCAGCAGATCACAGATGAAGGGTCACATATGTAGCAAGTCACACATGAACAGTTCACCATTCACTTCATCTCCTAACACTGCTTAGTAAATAGACCCCTGTGTACAGGAGGGGTGTGCAAATTTCATATCAAGACAGATTGTATGGAGACATAGATAAATCTACCAGCAGATGTATCACTTGCATGTTCCTAAAGGCTGATACAATTAAACACTGATGATGTTGACAGTCATCTGTACCAGTTCACCGCATCTGACTGGCTCATTGTAGATTCATCTCTGAACCTTATAAATGCTATTTTCAGTTTGCATGCCTACTTTATGACTATTCATTTTTTGCTACTTTAATTCATACAGGAGCAGGAAGATTACATTTGCTGTATAATATCAAATGTGTCTAATATTTAATGTGGTTTTGCTATTCAAGTGCAATGACAGGTTTAGGGTTTTTTTGCCTGTTGATAGATTTCTGTTGGTTTTGTCTCCATAATTTAGCTGGTTAGTGACTCCTTATGTTTACTCTGATCCCTTTAAGCAAGGTTTTCATGTACTGAACCTAAGGCAGCAGGTGTGTTTCCCCAGTATGGTATGTTAGATGTCTGAGCTTATGCCTTTTCATCTATTACTACAGATATTGGGCTCTATTTACTAAGCAGTGTTAGGAGACAGAGTGAAAAGTGATAAGAAACAGTAGTTTGCAGGAATCTATGACCTGCAAACTTTCTTTGTTTTAGGGAATAAGATTGCCACCAAGCAACAGCAGGTGGGTGGATGAGCAAGCCTCCCGAATATCGCTGGGACAAGGTAAAGTGAAAAAAATTCACTTACTTAGCTTGTCCCTACACAGGAGGGCAGGGCCAAGAGCTGCTCTCTGACCTAATGGCCATGTGACCGCTTGAGAAAATAATAAAGTATCAATCTCCTGGAGCAACTTTGGACAGAGCAACCAACAGCCCTAGCAAGGTATAGGGTGGGTAGGGTGGGTGCTGTTGCTAGGTGGCAATCCTATTCCCTAGAACAAAGAAAGTTTGCAGGTCATAGATTCCTGCAAACTACTGTTTGTTTGTCAGAAGGTTTGTCACCTAGCAACAGCTGGAGGGCAGACTAACACAAACCTGGTGGTTGCTTTGATGATCAGTTGGTCTCCAATAATGCTTGGCAAATATATGCTCAGAGGATCAATGAGTGGCATGCATTATGGAATGTAGGAACACAAGTTTTGTTGCTGCACTAGTGGTGGTAGCTCCCCATATGTAAGTGTCCCTTAAAGGGGTTAATGGCAAGAGATACATAACCTTGAAGCTTTACCTTTTAGTGGAGCAGTAAGTTTCAATTATGAGATAAGTTACCAAACAAATAATTGGATTTATACAATTTTTAAAGGAGGGTTTTCTGGATTGGTAATATAATTTAAGATTAGCCCAGCACACCTGGCCTCTAAGGCTAATTCTAGTAATAAATCAAATGTTATCAATAAAAGCACACTCTCTGAACTTGTGTCTAAGGCAGCTTAGAGGGTTAGAACAGGTTCTAATATTCTATATTCAAAGTACTAGAACACTGTGAATTAAAAGCGCTGGGTAGGAAAGAACTCCTCTGAGTAAGTAAAATGTCTTCAGTTAGCCTTGGTGAGTAAAAGGCAGGAGCTGAACCATAATAGCAGATGGTGGCTGATGCAAGGCCTGCATCATATTTGGCTGCCAGAAGTCCAGGAAGGTGAGAAGCTTTTCTAGCTGTGTTAGCACTACTATGCCATACATTAAATATTCTAACAATGGTAGAATATCTGGTCCTTGAATGGCCTCAGTGAGGCAATTATAAGGACTACTGTAGAAGATGACACTCTTGTGTCTTGTTAGTAACCCATGTAATTCTCAATCTGCATGGTGGCAACTTGTCCAGGAGATCTGAAGAACCCTGGAAGCAGTCTTTGGAGAGTTACAGAAGAATTTTGGGCCCTTTGCACAACTAATTAGAGGAAACAATACCCTGGATTGCCAGAGAGGATAAACTAGTATTAAATGGGATACCTGGTCTGCTCTCATTTTGTGCAGTATCTCTAGTAAAAAGCAGGTGGTGGGAGAACATATAAGAGAAGGTCTGACCATGTTCAAGACATTACATCCTCCTTGAATGATCCCTGTTTGATCCCTGTTTCCACACTCTGGACACAAAGGTGGGAACCTGAGTTTCAGAAAAGGGTTGCAAAATGATCTATTCAATGAACCCCTGAAGGTTTGAACTATTGTTTGGAATATTTGAGGCCACATTGCCCAAAATTAGATGATATCAATGGAGAATTGTCCAGTTCATTAGTTTCATTAGTTTCTCAGAATGCAATTGTTGTTAGGTGAATAGCCTTTGAATGGCCCATTTACTAATCCCTAGGGCTTTTGTGACAGAGTACAAGAGCGTGCCATCCTGTTCAGGAAAGATACCACAGTTGTTATCCAGACAAATTTAATTCTGGCCAGTTTTCTGGAAGAAACACCAGAGAAAAAGAAGGGATATTTCCTATGGGATGGAGTCATAAAAGAATGTATCTCATTTATGGATAATCCGAGATAGGCCAGGGTAGACTGAGTTAGACCTTGGTGACTGATTAATATGTCCCCGTCTAAAAGGAGTCCACTACATAATGGACTAAGGTGACAATAACATAGTATAAGAACTTTTGCTTTCATTAAACATGTGCAGGTGTAAGGTGCTATTGACAGTCTAACCACCATTATAGTCCACTGAAGCAGGCGGCCTCTTGGTTGCGGTACACTGAGACCAAATGGAAAACCTCCTATAGGTATAATTTGAGGGAAAACTAATTAGTAGCCAAAAGAAAAAGGGGATGTTATTCCTTTTAATTCGAAACCCTCTTTTTTAATATATGTATACAGTGCCTTCACATTTAGCTCTAGTTGTCATAGAATTACACATTTCACCTCTATGGCAAATGAATCGTGCAGACTTTGGAGGCCCTACTGCTAAGCTATACTGCTTAGATGAGTAGCTGCTAAGCTATAGACAAGACTTTGTCTAGCAAGGGGCTGCAACTCCTTGAGCTTATCTTAGAAGAGTAAATGAGGATACTCTGACTTCTTGAAAGTATTTTTAGTAGCCATCTGTCTGAACATGACATGTGGGCCACTAATGTGACCCCTGACCTCAACTATGAAATCTGGCCAAGAGTTCTGCAATTACCAGAATGGGCATGACAAGTGGCCTCGGGGCTAAACTCATTAGTCTAGCTTTGGTCAACCTGCAGCAGGGGTGGGAAAAAACTGGCTCCTCAGCCACTGCTGAACCACACACCCTGCCACAGTCTTAGCATGCCCTGATAGCAAAACTGAGGTAGGGCATGCTGGGATGCACAAACCCACAACAACTGGAGGGCAGCCTACAGCTCCTGTACAGGCTAGCTGTGCAAACTTGTATACCTCATACCTCTGACTGAGGTTCCAGGGTGAGGTATATAATTTGGTGGGAGGTTTTACCTGCTAGTGCAATGCTGGCTATCTGTATGTCGCTAGACTTGCCTCTTTGAAGAGGCTGAGGACCTAGTCACCTCTTCTGGCTCACAGTTCACTGAAGAGGGACATGGTGGACATACACACTCAGGAGGGTTTAATAGTGAAACATTGGGTTGGGACCCCTTTTGTCTTAAATGGGTGTCCTAATGGTGCCAGCTTTGGGCAGAGGTACTGTGCTAGCTTTTGGCAGAATTCAGAAACCTCCCATGGAGTAGAAGGGCAAAAGTGTAGAAGGGCAGAGGTACTATGGGTAGGAGAAATGTGTCTGGTGCTTTGCCACCATGGGGCAATTTCAGGGATGGATCCATTTATGCCTGACCAGGCAACCCTGTGTGAATTTTCCTCCACATTCACATTTTCACCTCATGTTTTGCCACCGTAGAGCAATTTCAAGGAAGGATCCACCTGTGTGAATTTTCCTCCATATTCACTTTTGCACCTCATGTTTTGCCACCTTTGGCAATTTCAGGGGCTGCAACATTTCTGTCTGGAGGGATCTCTGGAGGGAGAGGTGTCTCTGGCAGTGATTTGTACCTCACTCTCTGAGGTACTGTAGAGAAAAAAATGTTATTCCACTTGACAGAAAAATATTTTCAGGTTAACAGCTTAATTGAGAGCGTATCACTGCCAGGCAGAATAGGTCACTTTAATTCTATCTCTTGAACAGAAGAGATAGGTTACTGTTGGCAGTGACTTTACCTCAGACTCTGAGGTGGAAAAACAAACATTACACTCACCTGAATATATAAATAAGAGTGTAAATGATAAATACTCACTGCCAGCGCTGCTTAGTGGCTCTCCTGTCACATTATGGCAAGACAGCTCTTGGTCCTGCCCTCCTGTGTAGGGAAAAGCTAAGTAAGTGACATTTTTTCACTTTACCTTGTCCCAGCGGTGTTCGGGAGGCTTGCTCATCCACCCACCAGCTGTTGCTAGGTGGCAATTCTCCCGACAAACAAAGTGATAAGGTGCCAGCCAATCAGCTCCCAACCGTCATTTTTCAAACACAGCCTGTGAGATGACAGTTGGGAGCTGATTTGCTGGCACCTTATAACTTTCTTGTCACTTTTCACTCTGTCTCCTAACACTGCTTAGTATATACACCCCACAGTCTTTTGTTCTGTTTATTAGGAGCTGTTATTTTTATTCTCTACAAGTTATGATTTGTTGGCAACGGATATATACATTGATGTGACTTATGTTGTTAGGGACACCTTGTTCTGTTGCTATGACATGGGGCAGAATTTTCAGATGACTTCATAATTGACTGATTCTCTCAGGGAATCACACGCAAACAGTGACTTTTAGTATACAGAGCCTGCACAGAAGCAAATTTACGTGTTTCTGCTTATCTCCATCCATTTCCAAGACGAAAGGATCTTTGCTGGGTCTCACTTTGCATTAAATGGGTATTTTGGTGCAGGTACTAGGCCATGACACTGCAAATTTATGGAACAGTTCTGTCATGTGGGAGTGTCATGGGGGTGCCATGGGTGTGTAACGCATGGAGCAGGTGCAAGTGCAGATGTTTATGATGACGGTTGTGGTTGTGGACTGAAAACACTGGGTGGAGCGGCTTCCCACTTAACACCGCACAGGTTATCACATTAGTCCTATTGAAACTAACTTTATTATAAGGTAGTATATCTGACCTTCATAATATAATGCAAACATTTTGCCTCCAACTCAGAATCAGCACCTAAATAAAGCGCTTATCCAACACAAGATGAATGTCTGAATAATGTGTAACCCCTCTTTTACCACTAAAAGGACACCAGGCTACTAGGGGGTCTATTTACTAAGCTTTGTTAGGAGATAAAGTGAATGGAGATAAGGTAACAGCCACTCAGCTCCTAACTGCCATCTCACAGGCTGTGTTTGAAAAATGACAGTTAGGAGATGATTGGCTGGTACCTTACCTCCATTCACTTTATCTCTTAACAAAGGTTAGTAAATAGACCCCTAACTACCTTAATGTCTAATATTTACCTACCTTTAACCTCTCGTTATGTGTTGTACTTTTTTCTATCAGTGCCTCCACCCAAGTGTTGGTAGTAAGACTGGGCCTACTTGGGAAAACTCACTAAAATGTAATACAGTAACTAATATCTATTTTTTATTAGGGAGCTGTACAAATAACATCACGTGACACAGGACATTACAGTGTATAAAGTACAGTCTGTAAACCTGTTCTTCTTTCAAATATCCTAGAGTTATCCGCTTCTCCTCAAGATAAGTGACTCACTCAAATGCGGTTTAAAGAGTTCTTATATTTTACACAAATAAAAGTATGGTGTATAACAATACATTTGCATATAAACAGGCTTTACATTTCTCAGAGTTGTATATGTGATAGAATATTTTGACTGAATAAGTTAAACATACCACCTTAGACACATACACATATATAAAGTACCTAGACTTCTGTCCTAGCAAACAAATGTTACTTATTCCAGTAGGCTGAAATTTCCTTTGTTATCAGAGTATTTGACAAATATCCTTTAGGATTGTGAGGATTTATAATATCACTGTCTCCTGGTGAAGTAATCATTTAAAAGGTTTAATATCTGTATCTCTCTCTGTTGATTTACTGTCCAAAAAGTTACCAATGTTAATAAGAGATATTTGTCCTGAAACACTTGCTCCTCTCTGCTCTTTATAGAGTTCAGACAAATACAAGTTTCCTTTTATAATGTTGTAAACTCTGGATCCTGTTATATAATATTGGAGCTTCAGCAGGAAACAACAAAACAGTTACATATATAGATCAGCTTAAACTGGATGCTATATACAGTAGCAGAAAGGCACAGGTTTAATGTTCTGATGGGGCAGTTAATTACTCTGATGTGATTCCCTAAAAGTACATATGCCTGCTAATATTAGATACTGCTATCAGTCTATGGGGCCTATTCATCAACACTAAATGGCCCGGTAACCATGCGAGAACATTAGTTTTAGCATATTTTAGTTACTGAGCCATTCATCATCAGGGGTACGATAGGACCACCTGATATTCAGAAAACTCCAAAAACTGAAGGTTTTCAGAGTTTGCTTCCGAGAACAAGCACCATCTTCCCATGGGAAGGAGTTCCAGGGATACGAAGAGGGATCCGAGCGGATCCCTCCGCCGCCTCCTCACTACTTCCTGTGCGCATACATGACCTCATGCGTAGCCGGGGTGATGGGGAAGAGGTTAGTAACGCAGCTATTTCTGTAGCTGTAGCTGCTATACTAACCGAGGGGACAGCTGCTTTTCAGAGCAGCTGTCCCTGCAACGGAGCAATGATGAATAGCTCCAGTGTCAATTTTCCCCCATTGTGTGTTGAATACTTAAGTATCCCTCACAGCAAGATGATATAATAATCGGGGGCCATACATTCTCTGTTGATGAATGACACCCCATGCTGCATTTTCAATCCCAGCATTGTGACAGAGATCACAGGCTGGGATCACCATTGCGACCATTGGTGGTCGATGGTCGCGATGGTGGAGGGTGCCGGGCTAACTCAGGCTTACCAGTGTGCGAGCCCGAGACACTGCATTGATCAATGCAGATCCTGGGCTGGCTACTCCCGGAAAATGGGGCGATCACGCACCAATTTCCGGGAACACCGTCTGACCCTGCCCCCACATCACACCTTAAATGCCTCTGCCTTTCAATCAAGACTACGCAGGACCCTATCTTTACACTCCCAGAGTGGGTCCTGCGCATGCGCAGATTCCCGATAGCTGTTAGTCACCGATCAGCAGTGCACTGCTGAATCAGGTCCTGTATGCTGTATAAGTGCAGTGTGTGTTAATGCTACTCACTGCTGACAGGCGCTGCTGCCTCACACAGAGCACCTTAGGCCACTTCCTACTTCAGTGGTTCAGATGGGCCCCCTGTGAAGGCCGTACCCACCTTTGTCTGACAGTCGATCACTCTGTCAGTGCACTCGGTCTCCTCTGCTGTATGTGCCGGTAAGTTAAGGTGTGTACACACTCATTGATATTTTGCACAATTTGCCTGATTTCGACGCATCGGAACGACTGTCATTTTCTCCTATACATTACCAGGTTTTCATTCCAACCAGCCAGATTGGACAGATATCTGACAGAAATTGTATAGTGGATGCCCAGCTTAATGTGTATCTGACTTTTGTCCCTGTCAACCTTTTGTCCCTGTCTAACTATTGACTGTCTGATATCTGGTTTCCATCTAGACATTGTCTACCTAATTACTGTCTATCTATAGTCTGGAACCCTATAATTATAGTTGCCACTTATAATTTGTTCCTGCTATATTTCCATTTGAGTCACTAACATTTACATAGGGATTTATGGTGACCATGATTGAAGTCAGTATACAATGAATTAAGGCAGGGGTGGGGAACCTTTTATCTTCCAAGGGCCATTTTGATAAATATAACATTATTTTTGGGCCTTGTGCAGGCCATGCCCCCTCCATGTGATGTCACACGGAGGGGTGGTGGCACAATAGCCAGTAATTACAGCAATGCCTGGAGCATCCTGAGGATGCTCCGGGGAGCTGTAAGGGCAGCAGTGTGACCATCTGAAGCGTCCTCAGAATGCTCCATGTGACACTGCTGCATAGATTGTGGCTGCAGGGTGGCATTCTAGGCACCCTGCTTCCCAGATGAGGATAGCAGAAAACAAATGATTCTGAGGGCCTTATACGACCCCTGGGCCTGAGGTTCCCCATCCCTGAATTAAAGTAATACTTGTTTGAATATTTGCAATGATAACCTCATATTATTATATATAGTATGGCTAGCAAAAAGTTACTGTATTAGTTGTTCTACCATGACAATTGTCATTCCAAAGTCTTAACCCTCTTTGCTGTTGAGAGTTTTCTTACGCCTGTGCTGAGTCCATTATTCCAAGGTTGCTCTCATCAGATTCCTACTGTCACTAATTGTTTTGAGCAGTACCCACACAAATTTCCTCTTATTCCGTTTAGGATTTAGAATTTTCAGAAAATAATAACTTTTTACATGTCCAATAAAATGTAAATAAAATATATATTTTTTAAATTTTAAGGCAGTGCAATGTCAAATCTATAGGCTCCCATATATCTAGGGGTCATTATGGGGTAACAGGGCGTATATTGTACTGTAGTTCCCTCTAGACAATGGGCCTAATTCAGTACGGATCGCAATATTGCATATGCACGCTGCAAGATTCATTACGACCGCTGCAAAATTATGCAAATGAATGCGATCGCAGCACTATACTTAGACGCCCATCAGTTTATAAAGCAGCCCATCTCCCTCTACATACATCTGCAAGTCAGTGAAAATATCGGTAAAATCGAGTAACATCAGACCCATACGCATAGTTGTGGTTGAGCTTGACCTAAATCAGAAACTGAGAAACATCCTGTCACCATCTAGACCTTTGGCTGTGTATGCCATCGCAGGGGCTTAATTATGCACCCCCCTGTAACGGCTTTCAAATGCATAGGCACGCCTGCGTTCTTTTGACCACCCTCTCTCTGCAAATGGCAGTTTCTATCAATCATTTCTCAATGGCTCTGCGTATCTGTTGCATTCGCTTTTGCAATCACAGCGGCTGGTTCGCGCATACGCAATGCAGTGCATACGCATGCGCAGGACATATTGACCAGGTGCATGCATCTGCAGATTAGCAATCCAAGCTAAATAAAGCCTAGTATTTGGAAAGCATATGTTTTCTGTAGCATAGGGTAATGCTATCTAGTGATTACAGGTGATTATCATGCAAGAAGTACTAAGAGGCTTCATAATTTCAAAGAGGGGACCTGCTTTCATACTTATGAATGCAGGTCCTGAATCGCTTTCTCGAGTCAGCTCCATCTCCATCTCGGCGCACCACCATCACCCTTGCCTGTGGACTTGACCTACTACACCCCGGCATTGTCTGCTGGAAAACTCTCCCACCCTCCATGCACCAGGAGCCACCTTGCTGACTCCCTGGACCTCTACTGGTAAACTCTTGAGCCTTAAAATGTGGACTTCTACATGTCCTCAGCATTCTGGGTTTAATTTAGCTTAAGGCCACATCCCGCTTGGAGGGGTCACTGGTGTACACCTCCCAGTAAATTAGACTCTGCGCCTTTGGTCAGGTCTATCCAACATCCGGTACTATTGGATGAGGAAGTAATTTATCCAGGCCTCTCACCTCCTGTTCCTTTCCCAACCTGGGTCTATGTCTTCCATAACCTCGGCAGAGGGTCAGCATAGCTTGAGCATGACAATGGGGTTGGGTACTTAATCCCAGTGTTTATAAAGCTGGCAGTCAGAATCCTGGTGGGGAAATCCTGATGCATGCAGATAGGTATTCTAACCCCACTCCTAACCCTAATCCACCCCTCCCACAGCTTAACTTTAACCTTTCCCTTCAGCAGCTAAATCCTAACTGTCTTCCACCTGGAACCCAACCCTTACTCTCTGCTCCCACACCCTAATCCTAACCCCAATCCTTCCCATAACTCCAATACTCACATTCATTATCACAGCCATTCGGATTGTGGAGACAGTACTCTGACTGCTGTCAGGATTCTGTTGCTGGGATTCTGACCACTGGCTTTGTGGTTGCCGGGATGCTGACTACATACCAATTAATGGGCATGTGAGAGAATCTGTGTTGAGGTACATTTGTTATTTTGCAATGCAGTAATTTGTGATGTGAGGCTTTATAGTGCAGTAATGGCTGCTTATTGGCAATATGGGACTCATGCAGAGCTGGAATTGGTGGGCCCACTGCACTTACAATATGCCCCTATTGCCTAAAATTAAGCACTTTTTTACAATAAGAGATTCTGTATTCCTGCGCACTGGATTATATCTGACGGGGTATGCAGCACTTAGATATGAGGGTGCCAATCCCTCTGGGGTTAAATACAATAAACAATAATAATCTAATGTGCTCCCCCTGGTGCTGTACTGGTGTTGTCTACTGTATTTTAAGGAGTATATGACTGATGATTCTTGAGTAATATGTACAACACAGTGGGCGTAATACCATGTGACGTAGTGATGTGTCATACACACTATGGACTAGAGATAGTGAAAGTACACAGCATTTAATGTAGTAAAAACCACAACAAAATACATTAGGTTAAACTGTTGCTTGTCAAAGTCACAATGGAGGTAACTAAAATATGGGTACAGTAATATGGAAGGTGAATCCCAATGCACAGGATAAGTAAAACTGATAACGTGGTTATGCTGATATAGTAGAGGAAGTCAACAGGTGGCGTCCCAACCTGAGTTGATCCTTTTCAGTCACTTCTTCAACAAGTGAAGCGATGGGTATGTAGAGGATGATCGCACTGTGTGGGGTAACACAAGTGCGGTGGTACCTGTATGTTGGACTCTCTGTTTCAGGCTGTTTGGAGTTCACTGGGTTTCTCTCCAGGGACACAACAAGCAGCAAACCTGGTCCTGGTGGTCCGCTTAGCATCAACCTGGAGTGTAGCTCCATGGATGGTACAGCAGGTTTTGCGGTGTTGCCGGTGGGGGGTGAGCCATGTTATTGTTGTGCCTTCCTCTCCTTCTCTCATCCTGAGTGGAACAGTCTCCTCTGCGTTGCAGCACTGATCATCTGGCTCCTATGTTCTTCCGGGTAGAGCACGCTCTAGGGGCAGGTAGCAGTCACGTGATTTGGAATTCAGGGAAATTTCAATATCATGCAGGAGATTGAGTGTGGGACCCAACGCGTTTCGGACCTTTAGGCCTTCCTCTGGGGGTGTGTTAGCATATGTGCTGGTTCCTGCTTGTATTTATAGGGACAGGTAACCTTTGATTAGGTCTTGTTGTCATTTATCTAGCATTGTTGTTCCAAATGGTCTGATTTACAGGACTTACAAATCAACTTTATTGGAGATGGCATTAACTTCATTCTAAGCCATAACTACACATGGTTTAATGACACACATTACAGGCAGACCACAGGGACATCAATGGGGACGAGATTTGCACCAAGTTACGCAAATCTCTTTATGAGCACATGGGAAAACAATTACATCTGGTTCCATAGCGAACTTGGTGCAAATCTCGTCCTCTGGGTATGTTTCATCGATGATGTACTATGCATTTGGGATGGAGATGAAGCATCTCTCAACGCATTCTAGAACCATGTAAACAACAATCCTTATAACTTGACATTCACATCCAAATACAGTAAAACACAAGTTGAATTTTTAGATCTAGAAATTTTTATTGAAGAAGGGAAGATAGAAACCAAGACATTCCATAAGCTAGTAGATGTGAATAGTTTCATTCTGGCATCAAGTGGACCTTTCCCAAAATGGCTACAGAACATACCAGCAGGACAGTTCAAAAGACCGAGGCGCAACTGCTCTAAGACCTCCGACTATTTAACACAAGGACAAACCCTTGCAACCCAACTAATTTCCAAACAATACAATAACCAACTAGTCAAAAAGGCTAAAGATAACGTACAACAAGAAGCAAGAACACCTTTACTCAAGTACAAAAACAAGACTGATTTTAGAAATCAGGACATGAATGTAAATTTTATAACACAATTCACTCAACAGGCCAAAAATGTCAAACACATTTTGAATAAACATTGGCGTATTTTGCTAGAAGACCCTATTCTATCCTTCCCCCTAAACCAACAGTGACATTCTGCAAAGCCCCAGACATAAAAAAAGAAATTGGTATCCCACCAAAAACTATGAAACAGACTACTTTACTGGCATCAGCTACAGATCAAAATGACTTCTATCACTGTGGATGCTGTAAAGCATGTCAAACAACGGGTCACAAAAGCACAAAACCCACCACTTCCATAATATCACCTAGTAACAAAAAAGAATTTTGATCTGTAGCTGATGCCAGTAAAGTAGTCTGTTTCATAGTTTTTGGTGGGATACCAATTTCTTTTTTTTATGTCTGGGGCTTTGCAGAATGTCACTGTTGGTTTAGGGGGAAGGATAGAATATGGTCTTCTAGCAAAATATGCCAATGTTTATTCAAAATGTGTTTGACATGTTTGGCCTGTTGAGTGAATTGTGTTATAAAATTTACATTCATGTCCTGATTTCTAAAATCAATCTTGTTTTTGTACTTGAGTAAAGGTGTTCTTGCTTCTTGTTGTACTTTATCTTTTGCCTTTTTGACTAGTTGGTTATTGTATTGTTTGGAAATTAGTTGGGTTGCAAGAGAAAATAATAAAGGTATAAATCTCCTGGAGCAACTTTGCACGGAGCAACCAACAGCTCTAGCAAGGTATAGGGTGGGTAGGGTGGGTGCTGTTGCTAGGTGGCAATCCTATTCCCTAGAACAAACAAAGTTTGCAGGTCATAGATTCCTGCAAACTACTGTTTGTTCGTCGGGAGGATTGCCACCTAGCAACAGCTTGTGGGCAGACTACCACATACATGATGGTTGCTTGGAAAAGCAGGTGGTCTCCAATAATGCTTGGCAAATGTATGCTCAGAGGATCAATGAATGGCATGCATTATAGAATGTAGGAACACAAGTTTTGATGCTGCACTACAGGTGGCAGCTCCCCAGATGTAAGTGTCCCTTAAAGGGGTTAATTTGCAAGAGAAACATAACCTTGAAGCTTTACCTTTTAGTGGAGCAGTAAGTTTCAATTATGAGATAAGTTACCAAATAATTGGATATATATATGATTTGTAAAGGAGGGTTTTTTGGATTGGTAAAATAATTTAAGATTAGCCCAGCACACCTGGCCTCTAAGGCTAATTCTAGTAATAAAGCAAATGATATCTATAAAAGCACACTCTCTGAACTTGTGTCTAAGGCAGTTTAGAGGGTTAGAACAGGTTCTATATTCAATATTCAAAATACTAGATCACTGTGGATTAAAATCACTGGGTAGGAAAGAACTCCTCTGAGTAAGTAAAATGTCTTCAGTTAGCCTTGGTGATAAAAAGGCAAGAGCTGAACCATAATAGCAGATGGTGGCTGATGCAAGGCCTGCATCATATTTTTCCTGCCAGAAGTCCTGGAAGGTGAGAAGCTTTTCTAGCTGTATTAGCACTACTTTGCTATAAATTAAATTTTCTAACCATGGTAGAATATCTGGTCTTTGAATGGCCTCAGTGAGGCAATGATAAGGTCTACTGTAGAAGATGACAATCTTGTGTCTTGTTAGTAACCCATTCATGTAATTCTCAATATGCATGGTGGCAACTTGTCCAGGAGATCTGAAGAACCCTGGACAAGTTACAGAAGATTTTTGGGCCCTTTGCACAACTAATTGATTAGAGGAAACAATACCCTGGATTGCCAGAGAGGATAAACTAGTATTAAATGGGATACCTGGTCTGCTCTCATTTTGTGCAGTATCTCCAGTAAAAAGCAGGTGGTGGGAGAACATATAGGAGAAGGTCTGACCATGTTCAAGACAATACATCCTCCTTGAATGATCCCTGTTTCCACACTCTGGAAACAAAGGTGGGAACCTGAGCTTCAGAACAGAGTTGCAAAATGATCTATTCAAGGAACCCCTGAAGGTTTGAACTATTGTTTGGAATATTTAAGGCAACATTGCCCAAAATTAAATGATATCGTTGGAGAATTGTCCAGTTCATTAGTTTCATTAGTTTCCCAGAATGCAATTGTTGTTAGGTGAATAGCCTTTGAATGGCCCATTTCCTAATCCCTAGGGCTTTTGTGACAGAGTACAAGATTGTGCCATCCTGTTCAGGTAAGATACCACAGTTGTTATCCAGACAAATTTAAACTGCAAATTCCTGTAGGTGACTGGGATTTAAAGCTCTAAGGACTAAAATGGCTGGCATTAACTTGAGCAGATTGATATAAGCCTACTGCTCCATTGTGTACCACTTGCCTTTCACTGCCTGGTTCTGAGTGAATACTCTCCAACTGTTAGAAATGCAAATCTCAATAGGTTTTGTAATTGTTTACAGTGTAAGAGAAAATGGAAAAGCCTTAGGTGTAAGGCCCTCATTCTTCTAATAGCTTTGTCTAAGTCCTTTAAATGTATATTCTGACTTTGAACTATCATTGAACTTAATTCTGGCCACTTTTCTGGAAGAAACACCAGAGAAAAAGAAGGGATATTTCCTATGGGTGGAGTAATAAAAGAATGTATCTCATTTATGGATAATCCGAGCGGGGCCAGGGTAGACAGAGTTAGACCTTGATGACTGATTAGTATGACCCCATCTAAAAGGAGTCCACTGCATAATAGACGAAGGTGACACTAACATAGTATGGAACCTCTGCTTTCATTAAACGTGTGCAGGTGTAAGGTGCTTTTGAGAGTCCAACCACCATTATAGTCCACTGAAGCAGGCGGTCTCTTTATTAGAGATTGGCAAAGATTCCAATGGTTGCGGTAGACTGAGACCAAATGGAAAACCTCCTATAGGTATAATTTGAGGCAAAACCAATTAGTGGCCAAAATAAAAAGGGGATATATGTTAGTCCTTTTGAAACCAACTTTTTTAATATATGTATACAGTGCCTTCACATTTAGTTCTAGTTCTCACAGAATGACACATTTCACCCCTATGGGAAATGAATCGTGCAGACTTTGGAGGCCCTACCGCTAAGATATACTGCTTAGATGAGTAGCTGCTAAGCTATAGACAAGACTTTGTCTAGCAAGGGGCTGCTACTCCTTGAGCTTATCTTAGAAGAGTAAATGAGGATACTCTGATTGCTTGAAAGTATTTTTAGGAGCCGCCTGTCTGAACATGACCTGTGGGCCTTGAATGTCACCTCTGACCTCACCTATGAAATCTGGCCAAGAGTTCAGCATTTACCAGAATGAGCATGACAAGTGGCCTTGGGGCTAAACTCATTAGTCCAGCTCTGGTCAACCTGCTAGCCTAGCACCAATAATGGGGATGGCTATACTTATTGCCTTGAGTAAGATATACTTAAAAGCTACTAGAAACTCTATTATGCAGAAAAAGCCTACAACTCCTGGTCTACCATCCAGAGCACTGCAGGGCTCACACTGCTTAGCTTCCCAGGTATGGCAGAATCAATCGTTTTGAAAAGAATGCAAGGGACCAGCAGCACCAGTAATTTTTTAACTGAATTTGTCTTAACATTTGGTGCATTGGGTCGCTTTGGAACCTAAACATAAAGATGAGTCAAATTCAGGACAAATAGTGCGGGTGCACCTGGCAGCCCTGTATAACTCTTTAAACCCCATTTACCATTTTTGACTAGGGTTGCTCTGCAGCTGGAGTGGGAAATAACTGTCTTAGCATGCCCTGATAGCAAAACTGAGGCAGTGCATGCTGGGATGCACATTCCCACAGCAACTAGAGGGCAGCCTACAGCTCCTGTACAGGCTAGCAGTCCACTGAAGAGGGACATGGTGGACATACATACTCAGGAGAGTTTAATAGTGAAACATTGGGTTGGGACCCCTTTTGTCTTAAATGGGTGTCCTAATGGTGCCAGCTTTGGGCAGAGGTACTGTGCCAGCTTTGGGCAGAGCTCAGAAACATCCCGTGGAGTAGAAGGGCAAAAGCTTAGAAGGGCAGAGGTACTTGGGCAGGAGAAATGTGTCTGGTGCTTTGCCACCTCTGGGCAATTTCAGGGAAGGATCCATTTGTGCCTGACCAGGCATCCCTGTATGAATTTTCATCCACATTCACTTTTGCAAGTCATGTTTTGCCACCATGGGGCAATTTCAGGGAAGGATCCATTTGTGCCTGACCAGGCATCCCTGTGTGAATTTATCTCCACATTCACATTTTCACCTCATGTTTTGCCGCCATGGGGCAATTTCAGCGATGGATCCATTTGTGCCTGACCAGGCATCCCTGTGTGAATTTTCCTCCATATTCAATTTTGCACCTCATGTTTTGCCACTTTTGGCAATTTCAGGGGCTGATACATTTCTGTCTGAGCCAGCATCCCTGAGTAATCTCTGGAGGGAGAGGTGTCTCTGGCAGTGATTTGTACCTCACACTCTGATGTACTGTAGGAAAAAAAATGTTATTCCACTTGACAGAAAAATATATTTTTTCATCATAATTAACAGCTTAATTGAGAATCACTGCCAGCAGGAATAGGCCACTTTATTTCTATCTCTTGAACAGAAGAGATAGGTTACTGTTTGCAGTGACTTTACCTCAGATTCTGAGGTGGAAAAACAAACATTACGCTCACCTGAATATATAAATAAGAGTGTAAATGATAAATAGTCACTGCCAGCACTGCTTAGTGGCTCTCCGGTCACATTATGGCAAGACAAGGGAGGACAGCTGTAAGTATTGTCAGAGAAACAGACCCAGCTTCCTTCCATGTCTGCACTGTAGAACAATCTGCCTGAGGGCGGGCTGAGGTGGTCACATGACCATTAGGTCAGAGAGCAGCTCATGGCCCCGCCCTCCTGTGTAGGGACAAGCTAAGTAAGTGAAATGTTTTCACTTTACCTTGTCCCAGCAGTGTTCGGGAGGCTTGCTCATCCACCCACCAGCTGTTGCTAGGTGGCAATCCTCCTGAAGAACAAAGTGATAAGGTGCCAGCCAATCAGCTCCCAACTGTCATTTTTCAAACACAGCCTGTGAGATGACAGTTGGGAGCTGATTGACTGGCACCTTATAAGTTTCTTGTCACTTTTCACTCTGTCTCCTGTCTCCTAACACTGCTTAGTAAATAGACTCCACAGTCTTTTGTTCTGTTTATTAGGAGCTGTTATTTTGATTCTCTACAAGTTATGATTTGTTGGCATAATTATATACATTGATGTGACTTATGTTGCTAGGGACACCTTGTTCTGTTGCTATGACATGGGGCAGAATTTTCAGATGACTTCATAATTGACTGATTCTCTCCTCACACACAAACAGTGAGTTTTAGTATACAGAGCCTGCACAGAAGCAAAGTTATGTGTTTCTGCTTATCTCCATCCATTGCTGAGATGAAAGGATCTTTGCTGTGTCTCACTTTTTGGTGCAGGTTCTAGGCCATGACACAGCAATTTTATGGAACAGTTCTGTCATGTGGGAGTGTCATGGGAGTGCCGTGGGTGTGTAAAGCAGGAGCAGGTGCAAGTGCAGATGTTTATGATGACGGTTGTGGTTGTGGACAGAAAACACTGGGTGGAGCGGCTTCCCACTTGAAACCACACAGATCATCACATTAGTTTATGGAAACTCACTTTATTATAAGGTAGTATATCTGACCTTCGTAATATCACACAAACACGTTCACTTTGCCTCCCACTCAGAATCAGCACCTAAATAGAGCACTCATCCAACACAAGATGAATGTCTGAAAAATGTGTAACCCCACTTTTACCACTAAAGGGACACCAGGTTACTAGGGGGTCTATTTACTAAGCTTTGTTAGGAGATAAAGTGAATGGAGATAAGGTAACAGCCAATCAGCTCCTAACTGCCATCTCACAGGCTGTGTTTGAAAAATGACAGAAAGATGATTGGCTGGTACCTTACCTCCAATCACTTTATCTCCTAACAAAGCTTAGTAAATAGACCCCTAACTACCTTAATGCCTAATATTTACCTACCATTAACCTCTCGTTATGTGTTGTACCTTTTTCTATCAGTGCCTCCACCCAAGTATTGGTAGTCAGTCTTGGCCTACTTGGGAAAACTCACTAAAACATTATACAGTAACTAATGTCTATTTTTTACTAGGGAGCTGTACAAATAACATCACGTGACACAGGACATTACAGTGTATAAAGTACAGTCTGTAAACCTGTTCTTCTTTCAAATATCCTAGAGTTATCCGCTTCTCCTCAAGATAAGTGACTCACTCAAATGCGGTTTAAAGAGTTCTTATATTTTACACAAATAAAAGTATAGTGTATAACAATATATCTGCATATAAACAGGCTTTATATTTGACAGAGTTGTATATGTGATACAGTATTTTAACTGAATAAGTTAAACATACCACCTTGGACACATACACATATATAAAGTCCATAGACTTCTGTCCTAGCAAACAAACGTTACTTGTTCCATTAGGCTGAAATTTCCTTTGTTCTCAGAGTATTTGACAAATATCCATTAAGAGTGTGAGGATTTATAATATCACTGACTCCTGGTGAAGTAATCATTTAAAAGGTTTAATATCTGTATCTCTCTCTGTTGATTTACTGTCCAAAAAGTTACCAATGTTAATAAGAGATGTTTGTCCTGAAACACTTGCTCCTCTCTGCTCTTTATAGAGTTCAGACAAATACAAGTTTCCTTTTATAATGTTGTAAACTCTGGATCCTGTTATATAATATTGGAGCACAGGGGCGGATTGGGTCGGAAAACTAGCCCGGGAAATTTATGGAAGCAGCCCTAATGGGTGGTCTGTCAAAGGGGAAGGGCGAAGCTGTGGATAATGTGGGTGGAGCTACAGCGGGGATGGGGCTTCAATTGGTGAGTAAACCAATTTGTTTTAAAAAAAATTGTCAAAGTTTGGGCTGTGTGGGGTGGGTGTTATGAATCGAGGGGTCAGAGGCACACATGGGTGTGGGGTGGTCATAGGTACACATGGGTAGAGGGTTAGAGGCACACAGGGGTATTGTATAATAATGAGACTATGTGACAGGGACATACAGAACAGGTTCCCCTGGCCTGTCCTCTCACTCTGCCAGGAGGGGGCTCTCACTATTCACCCCCCTGCATCACTTCAGAGAAGGCAGGGGTACCTCCAGATGCCGGGGCATTACAAGTCCCAGCACACTCTGATTTGCCAATGCTGGCACCTCCACAGCAGCTTGGAAATTCTGCCTGACCCTGGGTTGTGGGCAGGGCCGGCACAAGGCTGTGCTGCACCCAGCGCCATCCTGTGTTGCTCTCCATTCCCTCCTCCGCTCCCTTCCCCTGAGCTTACATATGTCCTATAGTGCCAGGGGGGAGGGTGGGCATTTTCTGCGCCCTCCGGAAACAGTAGCGCTCAAGGTGACAGACCGGCTTGCCCGTGCCTGGAGCCGCTACTGGTTGTGGGGACAAGAGCAGTACCCAGTATCACTCACATCACTTGAGAGATGATCCCCAAGGACATCCTCATCCTGCGCTGTCAGGTCTGTCTCAGCCTGCTCTCCTCTCATGATGACAGATCCTTCATGGGCCACTCTGCTTGTTATGACAGGCACCAACGCACTGCCTGTCTTGCAAGTGCAATACTCCTATCAGAGGAGGATAGTGTGTAACAGAGAGTGATAGATGTAGAAGAGAGGATAGTGTGTAACAGAGCGTGATAGATATAGCAGAGAAGGATAGTTGTATAGCAGAGAAGGATAGTTGTGTAGCAGAGTAGGATAGTGTGAAGCAGAGCCTGATAGCTGTAGAAGAAAAGGACAGAGCTGAGTTAAGTGTATTGTAATCAATGGTCCTGAGCAGAAGGCTTACAAATAAAGGGCTGTGCAAACCAGATCGTGTCCGTGTGTAGTGAGATCGGCAGCTCTGCTCGGTGATCCCTGACACTTCCTGTTACAGCATGTGCTAGCTTTGCAAGCTGTTGTATCCCGGAGCATGCTGGGGAATGCAGTTTCCAAGTCACAGACTAGCACTCCAGGAATTGGACAGAACACTACAACTCCCATGAGGCACCGTTCATATGCAGAGCCAGGCTTGCAGCAATGTACTGTAGACACGAAGTGGTAAGGTAATAATAGATATTAATGCTAATGAGGACATCCCTCCAACGCTGACGGAGCTGGCGACTGTTGGGAGCTTCCTGTTTGCGTTCTACAGCTGAACGCAAATCCAGGAAGCTTTGCAGCCAGCCCTGCTGCTTTATGAATCAGTCAGCTGCAGGGTGAGCCAGCCCTGAATAGGGGAGAATGGGACCGGCCCAGCGGGAACTCTCCCGCTATCCTGGCGGCACAATCCGCCACTGTTGGAGCATCAGCAGGAAACAACAAAACAGTTACATATATAGATCATCTTAAACTGGATGCTATATACAGTAGCAGAAAGGCAGAGGTTTAATGTTCTGATGGGGCAGTTAATTACTCTGATGTGATTCCCTAAAAGTACATATGCCTGCTCATATTAGATACTGCTATCAGTCTATGGGGCCTATTCATCAACACTAAATGGCCCGGTAACCATGCGGAAACATCAGTTTCCGCATATATTAGTTACTGGGCCATTCATCATCAGGGGTACGATAGGACCACCTGATACTCATCAAACTCCAAAAAGTGAAGTTTTTCAGAGTTTGCTTCCGAGAACGAGCACCATCTTCAGATGGCACTTGTTCTCGGATCCCCGATCCTTCCTATGGGAAGGAGTTCCAGGGATACGAATAGGGATCTGAGTGGATCCTTCCGCCACCTCCTCACTACTTCCCTGGCTGCTGTGCGCATGCATGACCTAATGCGTATCCGGGGTGATGGGGATGAGGTTAGTAACGCAGCTATTTCTGTAGCTGCGATACAAACCGAGGGGACAGCTGCTTTTCAGAGCAGCTGTCCCTGCACCGGAGTAATGATGAATAGCTCCAGTGTCAATTTTCCCCCATTGCGAGTTGGATACTTAAGTATTCCTCACAGCGAGATGATATAATAATCGGGGGCCATACGTACTCTGTTGATGAATGACACCCCATGCTGCATTTGCAATCCCAGCATTGTGACAGAGATCGCAGGCTGGGGTCACCATTGCGACCATTGGTGGTCGATGGTCGTGATGGTGGAGGGTGCCAGGCTTACTCAGGTTTGCCGGTGTGCGAGCCCAGGATAATGCATTGATCAATGCAGATCCTGGGCTGGCCACTCCCGGAAAATGGGGCAGACACGCCCCCATTTCCGGGAACACTGTCCGACACTGCCCCCACACCGCACCTTAAATGCCTCTGCCTTTCATCCAAGACTACGCAGGACCCTATCTGCACACTCACAGAGTGGGTCCTGCGCATGTGCAGATTCCCGATAATTGTTAGTCGCCGATCAGCAGTGCACTTGTGTGCACTGCTGAATCAGGTCCTGTATGCTGTATAAGTGCAGTGTGTGTTAATGCTACTCACTGCTGACAGGCGCTGCAGTCTCACACAGAGCACCTTAGGCCACTTCCTACATCAGTGGTGCAGATGGGCCCCCTGTGAATGAAGTACTCATCTTTGTCTGACAGTCGATCACTCTGTCAGTGCACTCAGTCTCCTCTGCTGTATGTGCCGGTAAGTTAAGGTGTGTACACACTAGATTATATTTTGCACAATTTGCCCGATTTCGTCGCATCGGAACGACTGTCATTTTCTCCCATACATTACCAGGTTTTCATTCCAACCAGCCAGATTGGACAGATATCTGACAGAAATTGTATAGTTGATGCCCAGCTTAATGTTTGTCTGACTTTTGTCCCTGTCAACCTTTTGTCCCTGTCTAACTATTGACTGTCTAACATCTGGTGTCTATCTAGACATTGTCTACCTAATTACTGTCTATCTATAGTCTGGAACCCTATAATTATAGTTGCCACTTATAATTTGTTCCTGCTATATTTCCATTTGAGTCACAAACATTTACATAGGGATTTATGGTGACCATGATTGAAGTCATTATACAATGAATTAAGGCAGGGGTGGGGAACCATTTATCTTCCAAGGGCCATTTTGATATATATAACATTATTTTTGGGCCTAGTGATGTCACACAGGGGATGGGGGCACAATAGCCGGTGATTATAGCAATGCCCGGAGCATCCTGAGGATGCTCCGGGGAGCTGTAAGGGCAGCAGTATGACCATTTGAAGCATCCTAAGAATGCTCCAGGTGAAACTGCTGCATAGATTGTGGCTGCAGGGTGGCATTCTAGGCACCCTGCTTCCCAGATGAGGATAGCAGAAAACAAATGATTCCGAGGGCCTTATACGACCCCTGGGCCTAAGTTTCTCCATCACTGAATTAAAGTAATACTTGTTTGAATATTTGCAATGATAACCTCATATTATTATATATAGTATGGCTAGCAAAAAGTTACTGTATTAGTTGTTCTACCATGACAATTGTCATTACAAATCCTTAACCTCTTTGCTGCTGAGAGTTTTCTTATACCTGTGATGAGTCCATTATTCCATATTTGCACTCATCAGATTCCTACTGTCACTTATTGTTTTGAGCAGTACCCACCCAAATTTCCTCTTATTCCTTTTAGGATTTAGAATTTTCAGAATATAATAACTTTTTACATGTCAAATAAAATGTATCTAAAAAATATATATTTTTTAAATTTTAAGGCAGTGCAATGTCAAATCTATAGGCTCCCATATATCTAGGGGATGGGGTAACAGGGTGTATACTGTAGTTCCCTGTAGACAATGGGCTTAATTCAGCACGGATCGCAAGATTGCATATGCACGCACCCGACCTCTGCAAAATTATACAAATGAATGCGATCGCAGCACTATACCTAGACGCCCACCAGCTTATAAAACTGCCCATCTCCCTCTACATACATCTGCAAGTCAGCGAAAATATCGGTGAAATCAAGTAACATCAGACCCATATGCACAGTTGTGGTTGAGCTTGACCTGACTCAGAAACTGTGAAACATCCTGTCGCCATCTAGACCTTTGGGTACGTATGCCGTCGCAGGGGCTTAATTACGCATCCCCCTGTAACGGCTTTCAAACGCATATGCACGCCTGTGATCTTTTGATCAGCCCCTCTCTGCACCCCCAAACGGCACTTCCTGTCAATCATTTCTCAATGGCTCTGCGTATCTGCTGCGTTCGCTTTTGCAATCGCAGTGGCCGGTTCGCGCACGCGTAATGCAGTGCATATGCATGCGTAGGACATATTGACCAGGTGCGTGCGTTCGCAGACTAGCGATCCAAGCTAAATCAGGCCTAGTATTTGGAAAACATATGTTTTCTGTAGCATAGGGTAATGCTGTCTAGTGATTACAGGTGATTATCATGCAAGAAGTACTAAGAGGCTTCATAATTTGAAAGAGGGGACCTGCTTTTATACTTATCAATGCAGGTCCTGAATCGCTGTCTTGAATCACCACCGTCTCCATCTCGGCGCACCACCATCACCCTTGCCTGTGGACTTGACCTAATACACCCCGGCATTGTCTGCTGGAAAACTCTCCCACTCTCCATGCACCAGGAGCCACCTTGCTAATTCCCTTGACCTCTACTGGTAAACTCTCGAGCCTTAAAACGTGGACTTCTGCATGTTCTCAGCACCCTGGGTTTAATTCAGAGATGTATGCAAACATGATAGTTTGCGTACATGTTCGATATTGGGGGGACTGCACATGCTCTGATTAACAGGCTGTGACTGTTTGGAAGAGAAGAGGGGGCAACGCTAGGCAGTACTCCCGAAAATGGTGGCATGTCATCCCCTTTTTCTGGGAGGGCCAAAGCCAATGTCTCCATCTACTGACAAACATTTACTGGTCTTGGCAGTGGAGATGAGGTTTTTAATCTTAGTAGCCTTATGCATTTGGTAGTGACAGCCAGATCACACTCGTGGCTATTCATAACTAACAGACATTAACGGCAGTGCTGTCCAAATACAGAGCGGAGATTTGCATTCTTTATATTCGGTTTGAATTTATCTCAATTCAATGTATGGATATCTTATTACAGGACATGCTTTTTATAAGCGGATATATTGCGTGAACAATTTAGCTTACAATTGGACTGCAATTAAGTCACTGAATTTCACAGCTGGACATGGTTGCGTGAAGTTCTCTACTGAGCAAGACATATGAACATTCATTCAGTTGCTTTCATTAACCTTTTGGTGTATGTTTGGGACATACAAGTTATTTATACACATTAATCCAATTTAATTTCTGGTGGATATATCACCACAAGTAAAACTGTAATACATTCTTTATTTGATACAATTTATTTTAGCATGTTACAAATGCATGTTTTTTACTGTGTATACAGTATGTAATAAATTGTGTTTTTTATTGGGACACATTTGCAGCTTCTCAATATATTCTCTTACCCACAGCGCTGTTCTTGTATCTTTTGTAGTTTTTCATGTACTGATCATTACATATTACCATACATACCATTATTCAAAGACCTTATGTTACTGTTTAACCAGTTTACCATTGTTTATTGCCTTATTTTTATTGACCACTACCAACAACATTGCAATCTGTGTGTGCATACTGTTTTCAATGTTTATACTGTACATTATTTACTGCCTTATCTTTATTGACCACTGCATTACAGCCTATGTGCTCTACTCCTCTAGTCAACCACCATGCATTCTGGCCCCCGTCTCATACCAATGTTTCCCCTTGCCCTTATAGTCGCCCTATATGTAGCCTACCCCCACAAACCAGCAATTCAGCAAATCTCATCCTTATCTCACCTGTCCATCCCTCCTTTACTTACTCTGACGCGCTATGGAATTCCAGTTCCTTTCAAAACAAACTACCTGCTATCCTTGCCCTGTTCTTCTCCAACTCTCTTAAAATTCTTTCTGGCTTTCAGCACTGACACCCCCTTGCCCTTATCATTGCCCCATACCCAGCCCAGCCACTCAAACCAGCAGCCCAGCCAATCTCATCCATATCTGCCTCCCTTTCCTCCCTCCTTCCCATTCTCCTGTGCCCTCTGAAATTCAAGATCTATCCACAACAAATGGTCTGCTCTCCATGACCTCTTCCGCACAAACTCCTTTAACCTTCTTGTCATCACTGAAACCTGGCTCTCCTCCACTGACATTGATTCCCCCACTGCTCTCTCCTATAAGGGTCTTTCCACCCATTATGTCAGATATAATAACCACCCAGGTGGTGGGATGGACATCCTCCTTTTCCCCAACTGTACCTTTTGAATCATCTCCCTGAACCCTCTCTCTGTTTCTCTACCTTTGAAGTCTACACTTTCTAACTTTTCTACCCCATCCATCTCTGTGTTCCAGTCATCTACCACCCCCTGGCCCCACTTACCAATTCCTCTATTATTTTGCTGCCTGGCTTCCTCACTACCTCTCCTCTAACCTAGACCTCCATCATCCTAAGAAACTTTAACATCCTCACTGACATCCTAACTGACACACAGCACCCACCAAACTTTTGCCCTTTCCTCCTCTTTTGGCCTCTTGCAATGGACCTCCTCCCCAAAGCACTGATTTGGCCAACCCCTTGACTTTGTCTACTCCCATCTTTGTGCTCTCTCTGACTTCTCTGTCTCTCCCTCCCCACTCTCTGGCCACCATCTCCTCTCCATCACTCTCTCCTCTGTTGAATCTGGATTATTGGCTGCGACAAGATCAGTTTAAAATTGAATCACAGTGACACCATCTTGCGACTGACCGCAAGACGCCATCTTGGAAATGAGATCTCAAGACGCCATTTTGCGAATGGCCGCCTAAGCGCCATTTTAGATAAACTCACACTTTAGTACATGTGGTGGTATTACTATTAGCATCATGTGATTGCATCTGTGACCATCGCCATAACTTACGGCGATTCATCAAAAGCCCATTTCATGACTTTACGTAGTTTGGGTGCTCTGGATAAAGTGTATATTATTATAATTCCCCTAAAGGATATATTTCAGAAATGGCTGTACAGTATGTCAAAATTGGATTGCATTAGCTAAACAGAGCAAATGGCCACATGACAACTAGCCTGTGTAGACAAGCTTCCTGGACATAACGTCTGCTCTCACTCCAGGTGGCCCTGCTCGAATACAGCAAG
Organism: Taudactylus pleione; assembly: GCA_031769625.1. Taxonomy (NCBI): domain Eukaryota; kingdom Metazoa; phylum Chordata; class Amphibia; order Anura; family Myobatrachidae; genus Taudactylus; species Taudactylus pleione. The sequence goes on from JAUIMM010000063.1 coordinate 11,548,622, forward strand.
AGGGTCGTTTGTAGCACCTTACATTAGCAGGCTTCCTACAATAAAATACCTTCAAAGCCAAGGTATCTGTATCTGAGGTTTGGGTCTTGTAGCTGTGCTAATTTGCATTTACACAAGAACCTGGGAGAACAAAGGACTGTACTTTTGAGCCTGGGAAGGGTGGGGGCTGCTGAGAGAGGGGGGCATATGGAACTATAAGGCTCAGCATTCCACACTGCTAGGTGTTCACTTAGTTTAAGTGATCCATTTCTCATACACACATTAATATGCACAATTGCGCTGTTAACTAATCGCATATTAGCGAATGCATAAGATCCTGTATGAAAACGCTGTTTATTAGCTTCATGCGCACGCATCTGCCCCAAGTTAACTAGCACCTTTACATCACACCCCACATACTTACACTTTACATATTCACATAAAAGGTTTAATAAGCTTTAAAGTATAAGATTTAAGTTTGTTCATTCTGTGAAATAAAGATTATTTGGTAACTAAGGTTTTATACATGATAAGTAAGCCATGATTGGTATTGTACTGATGCGTACTCTTTCAACAGTATTCTGGTACCATCGGTGTGGAGATTGCATCATGCATTCTCAACTTATGGACCGCAGAGACTTCAAGCAACAAAATGTACATTATATGAACAACTGTCAGGATGTTGCATGAGGCAGGAAACCAAAGACCCCCAGTTGTTAGAGGCTGGATTGTGTCTATTTGAATCAACTGGTTAAATGCCTTGTAACATATGCCCTCTCCTTTAGGACCAATGGTATTAGCAACAAACTTCTCTATTGTGTTGTTTATTTCTGGGGGGTATAAATATGTGTGCTCTTACCCTGGGTTCCTAGTCTTTGTGCTGAATGCTGATTGACGAGGGGTTTCTTGCTGATGCCTAGCATCTGGACCAGAGAGCGCTACATATGTATAATTGTACTTGGGTCTGTATAATCTCTTTGCGCTAAGATTATATGAGGATCATAGCGTGTAACTGCTGTACTTTTACTTGAATAATACTTTATGCTTTGGAACCACATGTTCTAGGTCTGGAGACTTTATTTACTGGATGACTGCGTACGCAAATTAGCGTCATTCTTAGAGGTTTATAGGAAGGATATTAGAAGGTATAGGAAGGGGTATATAGAGGTTCAAAGGCAGTATCCTTAGTTGGGGGCTCATAGTGAAGTCACTTACCTACTCTCATGGCACATATGGTTATCGATATCTCAGCAAAGGGTGGAGTGGCCACATGCAGGGTTTACCTGCAACCGCTTTGTGCTGAAAGATCGCTATCCATTTTCGTGTGAGCCAAGGATGCTGACTAGAATCCAGGGACAAGAGAGGAAAAAGTTTGTTTTCCTTTGTTGATAGAACCTTACGTTTAAAGGGGTGCCGCAGTATTGAGCACGTGGCTGAGTCACAGTTTTGTGCACAGTAAAGATGCACTTTTGTGTACGCAGCTAAAAAGTTGTCATATGGTTGTGTGGTAGTCGCATTATTGTGTATGTGACTGGTCGCACAATAGCATATACGTACTTCCGGTTGTGCTGCCACGTGTTTAAATAAAGCCGTTGAGGTTTACATTTTCCAATTGTTATCAATATTTGGGTTAACATGTATTTTTCTGCACAGGAAAAAGTATCTAACAGTGAGTATTTGTTGGTAGGGGTAACTTGTTCCCTACACTTAGAGTTAGCGTATGACCTTTAAGGGCTAAGTGCTAGTCGCTCGGTAAGCAGCTTACCATTCTATACACAGTAGCAGGTGTACATGTTGTCTTTGTTGTAGAGAGGTGCGTGGAAGTAGCCTACTTAAACTTCCATAGGTGTGGAAGTTCCCTTACTAAATCTTATCCGGGTGTGGAAGTTGCCTTTTTCAAATCTTATCCAGGTGTGTAGGTGCTGCCGTTTAAATTATCCACAGGTAAGTGAAAGCATCTTGATTGTCTTTCACCAGTTTAAATCTTTATTGAAAAGCACAGGAGTTGTCTCAGAATGGGGCCATGCAAACAATAGAGATGTTAGACAATGATGTGCTGCTAATGGAAGCACCACTTGGATCAGCCCATCGTATTATGCATACTAAGTATGGTACTTATTCGATAAGGTATTGTGATGTATGGTTTAAAATGATGATGAAGAGTGTTAGACAGTTTCCCAGAATTGGTAGTTTTGATAAAAATGTACTAGATAATGTCCAGGATCACATCAGTCTGATGCGCTCCCGAGAGAAAAAGGTAAAATATTATGAATGTTTAAAGTTGTGGCAGCATGAAGGGGATGCGTGGCTTAAAAATGTGCAAGCTACGCAAACTAGCGTTGTGAGCGCATTGCCAGAGAATACATCCGTGATGCTAAATTGCAATACGGGCGATCCGCAAAATGGCGCTCACGTGCAGCAAGGTATCATTGTGGAGGGTATTGCCAGCAGTTCACGCTCACCACCCCCACCTTATGTGGATGGAGGTGCAAATACAGTAACCAAAAATACCCATAAAAATGTAACAAGCAATTTGTTCCCTCTCTTAAGCAACTATAAAGAAAATGTTCATGATGTGGTTGATGAGCCTATTGTAATGTCTGCCATTTTCCATGCTGTACAGATGATAGATGCTGCATCACAACAATCACGAGTGGTGCCATCATCTCCATCAGTAACAGTAAGGGAAGTGCTAACACCCTCTGCACCCATAGAGGAAGTTGTTAATACCATACGTAGCAGCAACAGATTAAACCCCCAGCCAGGTAACAAGGTCAAAGGTAGCAGCACTGCCGGTCTGCATCCCATTCGGACAATAACCGTTCCAAATGGAAATGCAGGTGCGAACGGTGTAGTTCCCACGAGGGAAGTAGTAATGCATTGTCCTTGGACAAGAGCAGAACTAAATTTCATCATAAATGATTTCCCCGATCCCAAAAAGGAACTAGCCAAATGTCAAAGATTTTTGAGAAATTTGGGTAGTTCTCATGAGCCAACTAATAAAGATTGGCATGTGGTGTTAAGGACCTGTCTACCACGCAATACCAACGTGACAAAATTTATCATGGATTGTGTATTGGATGGTGCTGTTCCCTTAACAGACCAAGTAAACCAAGGTAACATTTCCCGCTTGTAACTCAATTGGGTATATATTTTCCGGTAGTGGTTAACTGGAACCAAATTTTCACCATTAAGCAAAAGGTGAGTGAATCTGCAGAAGATTATTGTGACCGGGCTCTGCAGGCTATCACCCAGTACACTGGGTTAGAAGATATTAAAGATAGCACTCACCACAGGGGAATGATAGTCACGGTACTCATGGATGGTCTGAAAGAGAATTTAAAGACTCGGGTTCAGACCTCACAACCTGGCTGGAGGGGAGTCACAATAGATACCCTCATAGAATCTGCCATAGAACATGATAAAAACATCTCAAAGAAGAGAGAGACCCAGAACGAAAAATTAATGGCTGTCAGTATACAAGCTCTGGAGGGAATGATGGTAACATCACAGCCAACAGACACACTCGCATCTGCACACACACTTACACCTGAACAGTTATATGCCCTCACTAACCCCACACAACAACAAACACAGCTCTATTCCACAAACCCTATACAACCACAGGTCCCATACTACTCACAAAACTAATATCCCCCCAATACCCTTACCGTCCCTATCCTTACCCATATCCACCACCTTTACCCTCTGCTCAAACCTCACAACAACACGTGTCTTCACCCGATCCACGAACATGTTTTAATTGTAAACAAACAGGATACTTAAGTAGAAACTGTACAGTAAAAAGAGTAGGAACCCCAAATCAGGGAAGACCTGGACATCCCCATAAGGGATATGCACAGAGACCAGCAAATGTCCAGCAGGCACCAGCTCCAATTGTGGCCGTAAATGCTTTATTGGAGAATGGTAGCCAACGCTAGGGGTCAGGTCATACCTGTAGTCTACAGATAGTCAGGTTAACGGCAAGAACTAGGGAAGAACCGGTCATGATGGTTGATGTAGCTGGTACTGAATATCCTTTTCTTGTAGACACAGGGGCGACCAGGTCAGTGATAAAATCTCCCGTTAATTTACAGGTGACCAACGAGACAGTACCAACAATGGGTGTAACAGGTAAAGTGGAACATTATCCTTTAACAAAGTCCACAGAGGTTACTATTGGCCAATGCATACCAGACATTCTTTCCTTCTGGCTGCTGCGACTCCTACTAACCTGCTGGGTAGAGACTTGTTATGTAAGATGGGATGTGTTATATATTGCACTCCTGATGGTGTATTTTTAGATATCCCAGAGAGAGTAGCACAGGAGGTGCAGGATATGTTGGACACTCCCCAAAGGATAATGTATCACTCTACAAGTTTAAATGAAAATCCATCTCAGGTAGATGAAATGTTGTCCCAAATTCCAGATTCTCTTTGGACAAAGGATGGACAGGACACTGGATTAATGGAAAACGTAAGCCCTGTAATGGTAAATTTAAAAAGCGGTAGGCAATCTCCAAAAATTCCCCAGTACCCACTAAAACAGGAGGTACATTTAGGGGTTTTTCCAATAAATGAGTGATTATTGCAACAGGGAATTTTAGTTCGTACAGCTAGTGTAGCCAACAGTCCCATCTTCCCAGTGAAGAAGAGTGGTGGGAGGGGTTATAGGCTGGTATAAGACCTTAGAGGTGTTAATAAGGTAGTAGAGAGCCAATTCCAGCTGTCATCCTGATGCAGATCCCACCAAATGCAACCCATTTCACTGTCATTGACCTCTGTTCTGCTTTCTTCTCTGTGCCTCTCCACCCTGACTGTCTGTATCTATTCGCATTTACATACAGAGGTGTACAATACACATGGACACGGTTACCCCAAGGTTTCATAGACAGCCCCAGTATCTTCTCCCAGGCATTGCACGACTGTTTACAATCTTTTCAACCTGCCAATGGATCTGTTCTAATTCAATATGTGGACGATTTGTTGCTATGTTCTGACTCATTTATGTCATGTTTGAATGATACTAAACTTTTGTTGCTTCATCTCTCGCATACAGGACACAAGGTGGCTAAGGACAAACTACAGCCGTGCCAATCCAGAGTAAAATATTTGGGACACTGCCTAACCCAGGGGTTACGACATCTTACAAATGATAGAATCCAGGCCATACAGAACATGACACTGCCACAGAATCAACAGCAAATTCGTACCTTCTTGGGAATGTGTGGATACTGTAGAATGTGGATCCCTGGTTTTTCTATTTTGGCCTTGCCTTTACAGGAATTAGTCTCTTCCTCAAAGCCTGATCATGTCATACACACAGAGGAAACAGAGCAGGCTTTTCTTAATCTTAAGGATAGTCTGACAAAAGCTCCTGCATTGGGAATACCTGATTATGAAAAACCTTTTGATTTGTATTGTACAGAAGCCGATGGTTGTGCTGCAGGTGTCCTTACACAAAAACATGGTGAGAAATATATAAAGGAGAAGGAAACAAGTGCGCAAAAACAAATAGCAGCTGGTGCAGTTTAATGTTCAAAAGAGGTGCCCTTCACCCTCAAATTTTTTTTATATGTAGACAGACAAACACGACAATTCCAGCGCTATAATCTGCAACAATACTTATATCCAGCTGTTTAATGGAAACTGCATCTTGCAGAAATCATCAGTTGGAGAAATGGTTATCCTTTTCTTGATGCAAATATGGAAGATGATAATCCCATATACAAAGAAAGAAAAGTGCATATAGTGCAATATCATTTAATCATATAAACATGACATAAGTAAAAACAAATGAACACAAATGGTAACAATGATATTCAATCAAAAGCAGGTGTTAATATGAGCACCCAGATTTAGTGAAAATATCACAAGGAATCCCCAAACGGCTAGAGGGCAACAATTACCAGATCATGAAGTTTAGCTGGCGAAAGTATTTCCTGTGCGTGTAACAATGTCAACAGTTCAGCATGCAGGGCTGGAATGAAAATAGTGCCAGCGTCCTTTTCAAGGTCAAAGTCAGATTGATTGGTCTCCGTCTTTTAAATACCCCATCCAATCTAACTGTACCAGACGCAGCTGGTCTCTAGACATAGAAAAACTACAAGTCCCATGACTCTCTGCTGCGTCCGGCCAATCTCCTACCTCTGAAACTGGGCACATGACTCCTTCAGTTTCCGCTCTGCCAGTATGTTGAAGCGATTCATTTTTTTGTCGCGCGACGTCACTTCCGGTCGGTTTCCATTACAACCGGACGCGTCCATTGGAGCCGAAATCAAAGGCCCCGATGCATTCGTTGTACAATGTAGGGCCAGTGGGTAAATAGTATTTTGGCATAAATAAAGTGCTTTGTGCCTGGCAATCTTTTTCTCTATAATGAGTCAAAAACAGCAATAAATATCACATATATAAACAACCAAATCTAAAACAATATAACGATAATAATACCTGATCTATTATAGTAAGAAAACATCAAAGTGCACAGTGCAATAACATTATACTAAAAATAATCGGATTTGAAATAAGAAGGATGGAAGGTGAAATGAAAAGGAGGATCAAATCATTACAGAAACCATTTAATTTCGAAATCAAGGTTTAATCCTCCAGGTTTTAAAGTGCCCAATTCGTAAATCTTTTTCATTTTTGCCCTAGCCAATTGTTTAGACAGATCTCTTTGTCTCCAATTTCTTTGATCCACATTAACCCTATGAATGATATTTGAATGATAATCTTTTAAATATTGAATTTATGTTTACATCTAGCGAAAGCACAGTGAATTTTTTAGACATAACCTTATTTATTGAAGGAGGAGTTTTCAATACAAAAAATTTTATTAAGCCCACTGACTCCCAAATCTATATCCAGATGGATAGCTGCCACCATCAAAATTGGTTAAGTAACATCTCAGGAAGTCAGTTTAGACGTCTCAAACGTAATTGTAGTAAGGATGAGAACTACAAAATACAATTAGGGAAATTTCGGACTAAATTTTTAGCCAGTGGCTACAACCCAGATTTATTGGAAAGGGTGATTAAGGAGTTGGATGATGTTCCTAGAGAAAAGCTTTTGGTGAAAAAATCAGAAAACATACAAACGGACAAATATAAGCCAATAGATTGGGCTTTTTTTACTTCGTATTGCTGTCAATATAGAAACATTGAGACAATTTTGAAAAAACACTGGAGTATCCTTCAAAAGTATCTGATTATCGGTTCTTTATTACCGATAAAACCCAAATGCATTTACAGAAAGGCACCTTCTTTAAGTTCCACATTGGTAAACAGCACATTACCCAAATTGAAAACGATGTCGACCGTGAGGTCTAAAGGTTTTTATAGATGTGGGACATGCCTAGCTTGCCGACACATAAAAAGTAATGGCGTAGCGAAAACTATACAGGTAGACATTAATGGCAAAATACACCCAATTAAAGAATTTATAACCTGCAATACTAGCAATGTTATATATGCCATTGAATGTGAATGCGGTTTATATTATATCGGATGTACTTCTAGACCTTTGAAGATACGAATAGGAGAACATCTGCGAAACATAAGGAAAGGTCTAGAAACACATGCTTTGTCCAGTCACTTTAAACAACATCATAACTGTTTGCCATCAGCCATAAAAAGATTCATAGGGTTAATGTGGGTCAAAGGAAATTGGAGACAAAGAGATCTGTCTAAACAATTGGCTAGGGCAGAAATGAAAAAGATTTACGAATTGGGCACTTTAAAACCTGGAGGATTAAACCTTGATTTCGAAATTAAATGGTTTCTGTAATGATTTGATCCTCCTTTTCATTTCACCTTCCATCCTTCTTATTTCAAATCCGATTATTTTTAGCATAATGTTATTGCACTGTGCACTTTGATGTTTTCTTACTATAATAGATCAGGTATTATTATCGTTATATTGTTTTAGATTTGGTTGTTTATATATGTGATATTTATTGCTGTTTTTGACTCATTATAGAGAAAAAGATTGCCAGGCACAAAGCACTTTATTTATGCCAAAATACTATTTACCCACTGGCCCTACATTGTACAATGAATGCATCGGGGCCTTTGATTTCGGCTCCAATGGACGCGTCCGGTTGTCATGGAAACCGACCGGAAGTGACGTCGCGCGACGAAAAAAGGAGTCACTTCAACATACTGGCAGAGCGGAAACTGAAGGAGTCATGTGCCCAGTTTCTGAGATAGGAGATTGGCCGGACGCAGCAGAGAGTCATGGGACTTGTAGTTTTTCTATGTCTAGAGACCAGCTGCGTCCGGTACAGTTAGATTGGATGGGGTATTTAAAAGACGGAGACCAATCAATCTGACTTTGACCTTGAAAAAGACCCAAGCTACGGGTCAAAATGCGTTGGATATTTGTTTTCTTCACGGACCCCACAGGACGACGAGGTGCGGATCTTCCAAGGATGCTGGCGCTATTTTAATTCCAGCCCTGCATGCTGAACTGTTGATATTGTTACATGCACAGGAAATACTTTCGCCAGCTAAACTTCATGATCCGGTAATTGTTGCCCTCTAGCCGTTTGGGGATTCCTTGTGATATTTTCACTAAATCTGGGTGCTCATATTAACACCTGCTTTTGTTTGAATATCATTGTTACCATTTGTGTTCATTTGTTTTTACTTTTGTCATGTTTATATGATTAAATGATATTGCACTATATGCACTTTTCTTTCTTTTTAAATGGGATTATCATCTTCCATATTTGCATCAAGAAAAGGATAACCATTTCTGCAACTGATAATTTCTGCAAGATGCAGTTTCCATTAAACAGCTGGATATAAGTATTGTTGCAGATTATAGCACTGGAATTGTGGTGTTTGTCTGTCTACATATAACAAAAACATGGTGACGCCAGTAGGCCCATAGCATACTACAGTGCCCAATTGGACACCATGGCAAGATCACTCCCCACTTGTTTGAGAAGTGTTGCAGCTACCACTTTATTTGTGATTAAAAGTGCGGACGTAGTATTGGGTCATGGTATGATTGTCTAAACTCCAAATGCTGTATCTGCTCTGTTGAACTCAGCTCAAACCAGACACGTCTCTTCAGCTAGGTTTACCAAATGGGAACTAGCTCTAATTGCACCCGCAAACATCACTGTTAAACGTTGCAGCACGCTGAATCCAGCAACGTATTTACCATATGTACAACATGATGTACAAAGGGTGGAAGTAGGCGAGTTGCTGGCGGGAGGTGAGTTCAGCTGACATAGTGATACGCACGATTGTATGGAATATCTGAATCATACCTTTACTGCTGGACCTGACATACACGACACACCTTTAGAGAATGTGGATGTGACTTTTTACATGGATGGGAGTTGTCATAGACAAACAGACACAGGTGAATTATGTACAGGTTATGTTGTTGTAAATGACACAGACATCATAGAAGCTAAACCTCTTGGTCCTCCTCACTCAGCCCAGGTGGCAGAGTTAATAGCACTAACTAGAGTGTGTGATCTGGCAGCTGGCAAATCTGCTAACATTTACACTGACTTGAGGTACGTGTTCGGGGTGGTGCACGATTTTGGGGCTCTATGGCGTCTGAGAAATTTTATGACAGCAGCAGGCACACCAGTTGCACATTCCCGACAAATAAAACATCTTTTAGAAGCAATCCAACCTCCCAAAGCGGTGGCAGTAATTAAATGTAAAGTCCATACATGTAAGGATGATCCGGTGTCACTGGGCAACAACAGAGCCAATGAAGCTGCAAAATGGGCAGCAGGGTTAAAAATGTTTTCTCCAACTGAAAAAATTATGTCTTTCCAAACAATTGATATGCTGAAATTAACTGAGATGCAAAATTTGTGTTCAATTCAGGAAAAGTCAATTTGGAAGTCCAAGGGATGTGGGCAAGAGTCCTCCGTGCTCTGGAGGGACAGACAAGGTAAACCAGTAGCCCCAAAGGCATATTACCCCAGTCTGGCTGAGGCAGCACATGGTCTGACTCATCTGGGAAAACAAGGTATGTGCAAGTTGGTGAGAGCATACTGGTGCGCACCAGTATTTTCTTCACAAGCAGAAAAGATAGCAATGTCCTGTCTTACCTGCTAGAGGAAGAACATAGGGAAATCGATCCCTACTGAACCATCCCACATTCCACCGACTGATGGACCATTCCAGGTGATACAAATTGATTTCATCCATTTACCACCCTGCAGGAATCTTAAGTATGTATTAGTGTGCACTGATGTATTTTCTGATTGGGTTGAGGCCTAGCTAGTGGCCACTAATAGTGCTGTGTTTACTGCCAAGAAAATAGTTCAGGAATTTGTATGCAGGTACGGTATCCCTAAAATCATTGAGAGTGACAGGGGTACTCATTTCACAGGTGATGTTTTTCAAAATATGTGTAAGCTGATGGGTATTAATAGCCAACTTCAAACCCCCTACCGACCGCAAGCCAGTGCCAAGGTAGAGAGGATGAACGGGACTATTAAAAATAAGTTAAGTAAAATCATGGCATAAGGACCACTCCTAGACCCCCTCTAAATCTGTTCCCATTTGAAACACTGTTCAGTAGACAACCTCATTTGATTATAAGTCCACAGGAAGACTTGAAGGGTAACAACGAGGTAACTGTAAAATATCTTATATCAATGAGTAAGCAGTTAAAGCAACAGCATCAGAAACTGAAACTGTTGTCCCATGATATGCCTGAAACTAACTGTTATGATGTTGAACCAGGAGAATATGTTATGATCAGAAATTTCTTGCATTCAGGATGTTTGACTGATCGGTGGGAAGGTCCGTACCAGGTGCTGCTACATCTTTGAAGGTGGCTGAGAGAGATACCTGGGTCCATTCCACTCACTGCAAAAAGGTCAATCAACCAGTGGAGAAACAAATCGGAGACATGGCTGATAGCGTGGACCTGTCGCTCGCGAGCTTGTTCCGGGAGGATTGAAAAGGTCGTAGTGAGATACCTGAACCAAGATAAATTTGCAGGTCTTGTTGTGACAATGGACGGGCCTGCTGTGTTCATCTTCATATTCTCTTTTAGAGTGTTCACCATCCTGATTGGTTCTGGAATATCCAGTTTCTGTGATGGGAGACTGATTGAGGAAATGGGAGCTGATGGCAGTGCTGATGGAGTGGAGTCAGGAGTGCAATGCCAATCAGGGGAGTGTCTGACCAATCTTAGTACTGTTATTGTTAAGAGAGCTGTCATTCCAGATACTCGGGGACAGTCTGGAGGTTTATTGCCTGAAGATTCCTGTATTTTTGAGCTTTGTGGGTCCCTAGTTGATTAGAACTGTATCCATCGGTGCCAACCTAAATATAACCTGTACTGGGGTGGGTATCCTTTAGAGGATTATCATAGCATAGTAGGCAAAGTGTTAAATCAAACTGATTGCTGGATGTGTTCACCTGTGCCACAGGGACAGCATAATGTAGGGTTGGTGCCATTTCCGCTGAATATCACGGAAATTTTACAATTACAAAAAGGGAAAACATTGGATGGAAAATTTCTCTCATCCAAACCAACTCATTTCAAACTATATCAATTCCAAGTAGATAGATCACTTTTGTGTTTAAACATAACCAACTCTAATAAACCCAGGAGTTGGGAAGTGACAGGGAATAATCAGACGATGACCTTCTCACAAAGAGCAGATAATGAGCCCATAAACCATGATCTGTTACGCTCAATTAAATCTAGTGGGAAACATTTTAGGTATCGGTATACTTTAAGTTCCACCAAAGAAATTATTGGGAAGGTGCCAGATGGTTATTGTGCTAAAATAATACAGCCAGAAACTTGCATGTACCAGATGGAAGAGCCAGAAATAGGATTGTTTGCAAGGGAAATGTGCTTAATGATAATGATGCATACCATTCCTTATGTTCTCCCTGATAATGTATATTTTTTATGTGGAAGAAAAGCGTATAAGTGGCTCTCCCCAAGTTCCGAAGGTTTGTGTTACCTGGGAAGAGTAGTCCCAGAAGATATGATCCTTACACATGTTGAAATGCTTGGTATACATAAAAACACACCATCACCATATCTTCACACACAATATGAACACAGAGGTAAACGAAATATGATACCTGGTGATGTGCACAAAGCCACTCTGTTAATTAGTGAGACACTTGGCTTTCAAGTTTTAGTCACATTGGATCCCACCAGGATCGCTCGGGGTACATTAAACTTTAGATATATTCAGGAACATGCTAAATTGATAGATAATATCACCGAGATGTACGATGACACATTCAGGTATACAGGGAGAGAATTGCAAGCGTACAAGAAAGAACTGGTGCAACACAGGCTAGTGTTAAATTATTTAACTGCTGTTACTGGAGGGTATTGCGTAATGTTGGCCACCCAATTTGGAGTAAAATGTTGCACCTATGTCACCAATGATACCAGCGACCCCAATGAGGTGATTGACCGGAAGATGGATGAAATTCTGCAGTTAAAATGGGAATTTCGTAAGAATTTCAGTGGCTGAAGCAAGGGAAAAGACAGAAGGATGGGTTTCATGGCTGAACCCAGTGAAATGGTTCTCAGGTCTAGTGGAATGGGTCCAGGAAATGATCGCCAGTATAGGCAAATTCTTAATCCTTATACTGATTGTCGTCATAATAATTGGCATATGTGTCCGGTGTGTTCCTATTGGGTTGAAGTGTGGAAAATGTAAAAATAGAGTAAAACAAAAGAACGAAATTATGATGGTGGTCAGTATGAATACCGAGGTAAATACAGAACTGCATTACAACCCTGAACTAGGAAATACCATCATTTAATTATTATATTTAGACATGCATAGAATGTATTATTGAAATGTTATTTTTAAAAATACCTCAGATAATGTAAAGTCTCAATTCCCCTTCAAGATTGCCTTTATAGGACTGGTGTATCCCCACACCTTTCACATGATCTTCCAAGATCTGCGGTGTGCATATAACAGTAGTTTTATGTCCCCACTCAGAGACACATTATTGATGGATTAAGAACCACTTTGTGCCATCCCATAATAACACTAAATAGTATATAAATGTAACCCTGAATTATATTTTAAAATCAGATTGTGATTGCATGTTGTTCGCTATCAAAGGGTGGACTGTCAAAGCTGGATTATTGGCTGAGTCAAGATCAGATTAAAATTGAATCACAGCGACACCATCTTGCGACTGGCTGCAAGGCGCCATCTTGGAAATAAGACCGCAAGACGCCATTTTGCGAATGGCCGCCTAAGCGCCATTTTACATAAACTCACACTTTAGTACATGTGGCAATATTACTATTAGCATCATGTGATTGCATCTGTGACCATCGCCATAAGTTACGGCGATTCATCAAAAGCCCATTTCATGACTTTACGTAGTTTGGGTGCTCTGGATAAAATGTATATTATTATAATTTCCCTAAAGGATATATTTCAGAATTGGATGTACAGTATGTCAAAATTGGATTGCATTAGCTAAACAGAGCAAATGGTCACGTGACAACTAGCCTGTGTAGACAAGCTTCCTGGCCATAACGTCTGCTCTCACTCCAGGTGGCCCTGCTCGAATACAGCAAGAGGATCGTTTGTAGCACCTTAAATTACCAGGCTTCCTGCAATAAAATACCTTCAAAGCCAAGAGTGTTATCTGAGGTTTGGGTCTTGTAGCTGTGCTAATTTGCATTTACACAAGAACCTGGGAGAACAAAGGACTGTACTTTTGAGCCTGGGAAGGGTGGGGGCTGCTGAGAGTGGGGACATGTGGAACTATAAGGCTTAGCATTCCACACTGCTAGGTGTTCACTTAGTTTAAGTGAGATTTAAGTTATCCATTTCTCATACACACATGAATACGCAGAATTGCGCTGTTAACTAATCGCATATTAGCGAATGCATAAGATCCTGTATGAAAACGCTGTTTATTAGCTTCATGCGCACACATCTGCCCCAAGTTAACTAGCATCTTTACATGGCACCCCGCATACTTACACATTACATATTTACATAAAAGGTTTAATAAGCTTTAAAGTATAAGATTTAAATTTGTTCATTCTGTGAAATAAAGATTATTTGGTAACTAAGGTTTTATACATGATAAGTAAGCTGTCATTGGTATTGTACTGATGCGTGCTCTTTCAACAGTATTCCGGTACCATCGGTGTGGAGATCGCATCATGCATTCTCAACTTATGGACCGCATTGACTTCAAGCAACAAAATGTACATTATATGAACAACTGTCAGGATGTTGCATGAGGCAGGAAACCAAAGACCCCCAGTTGTTAGAGGCTTGGTTGTGTCTATTTGAATCAACCTGTTAAATGCCTTGTAACATATGCCCTCTCCTTTAGGACCAATGGTATTAGCAACAAACTTCTCTATTGTGTTGTTTATTTCTGGGGGGTATACATATGTGTGCTCTGACCCTGGGTTCCTAGACTTTGTGCTGAATGCTGATTGACGAGGGGTTTCTTGCTGATGCCAAACATCTGGACCAGAGAGCGCTGCGTATGTATAATTGTACTTGGGTCTGTATAATCTCTTTGCGCTAAGATTATATGAGGATCATAGCATGTAACTGCTGTACTTTTACTTGAATAATACTTTGTGCTTTGGAACCACATGTTCTAGGTCTGGAGTCTTTATGTACTGGATGACTGCGTACGCAAATTAGCATCATCCTTAGAGGTTTATAGGAAGGATATTAGAAGGTATAGCCAGGGGTATATAGAGGTTCAAAGGCAGTATCCTTACCTCATCCACGCCTCCCCAGGCCCATATCTACCATCTCCATATGCAGTCTCAATGCTCTCGATCATGCTGCCTTGTACTCCTGTTCGATACTTTCCCCTCCCATCTATCCACCCTTGCCTACCCCAACCTTCACCTCTTCTCTTGACTATGATGCCCCCTTCTCCTGTATCCCCTAGCCATTCCAAACCTCAACCTTGGCACTCTAAATTCCCTAGCTCCTTCAAAAATGCTTATGCATCACCAAATGCCACTAGAGGAACTCTTGCTCTTTACTGGACTTCCTCCAGTTCCTTCCTACTGTTCTGCTCTCTCACTTGCTAGCCAGTCCTATTTCAAGCCTTTCATCTCTTCTCAGTCCTCCATCCCTTACCACCTCTATGCTGCTTTTGACACAATCCTTTATTCCCCCTTCCTCCCCTCTCAATGTTTATGGAGGTGAACAGTCCCACTGTTGTCCACAGAAAGGTTATCAAAGTGTCAGCATTTTGCTTTATTATGTGCTGAAAGTTAAGGAAATCTGCATTCTTACCAACTACATCCAATACTGTGTCTTCCCCTAAATTTTGCTATGTAGCCAATGATTGAATGTACAGTATGCCTCTGTGTTTCCAGTTTGTGTTATCAGTTTGTACCTGATTCTAATTTAGAAAATACATTAAATGTCATATATGTAAGTAAAAAACCTTTTCATTATAGGTTATTTATGAGCAGAACACATCCAATGCTTCTGCAGCAATCCTGCACATCCTATACTGGCAGATCCAACATAATATGAGTTTATCATGTATCTAGAAAGTAACATCTGAATAATTATTAGTACAATAATTGTACATTTTTGCTACAGTACATCCATAGAAAAATTATTTAAAGAATAACTTCATTATAAGATCATTTCTAATTCTTAGCTTGTATCATCATTCCTGCTTTCTGTTATAACCACATTAATAACAATATGCATTCAATGGCATAGAAACATTTATTTTCATTTTCTACTTGATCTTTCAGCACCTTTCTAAGATAGTAAAATAATAAAACAAATAATAAAGTATAAAAAAAGTAATACTTTTTTTTGGCTCCTTAAAAGATTTTACAAAGATTCAGTGTTTAGGAAGAATATTTAACGCTCTTTGATTCTTTGATGTCATTTGTTTATATACTGAGGAAGACCTACAATTTTTGGTTCTTTAAATGAAATTTTCCATACATTGAGATTGTATAATTTATTTCCATCTCGCACCCGTTGAATGCATATGTTTTTAAGTATACATCACATAAAAAGTAAACAACATCTCAGATGCTCAACACACAGGTAAATAAAAAACCAAAGCTTGTGTCTGTGGACAAGTTCCTACTGCAGGGTTGATCTCTAAAAAAGATACATGCCACATTCCTCTACTGCATATTCTGGATGTCTTACCACAGCAAGGTGGCAACTAGATCTATTTCTCCTCACTTTTGGTGAATGATTGCAGTTTCACAGTCACTGATCTGGGTAAAAAATGCAAAATAAAAAAGTGATTAAAAAGAAACTGGCACACAAAAACAGTATGAATACCATTGTGTACGTAAACAATGTACAGGTAAGAATACAGAAGCGCTGACAGAACTAATCAAGTCAATGAACAGAATGGTATTAGTTATACAAATAAATTATAAGCAAACAAAATTCAATAGATTGCAATCTATATTGGAAATGTAAAAAAGGTTAACCATACACTAAATAACATCGAAGTAACCAACAATGTATTCAATAAAAGAAACACTTGTATTCATAAATCATGGAGATGGCAAACGTTCATATCAACAGTGTCTCTTAAATCTGAAGTTTACACTTTGTTTCTAATACAGACTGAGATCAATGTACGATTTGTAGTACACTATAATCCTTCCCAAACATGAATGGGAATGGGATATTCCCCAATATGTATTCTACTTACTGTGGAGTGGGGGACTCTAAGCTACTGCAGAGAAACTGGCAGAGCTGACAGTCTACACCATGAGCTCTTTTAAAAACCCTGTGTAAGGGATCATTATCGAGCTACTAAGCCTGAAGGAATAATTCCAACAGAAAATGAGGCTCCACAACACCTAGGACCAGAGGATATGAGGATGGCAAGTAATGTTATCTCCTAGGTGATCCTAAGTTTGTCTTTGGTGAGATCAGGTCACCAAATACATTGTTATCTCTTAATCACCAGAGCAATAGGATGCCGATTCTATGCCAAGAACAATGTACTATATTATCCTCCTTTCATCTCCATTCAACCACGTATCTCACATGGAAGTTATAGGACTGCACCTATAGTAAGGTAAATATCCGGGCGCATAAGGAAATAAACGAATAAAAGTTCAATGAAAGTGACAGTATATTAAGTAGAATACCTAATGGGAATTATTCCATTAACATTTTTGTTTGGGAAGAAATAAAGTGTGCCTGAGGCATGCTGTGGTCTGTCACCTTTGTTGGTGTAGTGCACTGATTTTGCACCTATTTCTATGGAAAACACACTGAATAAGATGCTAACATTGTCAAGGCACACAATCAGATCAGATTTTTATAATTTTTTCATTATGCCACACAGCATCTTCAGTTCACATGATGCCATGTAGAGCTCTCCAGTTAATTTGATGCCATAATGTATCCCTCAGTTCATATGATTCCACACAGTGCCAATGAGTTCACATGATGCTACATAGTGCCCCTTGGTTCATATGAGGTCACAGCTTATTTTACACCACACACTGCCCTTCAGTTTACATGATGCTACACAGTGTAGCCAGGGGCACCGAGATGGGGGGGGGAGCAGGTACAGATTACCCGGGACCAGTCATCCTGAGGGGCCTGGTGCCGCCCCCCCCATCCCTCACAGCAGCCCAGCACACAGCATGTGCTGAGCTGCAGTGGGAGACTGCTTGTGGCTGCTGAGCAGCAGCCACAGCAGTCTCCTATGCCTGTGTGGGGGAGCGATCATACTGGCTTTGAGCAGGGCTGAGGGGGCTCAGAGCGCCCCCCCTCACCAGCTTCACAGCACTGCAAACGTTCTTTTTTTTTTTTTCAGGAAGGGGGCATGGCCACACCTCCCACGATTATTTCCCGCCGCAGCTCTTGGCAGGCCTGATTGTAGCCACCCACCCCACTACTATTGACCTCAGGACTCTCTTTTATCCCGCTTCCATTAGAATGTGTTTGGTGGTTTCCTCCAGCTGGCCACTCTCCTTCACATTCTGTAGGGTGGACCATGGGGAGAGGCATATGCAGACATTACTCTGCTGCTCACTCCTGCACTCAGAGTCCAAGCTCATGAGGCTCTTCTTTACTCACTTATGCACTCCTCTCCACCAACTCCTACTCTCTCTCCTTTAGTTTTAGTCTGCTGTAAATTTAGAACCCGGATTTAGAGACAGAATGTGGGTTTTGGACTGCATGTAAACAGATCCAAATGTCAACATTTTAACAGTTTTTTAAAAATTTTTATCAATTTTTAAAGGATCCAAAACCGAACCTAAACAGATTCTGAACCAAAACACTTGAGGGTGTTTTTGCCAAAACCAAAACACTATGATGAATTAGAACCATAACCAAAACACGGGTGTCTGAGGACATCTCTACTAAAACAAATATACTAAAAATCACAGTAAGAGTAATGCTGGCATGTAGATACATAATGATTTAAAGCATCACCTGATAACTGATTGCTTGCCAAGCTGATCTTGTATAAAGTACTGAAAATACCATTTATCCAATAAAGTACCAATCTATAATCATATGAGCTGAAGAGGTTTGTTAACATATCCTGTCAGGGTGATGACCTGTGTTTCATAGCTATGTGTGGATAATCCAGGTTCAATTCAATCAGAAGGTAAGGAGCAGTAACTGTTGTTTCCAGAACTCAAATGGAGTGAGTAGAAGGAAGGTCAGAGAAACAGATACTGATTAGTATATGCAGCAACCAAAGTCTGTGTCAGCATAGGACCGTTCGATGATGTTCTGCAAATAGGATAGGATGTACCATGCATTGCATATTTTATGCAATAAATCCTGCCACTTATCGCATGTATAGCAGTATTTATTAACATCATATGCATGAATAATTGTGAATATTAATGCAAAGGACAGCTCTTCCGATAAGACCTATCCTTTGATTTGTGAGGACTTCAGTGTTTGTGACCCAAGCACGCGGACCTCCGCATCACCCCATCACCATCCAGTGACTGTACTGGTTGGCCCTCATGGGCGCCAGTCCACCAGACAACCCCGCGGGACCGCGGAGGCTACAAACACCGCCTGGCTTAACATTGGGATCACCACAACAACTGCTCACCACCGTGGATCATTCCCCACCTACCGGTAGGTAAGCATATCCCCATAAGCAGTTCGGGACGCCGCCAACTGAAAGGTACTCTGGCTACACCAACTATACCACACCCCGGTTGCCATAAGTCTGTTTGACCATAGGTCCAGCAGGGGGAGGTGCAGGAGTGAGGACCACATGCCAAAAGAGCCCTCCAAAATGGTCCACCCACTCCCCCAACCGTGTGCTACACCGAGACTCACCACTATCCACTATATGTGAATCCTCTAACGGAACAACCTAGGGAGCATTGTGTCTACCCAATAAATAGGTTTGGATCCCACACCACTTGTCAGTATTTCTTTCATCCATACTAACATCCACCTACATATCACCACATCTTCTCAATGCACTCTCCCCCCCCCTACACCCCCTCATCCACCATCCCTCACCCACGACCTCATCCCCTCATACCTAGGAGTGCACGTATATCCATTTTATCTGTGACCCAAGAGTCCTATTGTGCATGCGCAAGCCACAGGGGGATGGGACAAGACGGGACAGAAAGAGAGCTTTAGGAACCCTCTCTGGAGATTTGTGCAGAAAGGAGCCCATAAGCTCCACCAATTACGTTATTCATAAATTTAACCAAAATTGTTCATACTTGTATCTATTTAAGTAATTACAATAATTAAATACCTAAATATTCTCCAAGAAGCTAAGTAAGTAATTTGAATTTATGTACATATTGCTGATGATTATATTACATTGCTCAAGTGTACACTAATTTTGATTGTGGAAAACCCACTATGGTATATTTATTAAAGGCAAATAAGGATATTGGTGGATTACTGATAATTATTATTTGTAAATATTGTAAATTGTTAATAGGGTGTTTTATAAATAATAATACAATACCAACCCTAATTACACAATTTGTATACAATCCTAACTAAACAAAAGTTTATGAAAGTTGGAACTTAATAGCTGGTAACATTGGTGTTGATATTATAAATATATATTCAAAATTTTCAATTTGATACTCTGTACAGGGGTCAATAACTTGGTCTAAGCTTAGTCTCTGATCAAACAATCTCCAATAAATATATGCATGTGACGTGTATTTGTAGCAATGTTTCACAAACGTGTCAAGCCACTGTGACTGATGATGTGGGTATCTAGCATGGCTGACAAATATAATGAGCAGTGTTGTGCTTTGTTACTGTATTAGTTAGTTAACAACTATTTTAACCCATCTTTGGGCTCTCTGAGTAAATTTGTTGACATCCAATCTCTGTATCACAGGGTATTCAATATGGAGCGAAAAGTCATTTTTTGCTATAATTTTGCACCAATGACGTCATTTTCGCTGGTTTTGGTTTTACACCGTATTCAATTTCAAAGACTTTTCGCAGGTTTGAAAAGTCTTTAAAAAAAAACAGGGATAACTTTTCGCCACTGAACAGGTGGCGAAAAAAAGTGCAGAATTAGGGTATAGGGGTGCAAGCTTAAAAAAAAATAGCCTGCATCCCTGGGAATGTCATTTTAAAATTAACTGTCAAAAAAAGTTTAAAGAAAAAATTGGGACACCCGAAAAAAATAATTTTAAAGTTGGGGGTTAAAAAATAATGGGAAAAAAGTGTTTAAAAATAGGGAAATAGGTTCAGGGCTATTCTGCAAATATGCGGCAGGTGTATTCTAGAATAGGCTATTAGAGGCAGGTGCATATTTGCAGAATTTTTAAATAAAGACTTTAGGGACTTAAAAATATGCTAGTACCCATTTTCATGTACCCCAAATTTGATGGGACCACTAAAAAAATGAAAAAATATAACCTAAGTGCTCTTCTGCAACACTTCTTCAATGTCGGGAAAAAAACACCTGCAGTCGCTATTTAAATCCCCGACTTTCATTTGCAGGCTAAAACGGGGGTACCCATAGTGATCCCCCATGTTTTTACAGTTTTAGGGGGGTCCTACAATTTATTCCAGGAAAATTTCGTATTTTTTCGCAGATCCCACTTCGCAGGTTCCCATTTTCATAGCTTTTATATTGAATACGGGGATAAAGCGGGCGCGCACCCGATACTTTATCCCTGGAAAATCTCCGATGTTTAGTGAAAAGTCCAGCATGGACTTTTCGCTCCCATATTGAATACCCCTCTCAGTCTCCTAGCACTGCCACTAGCATCCTCGGCAATGACTCATTTCACTAAGTGTCAACTGTCAACTCTTTCTGTTCTCTGACAGACCATTCCCAAATGGCAGGGGATGCAACTGATGGCTTAGAATTGTTTACAATCATGGGTATATTACAAGCGCTCCTATCAATAACAGTGATTGAGGCCAGGGTTACACATCTATGTGGCCTGAAAGGAATATTTTGATCTACAGTATGTATTTGCAAATAGTAGTTCAATGGATATATGCTCTGACAGAATAGAACTATTATTGAGAAAATTGCTAGATAGCAATGGTCAAAACCAGGGGCGTAATTAAGTATTTAAAGGTCCCATAGCAAAAACTTGTAAGGGCCCCAATGTACCACCCAACCACCCAGAGGTGAAAATTGTATATAACACATGTAACTTTGACAAGGAGGATGCCCCCCCTCCCATAGCACTGGGCCCCATAGCAGCTGTACACTTTGCACCTATAGTAGTTACAACCATGGTCAAGACCATGTGACTTTGGCAAGTCTCTTTAAATTTTGGTCCCGAGTACAAAACTTTGATTGTAATCTGATATGGACAGGGCAAGCATACTTGACAAATACTGTATACAATGATAGTATACACAAAATAAATCAAAATAAGGGGAGATGTACCAAACCTTAAAGATAAAGTACCGAACAATCAGCTCCTAATTGCCATTTTTCAAATACAGCCTGCAAAATGGCAGTTAGAAGTTGATTAATTAGTATTTATTAGCTCTATTCACTTTATCTCTCTCCAAGGTTTGATACATCTCTTCCCATATGCTATGGTAGCATGTCTTAGCAATTGCTACCATCCACTTCTCTTAGTCAAACATCCTGTCCCTCATTTAATAGAGAGAAGAGTCCTAAATATGGCTTATCTCTATTAACAAGCTTCACTTCTGGGTATTACCGAGTATACTGTAACCTTTGTCATCTGCCTCTGGTGACAGCTTCACCATAAAAAAGCAGTACATGTTCCACTGGCTGACCTCTTATTGCTATATCCATCTCAGTGTGTTTTCAGTTTTAAATGCATATGTTTTTTGTATTTCTATTTTTTTTTGTGAATTTGGTACTGGAAGGGAATGCATTGCCATGCATAACACGCCTGCCCATGTGAAGTTTTTCTGTTAAATTGCAGTAAAAGAACATTTTCTATCACTAAATAAAAATAAGGGAATCATCTGTGTTTCTTCCTTCTAACATTCCTGCCTCAAGACACCATGTTGCTACTCTATTGACTGAAGAATGCACAGGTGATTGGTATCACCCTTTGTCCCCTTCTACAATCAATAAGAAAGGTTACTGGCAGGCAGTAAATAGAAGGAAAAAAATATTATATGTGGTTACTCAGTGCCTCCAAAAGCTTCCAACTAGCAAAATATTAAAACATAGAATTAAGTAAAGTCATCCAAATCATGGAGTGGAAATCATTTTAAAAACTGTAAAAATATGTTTTATAAGTTCATTATAAAAATCTATACTATACCCAGTGGGTTTAATATTGGTATTTATCTTGCTGACAAAAAAATATTTGAAAATGATAAAAATAAGGAACCCATATACTTATTGGTACAAGGTGGCTTGCTGTCTGATAGCAAAACCCATATACTGTAAATTCAAATTCTGTTATTATTACTTTAGCCATAAAAGGAAATACTTATATAACAATGTTACAAGCTTTATTTGCCTAACACCCATTTTCAGTTCTCTTTATACTGAAAATAAGCTGCCTGTGCTGCATCTATTATAAGGTGCCTTGGATACAAAATATCATCACCTAACACAGTAACAAATATAGGCTGCCTATGCTGCATCTATTGTAAGGTGCCTTGGATACAAAATATCATCACCTAACACAGTAACATCAAAAGTATCAATCTACAGTTAGAGCTTCAAAGTGGATTAACAGAAAGTGCTTTTGTACACGGTTCTCAGCAGTTTCCAGTGTAATGCTTGTCTGCTGTATACAATCTCCACTGTTTCGATCTAAATAATTCAGCATGTCATATTCTCGCATGCTACGGTTTATACACACACAGCCGAGCAAAGTATCTTATTAAAGTCTCAGGAGAAAAAAACCCTCAAAAGTCCACAAGCCAGAAAATATATTTATATAATTTAACTCTTTATTAACTCACACTAACAACAGCAAGAATATGGGAAGTGCCCTATTGCTTTCAGCAATTGTGTTTTTCCATAGGGGGTAGTCCCATAGGCTTTTTATAATCCCAATTACCTAGGGATTTCAGAACGGATTAGGATTGGTTGATATTAGGATAAAGGGACTGCATTCTGCTTTATGCTGGCTTTTTCAGTGGAGCATCAAATTCTTCATCACACAAAATTGCTCATAACAGCCTAGGATATGAGCAGTTGTGCTAGTAACATTATTTTGGCAGATCACATGCAATTTGCAGAAAAATATTTAACGATTCTTGCGTCAGGGACATATGTATCTGCAGCTGTGTCAGCCTCTACATAGGTTATACTTACTGTATTTTCCCTATGTAGACATTGTCCTTCCTCCCCCTTTCAGCCTTTATATGGGGGAGATGTATCAAACCTTGAAGAAAGATACAGTGAAGAGACATAAAGTACAAACCAATCTGCTTATAATTGCCATTTTACCAGCTAAAGTTATTTAGACCACATGGCTGATGCCATTGAGAGTTTTAAGTTATTTTCAACAGAATATCACACCACAGCCAGATTACTCTACATCTTACTTCAGATCACCATTATGTATCTATCTATCTATCTATCTATCTATCTATCTATCTATCTATCTATCTATCTATCTACTGTACACAGATAAACTAATAAAGCAAATACATAATTCATTAGCAAACTATTCACTAATACCTAAACCTCCATCACAAACAGTTCACATGGCCTAAAATACAAGATGAACTAAAAAATCCCATTCTATTCCATCAATCACAGCACAGAAGTTCCTTATAATTTTCCATTACTTGTCCCAGCATCCATTACTCATCATGTGTATTTCCAGACTTT
Organism: Taudactylus pleione; assembly: GCA_031769625.1. Lineage (NCBI taxonomy): Eukaryota > Metazoa > Chordata > Amphibia > Anura > Myobatrachidae > Taudactylus > Taudactylus pleione. The sequence goes on from JAUIMM010000063.1 coordinate 11,572,849, forward strand.
CTGGAATATAATGTACATAACATAATGAACATACAGTCAGGTGCATAAATATTGGGACATTGACATAATTCTCATAGTTTGGCCTCTATTCACCACCACAATGGATTTGAAATGAAACAAACAAGATGTGCTTTAACTGTAGACTTTCAGATTTAATTTGAGGGTAATTACATCCAAATCAGGTGAACGGTGTAGGAATTTCAACGGTTTCTATATGTGCCTCACACTTTTTAAGGGGCCAAAAGTAATGGGACAAACTAAACAATCCTAAATCTAACTTTCACTTTTTAATATTTTGCTGCAAATCCTTTGCAGGCAATTACAGCCTGAAGTCTGGAATGCATAGACTTCACCAGACGCTGGGTTTCATCCCTGGTGATGCTCTGCCAGGCCTCTACTGCAAATGTCTTCAGTTCCTGCTTGTTCTTGGGGCATTTTCCCTTCAGTTTTGTCTTCATCAAGTGAAATGCAAGCTCAATTGAATTCAGGTCAGGGGATTGACTTGGCCATTGCATAACATTCCACTTTTTTGCCTTAAAAAACTCTTTGGTTGCTCTTGCAATATGCTTCGGGTCAATCTCCATCTGCACTGTGAAGCGCCGTCCAATGAGTTCTGAAGCATTTGACTGAATATGAGCATATAATATTGCCCGAAACACTTCAGAATTCATTCTGCTGCTTTTGTCAGCAGTCACATCATCAATAAATACAAGGGAACCAGTTCCATTGGCAGCCATACATGACCATGCCATGACACTACCACCACCATGCTTCACTGATGAGGTGGTATGTTTTGGATCATAAGCAGTTCCTTTCCTTCTCCATACTCTTCTCTTCCCATCACTCTGGTACAAGTTGATCTTTGTCTCATCTGTCCATAGGATGTTGTTCCAGAACTGTAATGGCTTTTTTTTAGATGTTGTTTGGCAAACTCTAAGCTGGTCTTCCTATTTTTGTGGCTCACCAATGGTTTACATCTTGTGGTGGACCCTCTATATTCACTCTTGTGAAGTCTTCTCTTGATTGTTGACTTTGACACATATACACCTACCTCCTGATGAGTGTTCTTGATTTAGCCAACTGTTGTGAAGGGGTTTTTCTTCACCAGGGAAATAATTCTTCTGTCATCCACCACAGTTGTTTTCCGTGGTCTTCCGGGTCTTTTGGTGTTGCTGAGCTCTCCGGTACATTCTTTCTTTTTTAAGAATGTTCCAAACAGTTGATTTGGCCACACCTAATGTTTTTGCTATCTCTCTGATGGGTTTGTTTTGATTTTTCATCCTAATGATGGCTTGCTTTGCTGATAGTGACAGCTCTTTGGATCTCATATTGAGAGTCGACAGCAACTGATTCCAAATGCAAATGTCACACCTAGAGTTTACTCCAGACCTTTTACCTGCTTAATTGATAATGAAATAATGAGGGAATAGCCCGCACCTGTCCATGAAATAGCTTTTGAGTTGATAGTCCCATTACTTTTGGCCCCTTAAAAAGTGTGAGGCACATATAAAAACCATTGTAAATCCTACACTGTTCACCTGATTTGGATGTAATTACCCTCAAATTAAATCTGAAAGTCTGCAGTTAAAGCACATCTTGTTTGTTTTATTTCAAAGCCATTGTGGTGGTGAATAGAGGCCAAAATATGAGAATTCTGTCAATGTCCCAATATTTATGCACCTGACTGTAACTTAATAAATATAAAATAACTAATTTGTGAACATAACTATAATTGATGCAGCTGCTACAGTATGTGGCCCAGACACTTAAAAATCCTTCCTCCAGGACCTGCTCCCTTGCATATAGTTGTCTACCCAGTTCCCAGATACTCCTGCTAAGTAATTGGGCCAGCCTGAAAAGGGAGGATTCATTAGCACTCATATAGGTAGCAGTCTCTGGGGTATGAAGCTTTGGCAAGTGATAAAGTGGAGAGTGATAAAGGACCAACCAATCAGCTCCCAACTGTCATTTTTCAAACACAGCCTGTAACATGACAGTTGGGAACTGATTGGCTGGTCGTTTATCACTCTGCACTTTATCACTTTCCAGAGTTTCAAGCATCTGCTCCTCTGCATCTCCGTAAGCCCCACACATATATGCTCTATCTGCCCATTTCATCCTTAGAGGTACAGCTGAGCTTCTGTAATCAGTGAGTCTTTCACTATCAGAGAGTAGGCTTCTCAATGATTACAGCCTTTCTGTAGTGAGCTGATTTGGGTATTGAGTTCCGAGATTAGGACTGTCCTAGAAAGGTGTTTGGCTACTGTGTAAGATTATAAAGCTGCCCTTAGCATTGAAGGCATCATCATCAGCAAATACATTATGACAAGATAAGAGGTCAGTGGTATTTTCTTACCAGAATTCTATGTAGGAAAAGGCTGTCTAATGGAGTGGCATTTCATTTTCAGTGAGTAGTGTGTATAACGGATGTAATGGTAAGGAGGTTGTGTGTAGTGGATGTTATACTGGTAAAGAGGGTATGTATAATCAATGTTGTAATGTACTGGGGCACTGTAATGTGGCATAATCTGAACTAAGGACAATGCAATGTGGCATTATATGATTAGAGGACATTTTAATGTGGCATAATCTGAACTGGTTGCACTGTAATGTAGCATAATCTGAACTGAAGGGTACTGTAATGGGTACAATATGAACTGGAGGCACTATAGTGTGAAATAATGGGAACTGTTGTGCACTGCAATGTAGCATAATGGGAACTGGGAGGCACTGTAATGTGCCATAATATGAACTGAGAGCACAGATATGTTGTACATTATGTACCAGATGCACTACAGTGTGGCATAATATGAACAGGGGCACTATAATATGGCATTACATGGACATGTTAAAAATGTTGGTCGCTGAAGAGTGACAGAGGACTTTGGCCAGAATGTGGTCAGTGTGTGTGTGTGAACAACTGTTCAACAAAAGCCTCACTCCTACTCCAGTATTATGAATTGATATGTGTTTTAAGATGGCGAGTCTTTTTTGAATGTGTTGTGTTTGGATGTTTAGAATTACAACTAAGAAAACATTAAGATAGCTACACTATATGTACTGTACATTGGAATAGGTGTGCGCATCACATTTCATTTAGAGTGTGCCCCTCCAGAAGGTCAAGTCTAGCACTGCCTGGGGGAGGTCTAGCAGCACCCGGGGGTGTGTCCAACATCACCAAGGAGGCATGTTTCATAGTATTCTAATGTAATCTTAATGATGCTTATCGATTCCTGCCTGTCTATACCTTCTAAAATCCTGCCTATACCTTCAAATAATTGTTGCTATTTAGCGTAATGAGTCGCACAAGAAATAAATGCTTTCAGACTTTGAGTGTGGTTTAAAGCACAAAAAGTTATTATTCAATATAAAAACAGATGGTTACATGCTGTGATCAATTGACAATTAGCGCAACTAAATAATACAGTCCCAAGGTACAGTTGTTAAATACACACGCGCTCTGGACCCAGATACTGGCATCAGTATAGAAACCTCCATCAACAGCACAGCAAGAAGACTGGCATTCAAGTTTAGAGAGCCCACATATATACTCTTACAAGGATAGACAATACAATAGAACACTTTGGCATGATTCCATTGGTTCTTCTTCCTGGTTCTTCTGTTACAGTATAGTTCATAGGTCAATTCGAATGGACAAATCCAGCCTCCAACAGCCCTTTGTGTCCTTTTTCCCGCTGCATGCTGATCTAAGCTGATAACATTACAGAGTACATTTTAATGTTTTAACTCTCTATAGTCCATAGGTTGCAGATGCATGTTGAGATCTTATCACTGATGATACCGGAAATCTGTTGAAACACAGTGGATCAGTACAACACCAAACACGGTCTGCTTACCATGTACTAAACCTTAGATATCAAATAACCTTCATTTCACAACATTAATAATTATGAATAAACCTTGAATATTACACTTTAATGCTAGGGAACCTTTTATGTAAGTGTGCAGTGTGTAAGTATTGTGGATTTAAGAAAAGACGTTAGCTAGCGCTGTGTGAATACGTGTTTGTGGAGTACACCCTGGTACGTGTTTTGCAGGGTTAATCATTTTATATGTTTTAGTGACTGTCTGTATTTATATGATGTGTGGGAATCACCGTATGTACTTATAATGGGCGAGATTCACTAAAATGGCGCTAGGCTACCAGTCGCAAAATGGCATCTCATAGCCATTTGCAAAATGGTGTCCCGCAGATTTCATTTTAAACCGCTCCTGTCTCAGCCAATTATCCAGCTTTGATAGTCCACCCTTTTATAGTAAACAACATGCTATCTTACTCTGATTTTTAAAATTAATTTAGGCTTACATTATGACATATTTTTTAATGTTAATTTATGGGATGGCACAAGGTGGTTCTTAATCCATCAATTATGTGTCTCTAGGAGGGGACATAAAACTACACCGCGGATCTTGGAAGATCATGGGAAAGATGTGGGGGTGCACCAATCCTATAAAGGAAGTCTTGAGGGGGAATAGGGACTTACATTATTTAAGATGTTTTTTTTAAATAACATTTATTAACACATTTTTATGCATGTCTAAATCTTATACATCATATGATGGTACCTTCTAGATCAGGGTTGTAATGCAGTCCTACATTTACCTCAGTATTCATATTGTTACTACTGTCCACCATCATAATTTCATTCTTCCAATTTACCTTATCTTTACATTTTCCACATTTCAACACAGTAGGAACACACCTGACACATAAGCCAATTATTATGATGACAACCAGTATGAGGACCAGGAGTTTACCTATACTCGCAATCATTTCCTGGACCCACTAACCTAGACCTGAGAACCATTTCACTGGGTTCAACCATGAAACCCATTCCTCTACCTTCTCCTCTACTTCAGCCACTGAAGCATTATGGCTCTTTAGAAATTCCCATTTTAGCTGCAGAATTTCATCCATCTTCCGGTCTATCACCTCCTTGGGATCTCTGGTATCGTTTGTAATGTAAGTGCAACATTTTACCCCAAATTGGGTGGCCATAGTTACGCAATATCCTCCCGTGACAGCTGTTAAATAAGTTAACACTAGTCTATGTTGCATGAGTTCTTTCTTGTAAGCTTGCAACTCCCTTCCTGTATACCTGAATGTGTCATCATACATCTGGGTGATATTATCTATTAATTAAGCAAGATCTTGGATATATCTAAAATTTTGTGTACTCCAAGCGATCCTGGTGGGATCTAAAGCTACCAAAACTTGAAAGCCAGTTGTCTCACTAATTAACTGTGTGGCTTTATGCACATCACCAGGTATCATATTTCTTTTGTCTCTGTGTTCATACTGTGTGTGAAGATATGGTGATGGTGTGTTTTTATGAATACCAAGCATTTCACCATGTGTAAGGGTCATAACTTCTGGAACTACTCTTCCCAAATGACACAAACCTTCGGAACACAGAGAGAGCCACTTATACGCTTTCCTTCCACATATAAAATATACATAATCGGGGAGAACATAAAGAATAGTAAACATCATTATTGTCGTACACATTTCCCTGGCAAGTGATCCTACTTCAGGTTCTCCCATTTGACTCATTCAAGTTTCTCATTGTAATATCTTGGCACAATACCCTTCTGGTATCCTACCAATCATTTCTTTGGTGGAACTCTATACCGGAAGTGTCTTCCACTCGACCTAATTGTGCGTTACAGTTCATAATTCATAGGCTCACGATCAGCTCTTAGTGAGAAGGTCCTCGTCTGATTATTCCCAGTCACCTCCCAACTTCCTGGTTCACTGGAGTTGGTGATGTTTAAACATAAAAGTGATTTATCTACTTGGTACTGGTGGAGTTTAAAATGGGGTGGTTTTGATTTAAGAAATTTTCCATCTAGTGCATGCCCTCTTTGTGATTCTAAAATTTCAGAGACATTTAATGGGAATGACACTAATCCTACATTATGCTCTCCTTGGGGCATGTGAGAGCACACCCAACAGTCAATTTGCTTTAAAATTTTGCCCACCATGCTGTGATAATCCTCTAAAGGATGCCCACCCCAATACTGATTATACTTAGGTTGACACCATTGGATGCAATTCTCATCAAATACGGAAACACAGAACTCACACATGCCATAATCCTCAGACGATAAACCTTCACACTGTCTCCGAGTATCCAGAATGGCAGATCTCTTAACAATTACTGTACTAAGATTGGTCAGACACTCCACTGATTGGCATGGCATTCCTCCTTTCGACTTCACTCCATCAATACTGCCATTAGCTCCCATCTCCTCTATCGGTCCCCTGTCACAGAAACCAGAAATCCCCAAACAAACCAGGATGATGGAAACTCTGGAAGAGAATACAAAAATGAACACAGCAGACCAATCCATTGCCATAGCAAGGACCTGCAAATTTCTTTAGTTCAGATATCTCACTGCAACCTTTTAACTCTCCCAGAACAAGCTCGCGATCGACAGGTCCACATTATCTGCCTCGTCTCCGCCTTGTTTCTCCACTGGTTGGTTGACCTTCTTACAGTGAGTAGAATGGACCCAGGTATCTCTCTCTGCCACCTTCAATGAGGTTGTACTCGTCAGTAACACCTAATACAGACCTTCCCACTGATCAAACAACCTGAATGCAATAAATTTCTGATCATAAAAAATTCTCCAGGTTCAACATCATGACAGTTTGTTTCAGGCATATCATGTGACAACAATTTCAATTTCTGCTGTTGCTGTTTTAACTGTTTACTCATTGTTATAAGATACCTTACAGTTACCTCATTTTTACCTTTCAAATCTTCCTGCAGACTTATAATCAAATGAGGTTGTCTACCAAACAGTATTTCAAAGGGGGACAGATTAAGAGGAGACCTAGGAGCTGTTCTGATACTATGAAGGACAAGTGGTAATGCTTCTGGCCAACCTAGTCCAGTTTCCGAAATGATTTTACTTAATTTGTTTTTAATAGTACCGTTCATCCTCACCACCTTGGCACTGGCTTGCGGTCGGTAAGGAGTGTGAAGTCGACTATTAATACCCATCAGCTTACACATATTTTGGAAAACATCACCTGTGAAATGAGTAACCCTATCACTCTCAATAATTTTAGGGATACTGTATCTGCATACAAACTCCTGAACAATTTTCTTGGCAGTGAATGCAGCAGTATTAGTGTCAGCTGGATATGCCTCAACCCAATTAGAAAACACATCAGTGCACACTAATACATACTTGAGATTCCTGCAGGGTGATAATTGGATGAAATCAATTTGTATTACCCGAAAAGGTCCGTCAGTCGGAGGAATGTTGGATGGTTCGGTAGGGATTGTTTTCCCAATGTTTTTCCTCAAGCAGGTCAGACAGGACATTGCTCTATTTTCTGCTTGAGAAGAAAAACCTGGTGCACACCAGTATGCTCTCACCAATTTGCACATACCTTGCTTTCCCAAATGAGTCGGACCATGCACTCTCAGCCATGCTTGTGTAGTACACCTTGGGAGCCAGTGGCTTACCTTGTCCATCTCTCCAGAGTCCGAAAGACTCTTGCCCACATCCCTTGGACTTCCAGATTGCCTTTTTCTGAATGGAACACAAATTTTGCATCTCAATTAATTTCAGCATGTCAATCGTTTGAAAAGTCATCATTTGTTCAGTTGATACATTCATTTTTAACCCTGCTGCCCATTTTGCAGCTTCATCTGCCCTGTTATTGCCCAGTGACACCGGATCATCCTCACATGTTTGGGCTTTACACTTAATTACCGCCACTGTCTTAGGCAATTGGATTGCTGTCAATAGTCCTTTTATATGTCTGGAATGTGCAATTGGTGTGCCTGCTGCTGTCATAAATTTTCTCAGATGCCATAGAGCGCCGAAATCGTGTACTACCCCGAAGGCGTACCTAGAGTCAGTGTAGATATTAGCAGATTTACCTTCTGCTAATTCATACGCCCTCTTTAGTGCCACCAGTTCTGCCACTTGGGCCGAGTGTGGTGGGCATAAAGGTTCGGCCTCTATAATGACCTCATCATTTACCACGGCATAACCTGTACATAACTCTCCAGTGTCAGTTTGTCTATGACAACTCCCATCCATGTAAAATTTCACATCTACATTTTCTAAAGGTGTATCCCATATGTCAGGTCTTGCAGTAAAGGTTTGATTCAGATATTCCATACAATCATGTGCATCAATATACCTGCAGAACTCACCTTTCACCAGTGACTCACCTCTCTCCACCCTTTGTGCATCATGTTGCACATATGGTAAATACGTAGCTGGATTTAACATACTGCACTTTTTGATGGTGATGCTTGCAGGTGCTATTAAATCCAGTTCCCATTTTGTGAACCTAGCTAAGGAAACATGTCTGGTTTGGGCAGAGTTTAGCAAAGCAGATACAGCATGGGGAGTATAGACAACCATATCATGGCCTAGTACCACATCCTCACTCTTACTGACCAATAGAAAAGTTGCTGCTACACTTCTTAAACACATTGGTAGTGATCTTGCCAGTGTCCAATTGTGCACTGTAGTATGCTATGGGCCTACTGGCATCACCATATGTTTGTGTGAGGACACCTGCTGCACAACCATTAGCTTCCGTACAATATAAATCAAAAGGTTTTTCATAATCAGGTATTCCCAATGCAGGTGCTCTTGTCAGACTATCCTTAAGATTAAGGAAAACCTGCTCTGATTCCTCTGTGTGTATGACACGAGCGGGCTTTGAGGAAGAGACTAAGGGTTTTATTCAGAGGCGGCTGTATGGTCTATGTTTGTCCAGGGAGCCGGCTCCTTCATGCGCATGCATGAGACCCGATATGACCGACAGCGCCGGTCGTAGCAGGTCTCTTTCCAAAGGGGGCGAGCTGTCGATGTTGATTGACAGCTCACCCCTTTTGGAAGGCAGGCCGGGGGGGTGGCTGCACAAATGGAGGCGTTCCTATGGGAATGCCTGCCATTTGGGGGAGGCCCCACTGTCATCACTAGTGATGTCAGTGGAGAGCTTCCAGCTCTGACAGAGCCAGAAGCTCTCCGGGGCTTACGACAAGTGAGACCCTACCCTAGGGTCTCATTGTAAGCCCCGATGGTCGTGATGGTCTAAGACCATCGCGACCATCACCCTAGCAGTTGTTAGAGCTGTGGGTGTAATCCCACAGCCTAACGACCAAAACAGAGGCGGCCGGTCAGGATGCAAGCGGCCGCCCAGTTTCTGAGTGACCGCTTCCATCCTCCGACCGCCTCTGAATGAGGGCCTAAGTCCTGTAATGGCAAGGCCAAAATAGAAAAACCTGGGATCCACAATCTGCAGTATCCACACATTCCCAAGAAGGTACGAATTTGCTGTTGATTCTGCGGCAGTGTCATGTTCTGTATGGCTTGGATTCTGTCATTTGTCAGATGTCATAACCCCTGGGTTAAGCAGTGTCCCAAGTATTTAACCCTGGACTGGCATGGCTGTAGTTTGTCCTTAGCAACCTTGTGTCCTGTTTGCGAGAGATGAAGCAATAAAAGTTTAGTATCATTTAAACATGACATAAACAAATCAGAACATAACAATAAATCGTCCACATATTGTATTAGAACAGATCCATTGGCAGGTTGAAAAGATTGTAAACAGTCATGTAAGTTCCTGGGAGAAGATACTGAGGCTGTCTATGAAACCCTGGGGCAATCGTGTCCATGTGTATTATACACCCCTGTATGTAAAAGCGAATAGCTACTGACAGTCAGGATGAAGAGGCACAGAGAAGAAAGCAGAACAGAGGTCAATGACAGTGAAATGGGTTGCATTTGGTGGGATCTGCATAAGAATGACAGCGGGATTTGGCACTGCTGGAAATTGGCTCTCTACTACCTTATTAACCCCTCTAAGGTCTTGTACCAGCCTATAACCCCTGCCACCACTCTTCTTCACAGGATAGATGGGACTGTTGGCTACACTTGCTGTATGGACTAAAATTCCCTGCTGTAATAATCGCTCAATTATGGGATAAACTCCTAATTCTACCTCCTGTTTTAATGGGTACCAGGGAATTTTTGGAGCTTGCCTACCGCTTTTTAGATTTACCATTATGGGAGCTACATTTGCCATTAATCCAGTGTCCTGTCCATCCTTGGTCCAAAGTGAATCTGGAATTTGGGATAACATTTGATCTACCTGAGATGGATTTTTACCTGAACCAGTAGAGTGATACATTATCCTTTGGGGAGTGTCCAATATAGCCCTCACCTCATGTGCAACTCTCTCTGGGACATCTAGAAATATACCATCAGGGGTACAATATATGACACATCCCTTATTACATAACATATCCCTTCCCAGTAGGTTAGAAGGAGCCACTGCTGCCCGGAGGAAAGAATGCCTGGTATGCAATGTCCCGATAGTGACCACTGTGGATTTAGTTAAAGGATAATGTTGCACTTTACCCATTGCACCCATTGCTGGTACTGTCTCGCTGGTCACTTGTAAATTAGCTGTAGATTTTATCACTGATCTGGTCGCCCCTGTGTCTACAAGAAAAGGATATTTAGTACCGTCACCATCATCACCGGTTCTTCCCTAGTACTTCCTGTTAACCTGACTATCTGTAGACTACAGGTATTACCTGACCCATAGCATTGACTCTCACTCTCCAATACAGCATTTTGAGCCACAATTGGAGCTGTTGACTGTTGTACATTTTCTCTACTCTGTGTATATCCTTTATGGGGATATCCACGTACTCCCTGGTTAGGGGACCTACCTTCTTCACCTTACAGTTCCTACTTACATGTCCCACTTGGTTGCAGTTAAAGCACCTTCATGAGTGGGGTGGGTGAAAGGGTTGCTGTGTGGGTTGAGTGGTAGGGAAAGATTGTGGGTGTGGGCAAAGATGTTGAGGGTAATATGGTGGTTGTGGATAGTATGGGTTTTGAGGCTGTGTGTGATAAGTGGGGTAGGGCTCTATTTGTGGTGGTGCAGGATTGGTGCAGATGTGTAGCTGTGCAAGTACATGTGTGTCTGGTGGCTGTGATTTTACAGTCATTCCTTCTAGAGCTTGAATACTAACAGCCATTAGCTTCTCACTCTGGGTCTCTCTCTTTTTGATGATGTTTTTATCATGTTCAATAGTGGATTCTATGAGTGTGTCTACATAACTCCCCTCCAGCCAGGCAGTGAGGTCTGAACTCAGGTCTTTAGGTTCTCTTTTAGACCATCCATAAGTACAGTGATGATCATTCCCCTGTGATGAGAGCTATCTTTAATATCCTCTATCCCAGTGTACTGGGTGATAGAGGATATTAAGCTTGGTTATAATAATCTTCTGCAGATTCACTCTCTTTTTGTTTTATGGTGAAAATTTTACTCCAGTTAACTACTACTGGAAAATATACACCCAATTGAGTTATTATGCGGGTAATGTTATCTTGGTTACTCTCGTCTGTTAAGGGACCATCTCCATCCAATACGTAATCTGTGATAAACTTTTTCACATTTGTATTGTGTAGAAGACAAGCCCTTAATACCACTCACCAATCCTTATTGGTTGGCTCGTGAGCACTTCCCAAATTTTTCAAAAATCTTTGGCATTTGGCTAATTCCTTTTTAGGATCAGGGAAATCATTCATATGGAATTTAGCTCCGCTCTTGTCCAAGGACAATGCATTGCTACCTCCCTTGTGGGCACTACACTGTTCGCATCCGCATTCCCATTCGGAACAGTTATTGTCTGGATGGGATGCAGACCGGCCGCACTGCTACTTTTGACCTTGTTACCTGGCTGGGGATTGAGTCTACTACTGCTACGTATATGATTAACAACTTCCTCTATGGGTGCAGTGGTTGTTAAAACTTCCTGTACTATCATTGATGAAGATGGTGGCACCACTTGTGCTTGTTGTGATGGAGCATCTGACGTGTACAGCATGGGAAATGGCAGACATAACAACAGGCTCATTATCCGCATTATAAACATTTTCTTTGTGATTACTCAAGAGAGGGTACAAGTTACTTGTTAAATTTTTATGGGTTTTTACAATAACTGTACCTGCACCCCCATCCGCATAGGGCGGTGGTGGTGCGCGTGAACCACTGGCAATACCTTCCGCAACGCTACCTTGCTGCATGTGCGTGCTATCTCGTGGCATGCACGCACCGCAGTTTAGTGCTGCATGTGTACTCTCCGGTAATGTGCTCGCAATGCTAGTTTGCAACGCGTGCACACTAGTTTGCATCACGTGCACACCTTTAAGCCACACATGCCCCTCACGCTGCCATAATTTTAAACACTCGTTATATTTTACCTTTTTCATTCGAGAGTGCACCATACAGATACTATCTCGAACATTGTTCAATACCTCCTTATCAAAGCTGCCAATTCTGTGGAACGGTCTAACACTCTTCATCATCATTTTAAACCATACATCACAGTACTTAATCGCATAAGCACTGTATTTCATATGCATAATATGCCGTGCCGACCCAAGCAGCGCTTCCAACAGCAGCTCATCATCTAACATCTCTACCATTTGCTTGGCTCCCATTCTGGGATAACCCAAAGCTTTTCAATAGAGATTTAAACTGGTGAAAGACAGTCAAGATACTTTCACTTACCTGTGGACGATATTAACAGGATGTGCCCACACACCTATGGAAGAATAGCCAGGCTGCTTCCACGCACCTAATCCCTTTTTGACTACCTTTCAACTGCTAGCATGTAGGTATTCCAATAACACCTACCCTTTTCAGTGATTTTATCCACCCTCTACTCAGTTCACAATCACAATTTAGCCAAAACTGTGTGGTTCAATTACAATTATCAAATAACCCTAAGAGGTCACTGAATACTGTTATCACACTGAGAGCCGAAACTACAACATAGACAACAACTACACCTGCTTATGTGTATAGACTGCGGTATCTACTACCGAGCCACTAGGCCGACACCAGGCACCTAGCACTTATGGGTCATACGATACCCTTAACTAGGGAACATGGTACCCCTACCAACAAATATTCACTGTTACACACCCTTTTCCTGTGCAGAAAAATACATGTTTTCCCAGACTATGGCAACACTGATCAAGGTATTTACAACAATGCTATCTATCAATATCACCGTGCACTCTCAACGGCTTTGTTTAAAAGCATGTGGCAGCAATACAGAAAATATGTATATGCTATTGTGCGACTAGTCGCATACACAATAATGTGACTACCACACAAAACGTATTACCTTTACGCTATTGTGCGACTTCCCCTTTTAAACATAAAAAAAAATCGATCAATGAAGGAAAACAAACTTTTTCCTTCCTTGTCTCTGGATTCTTAATCAGCGCTCCTTAAGCCACAATAACAGGTAGCGGACTCTCAGCAAAAAAGTGGATGCAGATTTTCGAAGGCACAATGCGTTCTCCTGCTATGGCGCCTCCACCCTTTTGCTGAGAGATCACTACCAAGTGTTACCAAGTGACTGGTAGCATGATTTACACTGCAAGCCCCCAACTATCGATTCCTGCCTGTCTATACCTTCTAAAATCCTGCCTATACCTTCTAATAATTGTTGCTATTTAGATTAATGAGTTGCACAAGACTTTGAGTGTGGTTCCAAAGCACAAAAAGTTATTCAATATAAAAACAGATGGTTACATGCTGTGATCTAAAGACAATTAGAGCAAATAAATCATACATACCCAAGGTACAGTTGTTACATACACACTCGTTATGGACCCAGATACTGGCATCAGTATAGAAACCTCCATCAACAGCACAGCAAGAAGACTGGCATTCAAGTTTAGAGAGTCCACATATATACTCTTACAAGGATAGACAATACAATAGAACACTTTGGCATGATTCTATTGGTTCTTCTTCCTGGTTCTTCTGTTACAGTATAGTTCATAGGTCAATTCGAATGGACACAAACCAGCCTCCAACAGCCCTTTGTGTCCTTTTTCCCGCTGCATGCTGATCTAAGCTGATAACATTACAGAGTACATTTTAATGTTCCATAGTTTGCAGACGCATGTTGCGATCTTCTCACCGATGATACCGGAAATCTGTTGAGACACAGTGGATCAGTACAACACCAAACATGGTCTGCTTACCATGTACTAAACCTTAGATATCAAATAACCTTTATTTCACAACATTAATAATTACTGAATAAACCTTGAATATTACACTTTAATGCTAGGGAACCTTTTATGAAAGTGTGCAGTGTGTAACTATTGGGGAATTAAGAAAAGACGCTAGTTAGCGCTGTGCGACTATGTGTTTGTGGAGTACACCATGGTACGTGTTTTGCAGGGTTAATCATTTTATATTTTTTAGTGACTGTCTGTATTTATATGATGAGGACTTTCAACTTCTTTCTATTGTGTGGGAAATGCACGACGCTAAACAAAAGCATCGCCGTATGTACGTATAATGGGTGAGATTCACTAAAATGGCGCTGGGCGGCCAGTCGCAAAATGGTGTCTCATTGCCATTCGCAAAATGGCGTCGCGCAGATTTAATTTTAAACCGAACCTGTCTCAGCCAATTATCCGGCTTTGACATGCTACAATATTTACAGTGGGTGAATACAAAATATAATATACAATGTACAAGATATCCTCAGAATCCTCAATTCCGTAGATTATTCATCCTACTCATGATTAGGCAGCCATCTTGGCCTAACTACTTAGGTTTCAATGGGTAGGATAAGAAATATGTGACAATATGATAAATCTTGGGGAAATACAAATATACCATATAAAAAAACAGATACCCACAGGACCTTAAAATTGATAATATACCATACAAAAACCACACGAAGCAGCCATTGGACATGATACACATCTTGTAGAGTATTAGAACACAGACATGTTATACATAGACCAGATCAACAGGAAGTGTATGGGTTTAAATAGATCTAGCAACAGGTTGTTATAACTAGGGGTAAGCAGGTTCGGATTTCTGAAATCCGAACCCCCCCGAGCCACCCCGATCCGAGGCCGATCCGAGTCAGGCTCGACTTTTCCCGCCTGACTCGGATCTGAAATCGAGGCAAAACTTCATCATCCCGCCTTCCGGGTCTCGCGGGTTTAGGATCCTATATAAGGTACCCGCGTTGGCGCCATTTTCTCACTCGGCTGTGGACAGTGAAGAGGGAGGGTGGGAGTTAGGGCTGGCTTGGCTGTGTAGTGTAGTGTAGTGCAGAGTAGTGTTGTGCTGTGCTGCACTGTGCTGCTGTTGTCCATAGGGGCTGTGTCCACTACTTCAAAGTCCATAGGGGCTGGCTGTGTTGTGCTGTGCTGCTGTTGTTAATAGGGGCTGTGTCCACTACTTCAAAGACCATAGGGGCTGGCTGGACTGTGTTGTGCAGTCAGTTATCCATAGGGGCTCTGTCCACTCCAAAGTCCTGTTCAGTGTCCCAGTTCTAAAGGGGTGCTGAGGTGTTGTCCAGGGGGTGCTCTGTCCATCAGGGGTGCTCCCCCCAAGTGCTAAAAAAATAATGTTTTTTCTGTGTTTGTGAATTGTGTGCGCAGTAGCCGCACGTGCATCAACAAAGTAGTGCCAAGCGTGCGCCTGTGTCATAAGTAAAGGGCCAGCTGGCTTGACCACTAAAAGGGTGCTGTAACCCCCAAAGTACACACCAAACCCAAAAAAATATTATTTTCTGTGTTTGTGAATTGTGTGCGCAGTAGCCGCACGTGCATCAACAAAGTAGTGCCAAGCGTGCGCCTGTGTTATAAGTAAAGGGCCGGCTGGCTTGACCGTTAAAGGGTGCTGTAACCCCCAAAGTACACTCCAGTCCAAAACAAAAAAATATATATTTTCTGTGTTTGTGAATTGTGTGCGCAGTAGCAGCACGTGCATCAACAAAGTAGTGCCAAGTATGCGCCTGTGTCATAAGTAAAGGGCCAGCTGGCTTGACCGTTAAAGGGTGCTGTAACCCCCAAAGTACACTCCAAACCAAATAACAAAATATTTTTTCTGTGTTTGTGAATTGTGTGCGCAGTAGCCGCACGTGCATCAACAAAGTATTGCCAAGCGTGCGCCTGTGTCATAAGTAAAGGGCCAGCTGGCTTGACCGTTAAAGGGTGCTGTAACCCCCAAAGTACACTCCAAACCAAATAACAAAATATTTTTTCTGTGTTTGTGAATTGTGTGCACAGTAGCCGCACGTGCATCAACAAAGTAGTGCCAAGCGTGCGCCTGTGTCATAAGTAAAGGGCCGGCTGGCTTGACCGTTAAAGGGTGCTGTAACCCCCAAAGTACACTCCAGTCCAAAACAAAAAAATATATATTTTCTGTGTTTGTGAATTGTGTGCGCAGTAGCAGCACATGCATCAACAAAGTAGTGCCAAGCGTGCGCCTGTGTCATAAGTAAAGGGCCGGCTGGCTTGACCGTTAAAGGGTGCTGTAACCCCCAAAGTACACTCCAGTCCAAACCAAAAAAAAAAATATTTTTTCTATGTTTGTGAATTGTGTGCGAGGTAGCCGCACGTGCATCAACAAAGTATTGCCAAGCGTACACCTGTGTCATAAGTAAAGGGCCGGCTGGCTTGACCGTTAAAGGGTGCTGTAACCCCCAAAATTCACTCCAGTTCAAAACAAAAAATATATATTTTCTGTGTTTGTGAATTGTGTGCGCAGTAGCCGCACGTGCATCAACAAAGTAGTGCCAAGCGTGCGCCTGTGTCATAAGTAAAGGGCCGGCTGGCTTGACCGTTAAAGGGTGCTGTAACCCCCAAAGTACACTCCAAACCAAATAACAAAATATTTTTTCTGTGTTTGTGAATTGTGTGTGCAGTAGCAGCACGTGTATCAACAAAGTAGTGCCAAGCTTGCGCCTGTGTCATAAGTAAAGGGCCGGCTGGCTTGACCGTTAAAGGGTACTGTAACTCCCAAAGTACACTCCAGTCCAAACCAAAAAAAAAAAATATTTTCTGTGTTTGTGAATTGTGTGCGCAGTAGCCGCACGTGCATCAACAATGTAGTGCCAAGCGTGCGCCTGTGTCATAAGTAAAGGGCCGGCTGGCTTGACCGTTAAAGGGTGCTGTAACCCCCAAAGTACACTCCAGTCCAAAACAAAAAAAAAATATTTTCTGTTTGTGAATTGTGTGTGCAGTAGCCGCACGTGCATCAACAAAGTAGTGCCAAGCGTGACCCTGTGTCATAAGTAAAGGGCCAGCTGGCTTGACCGTTAAAGGGTGCTGTAACCCCCAAAGTACACTCCAACCCAAATAACAAAATATTTTTTCTGTGTTTGTGAATTGTGTGCGCAGTAGCCGCACGAGCATCAACAAAGTAGTGCCAAGCGTGCGCCTGTGTCATAAGTAAAGGGCCGGCTGGCTTGACCGTTAAAGGGTGCTGTAACTCCCAAAGTACACTCCAGTCCAAACCAAAAAAAAATATATTTTCTGTGTTTGTGAATTGTGTGCGCAGTAGCCGCACGTGCATCAACAAAGTAGTGCCAAGCGTGCGCCTGTGTCATAAGTAAAGGGCCGGCTGGCTTGACCGTTAAAGGGTGCTGTAACCCCCAAAGTACACTCCAAACCAAAAAAAATATTTTTTTCTGTGTTTGTGAATTGTGTGCGCAGTAGCCGCACGTGCATCAACAAAGTAGTGCCAAGCGTGTGCCTGTGTCATAAGTAAAGGGCCGGCTGGCTTGACCGTTAAAGGGTGCTGTAACCCCCAAAGTACACTCCAAAGCAAATAACAAAATATTTTTTCTGTGTTTGTGAATTGTGTGCGCAGTAGCCGCACGTGCATCAACAAAGTAGTGCCAAGCTTGCGCCTGTGTCATAAGTAAAGGGCCGGCTGGCTTGACCGTTAAAGGGTACTGTAACTCCCAAAGTACACTCCAGTCCAAACCAAAAAAATAAATATTTTCTGTGTTTGTGAATTGTGTGCGCAGTAGCCGCACGTGCATCAACAATGTAGTGCCAAGCGTGCGCCTGTGTCATAAGTAAAGGGCCGGCTGGCTTGACCGTTAAAGGGTGCTGTAACCCCCAAAGTACACTCCAGTCCAAAACAAAAAAAAAATATTTTCTGTTTGTGAATTGTGTGCGCAGTAGCCGCACGTGCATCAACAAAGTAGTGCCAAGCGTGACCCTGTGTCATAAGTAAAGGGCCAGCTGGCTTGACCGTTAAAGGGTGCTGTAACCCCCAAAGTACACTCCAACCCAAATAACAAAATATTTTTTCTGTGTTTGTGAATTGTGTGCGCAGTAGCCGCACGAGCATCAACAAAGTAGTGCCAAGCGTGTGCCTGTGTCATAAGTAAAGGGCCGGCTGGCTTGACCGTTAAAGGGTGCTGTAACTCCCAAAGTACACTCCAGTCCAAACCAAAAAAAAAAATATTTTCTGTGTTTGTGAATTGTGTGCGCAGTAGCCGCACGTGCATCAACAAAGTAGTGCCAAGCGTGCGCCTGTGTCATAAGTAAAGGGCCGGCTGGCTTGACCGTTAAAGGGTGCTGTAACCCCCAAAGTACACTCCAAACCAAAAAAAATTTTTTTTTCTGTGTTTGTGAATTGTGTGCGCAGTAGCCGCACGTGCATCAACAAAGTAGTGCCAAGCGTGCGCCTGTGTCATAAGTAAAAGGCAGGCTGGCTTGACCGTTAAAGGGTGCTGTAACCCCCAATGTACACTCCAAACCAAATAACAAAATATTTTTTCTGTGTTTGTGAATTGTGTGCGCAGTAGCCGCACGTGCATCAACAAAGTAGTGCCAAGCATGCGCCTGTGTTATAAGTAAAGGGCCGGCTGGCTTGACCGTTAAAGGGTGCTGTAACCCCCAAAGTACACTCCAGTCCAAACCAAAAAAAAAAATATTTTCTGTTTGTGAATTGTGTGCGCAGTAGCCGCACGTGCATAAACAAAGTAGTGCCAAGCGTGCGCCTGTGTTATAAGTAAAGGGCAGGCTGGCTTGACCGTTAAAGGGTGCTGTAACCCCCAAAGTACACTCCTGTCCAAAACAAAAAAATATATTTTTTCTGTGTTTGTGAATTGTGTGCGCAGTAGCAGCACGTGCATCAACAAAGTAGTGCCAAGCGTGTGCCTGTGTCATAAGTAAAGGGCTGGCTGGCTTGACCGTTAAAGGGTGCTGTAACCCCCAAAGTACACTCCAGTCCAAACCAAAAAAAAATATTTTCTGTGTTTGTGAATTGTGTGAGCAGTAGCCGCACGTGCATCAACAAAGTATTGCCAAGCGTGCGCCTGTGTCATAAGTAAAGGGCCGGCTGGCTTGACCGTTAAAGGGTGCTGTAACCCCCAAAGTACACTCCAGTCCAAACCAAAAAAAAATAAATTTTCTGTTTTTGTGAATTGTGTGCGCAGTAGCCGCACGTGCATCAACAAAGTAGTGCCAAGTATGCGCCTGTGTCATAAGTAAAGGGCCAGCTGGCTTGACCGTTAAAGGGTGCTTTAACCCCCAAAGTACACTCCAAACCAAATAACAAAATATTTTTTCTGTGTTTGTGAATTGTGTGCGCAGTAGCCGCACGTGCATCAACAAAGTAGTGCCAAGCGTGCGCCTGTGTCATAAGTAAAGGGCCGGCTGGCTTGACCGTTAAAGGGTGCTGTAACCCCCAAAGTACACTCCAAACCAAATAACAAAATATTTTTTCTGTGTTTGTGAATTGTGTGCACAGTAGCCGAACGTGCATCAACAAAGTAGTGCCAAGCGTGCGCCTGTGTCATAAGTAAAGGGCCGGCTGGCTTGACCGTTAAAGGGTGCTGTAACCCCCAAAATTCACTCCAGTTCAAAACAAAAATTATATATTTTCTGTGTTTGTGAATTGTGTGCGCAGTAGCCGCACGTGCATCAACAAAGTAGTGCCAAGCGTGCGCCTGTGTCATAAGTAAAGGGACAACTGGCTTGACCGTTAAAGGGTGCTGTAACACCCAAAGTACTCTCCAGTCCAAACAAAAAAAAAAAATATTTTCTGTGTTTGTGAATTGTGTGCGCAGTAGCCGCACGTGCATCAACAAAGTAGTGCCAAGCGTGCGCCTGTGTCATAAGTAAAGGGCCAGCTGGCTTGACCACTAAAAGGGTGCTGTAACCCCCAAAGTACACACCAAACCCCAAAAAATATTATTTTCTGTGTTTGTGAATTGTGTGCGCAGTAGCCGCATGTGCATCAACAAAGTAGTGCCAAGCGTGCGCCTGTGTCATAAGTAAAGGGCCGGCTGGCTTGACTGTTAAAGGGTGCTGTAACCCCCAAAGTACTCTCCAGTCCAAACCAAAAAAAAAAATTATTTTCTGTGTTTGTGAATTGTGTGCGCCGTAGCCGCACGTGCATCAACAAAGTAGTGCCAAGCGTGCGCCTGTGTCATAAGTAAAGGGCCAGCTGGCTTGACCACTAAAAGGGTGCTGTAACCCCCAAAGTACACACCAAACCCCAAAAAATATTATTTTCTGTGTTTGTGAATTGTGTGTGCAGTATCCGCATGTGCATCAACAAAGTAGTGCCAAGCGTGCGCCTGTGTCATAAGTAAAGGGCCGGCTGGCTTGACTGTTAAAGGGTGCTGTAACCCCCAAAGTACTCTCCAGTCCAAACCAAAAAAAAAAATGATTTTCTGTGTTTGTGAATTGTGTGCGCCGTAGCCGCACGTGCATCAACAAAGTAGTGCCAAGCGTGCGCCTGTGTCATAAGTAAAGGGCAGGCTGGCTTGACCTTTAAAGGGTGCTGTAGCTCCCAAAGTACACTCCAGTCCAAAGCAAAAAAAAAATTTTCTGTTTGTGAATTGAGTGCGCAGTAGCCGCACGTGCATCATCAAAGTAGTGCCAAGCGTGCGCCTGTGTCATAAGTAAAGGGCCGGCTGGCTTGACCGTTAAAGGGTGCTGTAACCCCCAAAATTCACTCCAGTTCAAAACAAAATAATATATATTTTCTGTGTTTGTGAATTGTGTGCGCAGTAGCCGCACGTGCATCAACAAAGTAGTGCCAAGCGTGCGCCAGTGTCATAAGTAAAGGGCCAGCTGGCCTGACCGTTAAAGGGTGCTGTAACCCCCAAAGTACACTCCAAACCAAATAACAAAATATTTTTTCTGTGTTTGTGAATTGTGTGCGCAGTAGCCGCACGTGCATCAACAAAGTAGTGCCAAGCTTGCGCCTGTGTCATAAGTAAAGGGCCAGCTGGCTTGACCGTTAAAGGGTGCTTTAACTCCCAAAGTACACTCCAGTCCAAACCAAAAAAATAAATATTTTCTGTGTTTGTGAATTGTGTGCGCAGTAGCCGCACGTGCATCAACAATGTAGTGCCAAACGTGCGCCTGTGTCATAAGTAAAGGGCCGGTTGGCTTGACCGTTAAAGGGTGCTGTAACCCCCAAAGTACAGTCCAGTCCAAAACAAAAAAAAAATATTTTCTGTTTGTGAATTGTGTGCGCAGTAGCCGCACGTGCATCAACAAAGTATTGCCGAGCGTGACCCTGTGTCATAAGTAAAGGGCCAGCTGGCATGACCGTTAAAGGGTGCTGTAACCCCCAAAGTACACTCCAACCCAAATAACAAAATATTTTTTCTGTGTTTGTGAATTGTGAGCGCAGTAGCCGCACGAGCATCAACAAAGTAGTGCCAAGCGTGCGCCTGTGTCATAAGTAAAGGGCCGGCTGGCTTGACCGTTAAAGGGTGCTGTAACTCCCAAAGTACACTCCAGTCCAAACCAAAAAAAAAAATATTTTCTGTGTTTGTGAATTGTGTGCGCAGTAGCCGCACGTGCATCAACAAAGTAGTGCCAAGCTTGCGCCTGTGTCATAAGTAAAGGGCCGGCTGGCTTGACCGTTAAAGGGTGCTGTAACCCCCAAAGTACACTCCAAACCAAAAAAAATATTTTTTTCTGTGTTTGTGAATTGTGTGCGCAGTAGCCGCACGTGCATCAACAAAGTAGTGCCAAGCGTGCGCCTGTGTCATAAGTAAAAGGCAGGCTGGCTTGACCGTTAAAGGGTGCTGTAACCCCCAAAGTACACTCCAAACCAAATAACAAAATATTTTTTCTGTGTTTGTGAATTGTGTGCGCAGTAGCCGCACGTGCATAAACAAAGTAGTGCCAAGCGTGCGCCTGTGTTATAAGTAAAGGGCAGGCTGGCTTGACCGTTAAAGGGTGCTGTAACCCCCAAAGTACACTCCTGTCCAAAACAAAAAAATATATATTTTCTGTGTTTGTGAATTGTGTGCGCAGTAGCAGCACGTGCATCAACAAAGTAGTGCCAAGCGTGTGCCTGTGTCATAAGTAAAGGGCTGGCTGGCTTGACCGTTAAAGGGTGCTGTAACCCCCAAAGTACACTCCAGTCCAAACCAAAAAAAAATATTTTCTGTGTTTGTGAATTGTGTGAGCAGTAGCCGCACGTGCATCAACAAAGTATTGCCAAGCGTGCGCCTGTGTCATAAGTAAAGGGCCGGCTGGCTTGACCGTTAAAGGGTGCTGTAACCCCCAAAGTACACTCCAGTCCAAACCAAAAAAAAATAAATTTTCTGTTTTTGTGAATTGTGTGCGCAGTAGCCGCACGTGCATCAACAAAGTAGTGCCAAGTATGCGCCTGTGTCATAAGTAAAGGGCCAGCTGGCTTGACCGTTAAAGGGTGCTGTAACCCCCAAAGTACACTCCAAACCAAATAACAAAATATTTTTTCTGTGTTTGTGAATTGTGTGCGCAGTAGCCGCACGTGCATCAACAAAGTAGTGCCAAGCGTGCGCCTGTGTCATAAGTAAAGGGCCGGCTGGCTTGACCGTTAAAGGGTGCTGTAACCCCCAAAGTACACTCCAAACCAAATAACAAAATATTTTTTCTGTGTTTGTGAATTGTGTGCACAGTAGCCGAACGTGCATCAACAAAGTAGTGCCAAGCGTGCGCCTGTGTCATAAGTAAAGGGCCGGCTGGCTTGACCGTTAAAGGGTGCTGTAACCCCCAAAATTCACTCCAGTTCAAAACAAAAAATATATATTTTCTGTGTTTGTGAATTGTGTGCGCAGTAGCCGCACGTGCATCAACAAAGTAGTGCCAAGCGTGCGCCTGTGTCATAAGTAAAGGGACAACTGGCTTGACCGTTAAAGGGTGCTGTAACACCCAAAGTACTCTCCAGTCCAAACCAAAAAAAAAAATATTTTCTGTGTTTGTGAATTGTGTGCGCAGTAGCCGCACGTGCATCAACAAAGTAGTGCCAAGCGTGCGCCTGTGTCATAAGTAAAGGGCCAGCTGGCTTGACCACTAAAAGGGTGCTGTAACCCCCAAAGTACACACCAAACCCCCAAAAATATTATTTTCTGTGTTTGTGAATTGTGTGCGCAGTAGCCGCATGTGCATCAACAAAGTAGTGCCAAGCGTGCGCCTGTGTCATAAGTAAAGGGCCGGCTGGCTTGACTGTTAAAGGGTGCTGTAACCCCCAAAGTACTCTCCAGTCCAAACCAAAAAAAAAAATTATTTTCTGTTTGTGAATTGTGTGCGCCGTAGCCGCACGTGCATCAACAAAGTAGTGCCAAGCGTGCGCCTGTGTCATAAGTAAAGGGCCAGCTGGCTTGACCACTAAAAGGGTGCTGTAACCCCCAAAGTACACACCAAACCCCAAAAAATATTATTTTCTGTGTTTGTGAATTGTGTGCGCAGTATCCGCATGTGCATCAACAAAGTAGTGCCAAGCGTGCGCCTGTGTCATAAGTAAAGGGCCGGCTGGCTTGACTGTTAAAGGGTGCTGTAACCCCCAAAGTACTCTCCAGTCCAAACCAAAAAAAAAAATTATTTTCTGTGTTTGTGAATTGTGTGCGCCGTAGCCGCACGTGCATCAACAAAGTAGTGCCAAGCGTGCGCCTGTGTCATAAGTAAAGGGCAGGCTGGCTTGACCTTTAAAGGGTGCTCTAGCTCCCAAAGTACACTCCAGTCCAAAGCAAAAAAAAAAATTTTCTGTTTGTGAATTGAGTGCGCAGTAGCCGCACGTGCATCATCAAAGTAGTGCCAAGCGTGCGCCTGTGTCATAAGTAAAGGGCCGGCTGGCTTGACCGTTAAAGGGTGCTGTAACCCCCAAAATTCACTCCAGTTCAAAACAAAATAATATATATTTTCTGTGTTTGTGAATTGTGTGCGCAGTAGCCGCACGTGCATCAACAAAATAGTGCCAAGCGTGCGCCAGTGTCATAAGTAAAGGGCCGGCTGGCTTGACCGTTAAAGGGTGCTGTAACCCCCAAAGTACACTCCAAACCAAATAACAAAATATTTTTTCTGTGTTTGTGAATTGTGTGCGCAGTAGCCGCACGTGCATCAACAAAGTAGTGCCAAGCTTGCGCCTGTGTCATAAGTAAAGGGCCAGCTGGCTTGACCGTTAAAGGGTGCTTTAACTCCCAAAGTACACTCCAGTCCAAACCAAAAAAATAAATATTTTCTGTGTTTGTGAATTGTGTGCGCAGTAGCCGCACGTGCATCAACAAAGTAGTGCCAAGCGTGCGCCTGTGTCATAAGTAAAGGGCCGGCTGGCTTGACCGTTACAGGGTGCTGTAACCCCCAAAGTACACTCCAAACCAAATAACAAAATATTTTTTCTGTGTTTGTGAATTGTGTGCGCAGTAGCCGCACGTGCATCAACAATGTAGTGCCAAATGTGCGCCTGTGTCATAAGTAAAGGGCCGGCTGGCTTGACCGTTAAAGGGTGCTGTAACCCCCAAAGTACAGTCCAGTCCAAAACAAAAAAAAAATATTTTCTGTTTGTGAATTGTGTGCGCAGTAGCCGCACGTGCATCAACAAAGTAGTGCCAAGCGTGACCCTGTGCCATAAGTAAAGGGCCAGCTGGCATGACCGTTAAAGGGTGCTGTAACCCCCAAAGTACACTCCAACCCAAATAACAAAATATTTTTTCTGTGTTTGTGAATTGTGAGCGCAGTAGCCGCACGAGCATCAACAAAGTAGTGCCAAGCGTGCGCCTGTGTCATAAGTAAAGGGCCGGCTGGCTTGACCGTTAAAGGGTGCTGTAACTCCCAAAGTACACTCCAGTCCAAACCAAAAAAAAAAATATTTTCTGTGTTTGTGAATTGTGTGCGCAGTAGCCGCACGTGCATCAACAAAGTAGTGCCAAGCTTGCGCCTGTGTCATAAGTAAAGGGCCGGCTGGCTTGACCGTTAAAGGGTGCTGTAACCCCCAAAGTACACTCCAAACCAAAAAAAATATTTTTTTCTGTGTTTGTGAATTGTGTGCGCAGTAGCCGCACGTGCATCAACAAAGTAGTGCCAAGCGTGCGCCTGTGTCATAAGTAAAAGGCAGGCTGGCTTGACCGTTAAAGGGTGCTGTAACCCCCAAAGTACACTCCAAACCAAATAACAAAATATTTTTTCTGTGTTTGTGAATTGTGTGCGCAGTAGCCGCACGTGCATCAACAAAGTAGTGCCAAGCGTGCGCCTGTGTCATAAGTAAAGGCCCGGCTGGCTTGACCGGTAAAGGGTGCTGTAACTCCCAAATACACTACAGTCCAAACCAAAAAAAAAATATTTTCTGTGTTTGTGAATTGTGTGCGCAGTAGCCGCACGTGCATCAACAAAGTAGTGCCAAGCGTGCGCCTGTGTCATAAGTAAAGGGCCAGCTGGCTTGACCACTAAAAGGGTGCTGTAACCCCCAAAGTACACACCAAACCCCAAAAAATATTATTTTCTGTGTTTGTGAATTGTGTGCGCAGTAGCCGCACGTGCATCAACAAAGTAGTGCCAAGCGTGCGCCTGTGTCATAAGTAAAGGGCCGGCTGGCTTGACTGTTAAAGGGTGCTGTAACCCCCAAAGTACTCTCCAGTCCAAACCAAAAAAAAAAATTATTTTCTGTGTTTGTGAATTGTGTGCGCCGTAGCCGCACGTGCATCAACAAAGTAGTGCCAAGCGTGCGCCTGTGTCATAAGTAACGGGCAGGCTGGCTTGACCATTAAAGGGTGCTGTAGCTCCCAAAGTACACTCCAGTCCAAAGCAAAAAAAAAAAAATTTCTGTGTTTGTGAATTGTGTGCGCAGTAGCCGCACGTGCATCATCAAAGTAGTGCCAAGCGTGCGCCTGTGTCATAAGTAAAGGGCCGGCTGGCTTGACCGTTAAAGGGTGCTGTAACCCCCAATGTACACTCCAGTCCAAACCAAAAAAATATATATTTTCTGTTTTTGTGAATTGTGTGTGCAGTAGCCGCACGTGCATCAACAAAGTAGTGCCAAGCGTGCGCCTGTGTCATAAGTAAAGGGCCGGCTGGCTTGACCGTTAAAGGGTGCTTTAACTCCCAAAGTACACTCCAGTCCAAACCAAAAAAAAAAATATTTTCTGTGTTTGTGAATTGTGTGCGCAGTAGCCGCAAGTGCATCAACAAAGTAGTGCCAAGCGTGCGCCTGTGTCATAAGTAAAGGGCTGGCTGGCTTGACCGTTAAAAGGTGCTGTAACCCCAAAAGTACACTCCAAACCAAAAAAAAATTTTTTTCTGTGTTTGTGAATTGTTTGCGCAGTAGCCTCACGTGCATCAACAAAGTAGTGCCAAGCGTGCGCCTGTGTCATATGTAAAGGGACAACTGGCTTGACCGTTAAAGGGTGCTGTAACCCCCAAAGTACACTCCAAACCAAATAACAAAATATTTTTTCTGTGTTTGTGAATTGTGTGCGCAGTAGCCGCACGTGCATCAACAAAGTAGTGCCAAGCGTGCGCCTGTGTCATAAGTAAAGGCCCAGTTGGCTTGACCGTTAAAGGGTGCTGTAACTCCCAAAGTACACTCCAGTCCAAACCAAAAAAAAAATTATTTTCTGTGTTTGTGAATTGTGTGCGCAGTAGCCGCACGTGCATCAACAAAGTAGTGCCAAGCGTGCGCCTGTGTCATAAGTAAAGGGACAACTGGCTTGACCGTTAAAGGGTGCTGCAACCTCCAAAGTTCTCTCCAGTCCAAACCAAAAAATAAATTATTTTCTGTGTTTGTGAATTGTGTGCGCAGTAGCAGCTTGTGCATCAACAAAGTAGTGCCAAGCGTGCGCCTGTGTCATAAGTAAAGGGCCGGCTGGCTTGACCGTTAAAGGGTGCTGTAACTTCCAAAGTACACTCCAGTCCAAAGCAAAAAAATAATTATTTTCTGTGTTTGTGAATTGTGTGCGCTGTAGCCGCACGTGCATCAACAAAGTAGTGCCAAGCGTGCGCCTGTGTCATAAGTAAAGGGCCAGCTGGCTTGACCATTAAAGGGTGCTGTAACCCCCAAAGTACACTCCAAACCCCCAAAAATATTATTTTCTGTGTTTGTGAATTGTGTGCGCAGTAGCCGCACGTGCATCATCAAAGTAGTGCCAAGCGTGTGCCTGTGTCATAAGTAAAGGGCCGGCTGGCTTGACCGTTAAAGGGTGCTGTAACACCCAATGTACACTCCAGTCCAAACCAAAAAAATATATATTTTCTGTGTTTGTGAATTGTGTGCGCAGTAGCCGCACGTGCATCATCAAAGTAGTGCCAAGCGTGCGCCTGTGTCATAAGTAAAGGGCCGGCTGGCTTGACCGTTAAAGGGTGCTGTAACCCCCAATGTACACTCCAGTCCAAACCAAAAAAATATATATTTTCTGTTTTTGTGAATTGTGTGTGCAGTAGCCGCACGTGCATCAACAAAGTAGTGCCAAGCGTGCGCCTGTGTCATAAGTAAAGGGCCGGCTGGCTTGACCGTTAAAGGGTGCTTTAACTCCCAAAGTACACTCCAGTCCAAACCAAAAAAAAAAATATTTTCTGTGTTTGTGAATTGTGTGCGCAGTAGCCTCACGTGCATCAACAAAGTAGTGCCAAGCATGCGCCTGTGTCATAAGTAAAGGGCTGGCTGGCTTGACCGTTAAAGGGTGCTGTAACCCCAAAAGTACACTCCAAACCAAAAAAAATTTTTTTTCTGTGTTTGTGAATTGTTTGCGCAGTAGCCTCACGTGCATCAACAAAGTAGTGCCAAGCGTGCGCCTGTGTCATATGTAAAGGGACAACTGGCTTGACCGTTAAAGGGTGCTGTAACCCCCAAAGTACACTCCAAACCAAATAACAAAATATTTTTTCTGTGTTTGTGAATTGTGTGCGCAGTAGCCGCACGTGCATCAACAAAGTAGTGCCAAGCGTGCGCCTGTGTCATAAGTAAAGGCCCAGCTGGCTTGACCGTTAAAGGGTGCTGTAACTCCCAAAGTACACTCCAGTCCAAACCAAAAAAAAAAATATTTTCTGTGTTTGTGAATTGTGTGCGCAGTAGCCGCACGTGCATCAACAAAGTAGTGCCAAGCGTGCGCCTGTGTCATAAGTAAAGGGACAACTGGCTTGACCGTTAAAGGGTGCTGCAACCTCCAAAGTTCTCTCCAGTCCAAACCAAAAAATAAATTATTTTCTGTGTTTGTGAATTGTGTGCGCAGTAGCAGCTTGTGCATCAACAAAGTAGTGCCAAGCGTGCGCCTGTGTCATAAGTAAAGGGCCGGCTGGCTTGACCGTTAAAGGGTGCTGTAACTTCCAAAGTACACTCCAGTCCAAAGCAAAAAAATAATTATTTTCTGTGTTTGTGAATTGTGTGCGCTGTAGCCGCACGTGCATCAACAAAGTAGTGCCAAGCGTGCGCCTGTGTCATAAGTAAAGGGCCAGCTGGCTTGACCATTAAAGGGTGCTGTAACCCCCAAAGTACACTCCAAACCCCCAAAAATATTATTTTCTGTGTTTGTGAATTGTGTGCGCAGTAGCCGCACGTGCATCAACAAAGTAGTGCCAAGCGTGTGCCTGTGTCATAAGTAAAGGGCCGGCTGGCTTGACTGTTAAAGGGTGCTGTAACCCCCAAAGTACTCTCCAGTCCAAACCAAAAAAAAAAATTATTTTCTGTGTTTGTGAATTGTGTGCGCCGTAGCCGCACGTGCATCAACAAAGTAGTGCCAAGCGTGCGCCTGTGTCATAAGTAAAGGGCAGGCTGGCTTGACCTTTAAAGGGTGCTCTAGCTCCCAAAGTACACTCCAGTCCAAAGCAAAAAAAAAAATTTTCTGTTTGTGAATTGAGTGCGCAGTAGCCGCACGTGCATCATCAAAGTAGTGCCAAGCGTGCGCCTGTGTCATAAGTAAAGGGCCGGCTGGCTTGACCGTTAAAGGGTGCTGTAACCCCCAAAATTCACTCCAGTTCAAAACAAAATAATATATATTTTCTGTGTTTGTGAATTGTGTGCGCAGTAGCCGCACGTGCATCAACAAAATAGTGCCAAGCGTGCGCCAGTGTCATAAGTAAAGGGCCGGCTGGCTTGACCGTTAAAGGGTGCTGTAACCCCCAAAGTACACTCCAAACCAAATAACAAAATATTTTTTCTGTGTTTGTGAATTGTGTGCGCAGTAGCCGCACGTGCATCAACAAAGTAGTGCCAAGCTTGCGCCTGTGTCATAAGTAAAGGGCCAGCTGGCTTGACCGTTAAAGGGTGCTTTAACTCCCAAAGTACACTCCAGTCCAAACCAAAAAAATAAATATTTTCTGTGTTTGTGAATTGTGTGCGCAGTAGCCGCACGTGCATCAACAAAGTAGTGCCAAGCGTGCGCCTGTGTCATAAGTAAAGGGCCGGCTGGCTTGACCGTTACAGGGTGCTGTAACCCCCAAAGTACACTCCAAACCAAATAACAAAATATTTTTTCTGTGTTTGTGAATTGTGTGCGCAGTAGCCGCACGTGCATCAACAATGTAGTGCCAAATGTGCGCCTGTGTCATAAGTAAAGGGCCGGCTGGCTTGACCGTTAAAGGGTGCTGTAACCCCCAAAGTACAGTCCAGTCCAAAACAAAAAAAAAATATTTTCTGTTTGTGAATTGTGTGCGCAGTAGCCGCACGTGCATCAACAAAGTAGTGCCAAGCGTGACCCTGTGCCATAAGTAAAGGGCCAGCTGGCATGACCGTTAAAGGGTGCTGTAACCCCCAAAGTACACTCCAACCCAAATAACAAAATATTTTTTCTGTGTTTGTGAATTGTGAGCGCAGTAGCCGCACGAGCATCAACAAAGTAGTGCCAAGCGTGCGCCTGTGTCATAAGTAAAGGGCCGGCTGGCTTGACCGTTAAAGGGTGCTGTAACTCCCAAAGTACACTCCAGTCCAAACCAAAAAAAAAAATATTTTCTGTGTTTGTGAATTGTGTGCGCAGTAGCCGCACGTGCATCAACAAAGTAGTGCCAAGCTTGCGCCTGTGTCATAAGTAAAGGGCCGGCTGGCTTGACCGTTAAAGGGTGCTGTAACCCCCAAAGTACACTCCAAACCAAAAAAAATATTTTTTTCTGTGTTTGTGAATTGTGTGCGCAGTAGCCGCACGTGCATCAACAAAGTAGTGCCAAGCGTGCGCCTGTGTCATAAGTAAAAGGCAGGCTGGCTTGACCGTTAAAGGGTGCTGTAACCCCCAAAGTACACTCCAAACCAAATAACAAAATATTTTTTCTGTGTTTGTGAATTGTGTGCGCAGTAGCCGCACGTGCATCAACAAAGTAGTGCCAAGCGTGCGCCTGTGTCATAAGTAAAGGCCCGGCTGGCTTGACCGGTAAAGGGTGCTGTAACTCCCAAATACACTACAGTCCAAACCAAAAAAAAAATATTTTCTGTGTTTGTGAATTGTGTGCGCAGTAGCCGCACGTGCATCAACAAAGTAGTGCCAAGCGTGCGCCTGTGTCATAAGTAAAGGGCCAGCTGGCTTGACCACTAAAAGGGTGCTGTAACCCCCAAAGTACACACCAAACCCCAAAAAATATTATTTTCTGTGTTTGTGAATTGTGTGCGCAGTAGCCGCACGTGCATCAACAAAGTAGTGCCAAGCGTGCGCCTGTGTCATAAGTAAAGGGCCGGCTGGCTTGACTGTTAAAGGGTGCTGTAACCCCCAAAGTACTCTCCAGTCCAAACCAAAAAAAAAAATTATTTTCTGTGTTTGTGAATTGTGTGCGCCGTAGCCGCATGTGCATCAACAAAGTAGTGCCAAGCGTGCGCCTGTGTCATAAGTAACGGGCAGGCTGGCTTGACCATTAAAGGGTGCTGTAGCTCCCAAAGTACACTCCAGTCCAAAGCAAAAAAAAAAAAATTTCTGTGTTTGTGAATTGTGTGCGCAGTAGCCGCACGTGCATCATCAAAGTAGTGCCAAGCGTGCGCCTGTGTCATAAGTAAAGGGCCGGCTGGCTTGACCGTTAAAGGGTGCTGTAACCCCCAATGTACACTCCAGTCCAAACCAAAAAAATATATATTTTCTGTTTTTGTGAATTGTGTGTGCAGTAGCCGCACGTGCATCAACAAAGTAGTGCCAAGCGTGCGCCTGTGTCATAAGTAAAGGGCCGGCTGGCTTGACCGTTAAAGGGTGCTTTAACTCCCAAAGTACACTCCAGTCCAAACCAAAAAAAAAAATATTTTCTGTGTTTGTGAATTGTGTGCGCAGTAGCCGCAAGTGCATCAACAAAGTAGTGCCAAGCGTGCGCCTGTGTCATAAGTAAAGGGCTGGCTGGCTTGACCGTTAAAAGGTGCTGTAACCCCAAAAGTACACTCCAAACCAAAAAAAAAATTTTTTCTGTGTTTGTGAATTGTTTGCGCAGTAGCCTCACGTGCATCAACAAAGTAGTGCCAAGCGTGCGCCTGTGTCATATGTAAAGGGACAACTGGCTTGACCGTTAAAGGGTGCTGTAACCCCCAAAGTACACTCCAAACCAAATAACAAAATATTTTTTCTGTGTTTGTGAATTGTGTGCGCAGTAGCCGCACGTGCATCAACAAAGTAGTGCCAAGCGTGCGCCTGTGTCATAAGTAAAGGCCCAGTTGGCTTGACCGTTAAAGGGTGCTGTAACTCCCAAAGTACACTCCAGTCCAAACCAAAAAAAAAATTATTTTCTGTGTTTGTGAATTGTGTGCGCAGTAGCCGCACGTGCATCAACAAAGTAGTGCCAAGCGTGCGCCTGTGTCATAAGTAAAGGGACAACTGGCTTGACCGTTAAAGGGTGCTGCAACCTCCAAAGTTCTCTCCAGTCCAAACCAAAAAATAAATTATTTTCTGTGTTTGTGAATTGTGTGCGCAGTAGCAGCTTGTGCATCAACAAAGTAGTGCCAAGCGTGCGCCTGTGTCATAAGTAAAGGGCCGGCTGGCTTGACCGTTAAAGGGTGCTGTAACTTCCAAAGTACACTCCAGTCCAAAGCAAAAAAATAATTATTTTCTGTGTTTGTGAATTGTGTGCGCTGTAGCCGCACGTGCATCAACAAAGTAGTGCCAAGCGTGCGCCTGTGTCATAAGTAAAGGGCCAGCTGGCTTGACCATTAAAGGGTGCTGTAACCCCCAAAGTACACTCCAAACCCCCAAAAATATTATTTTCTGTGTTTGTGAATTGTGTGCGCAGTAGCCGCACGTGCATCATCAAAGTAGTGCCAAGCGTGTGCCTGTGTCATAAGTAAAGGGCCGGCTGGCTTGACCGTTAAAGGGTGCTGTAACACCCAATGTACACTCCAGTCCAAACCAAAAAAATATATATTTTCTGTGTTTGTGAATTGTGTGCGCAGTAGCCGCACGTGCATCATCAAAGTAGTGCCAAGCGTGCGCCTGTGTCATAAGTAAAGGGCCGGCTGGCTTGACCGTTAAAGGGTGCTGTAACCCCCAATGTACACTCCAGTCCAAACCAAAAAAATATATATTTTCTGTTTTTGTGAATTGTGTGTGCAGTAGCCGCACGTGCATCAACAAAGTAGTGCCAAGCGTGCGCCTGTGTCATAAGTAAAGGGCCGGCTGGCTTGACCGTTAAAGGGTGCTTTAACTCCCAAAGTACACTCCAGTCCAAACCAAAAAAAAAAATATTTTCTGTGTTTGTGAATTGTGTGCGCAGTAGCCTCACGTGCATCAACAAAGTAGTGCCAAGCATGCGCCTGTGTCATAAGTAAAGGGCTGGCTGGCTTGACCGTTAAAGGGTGCTGTAACCCCAAAAGTACACTCCAAACCAAAAAAAATTTTTTTTCTGTGTTTGTGAATTGTTTGCGCAGTAGCCTCACGTGCATCAACAAAGTAGTGCCAAGCGTGCGCCTGTGTCATATGTAAAGGGACAACTGGCTTGACCGTTAAAGGGTGCTGTAACCCCCAAAGTACACTCCAAACCAAATAACAAAATATTTTTTCTGTGTTTGTGAATTGTGTGCGCAGTAGCCGCACGTGCATCAACAAAGTAGTGCCAAGCGTGCGCCTGTGTCATAAGTAAAGGCCCAGCTGGCTTGACCGTTAAAGGGTGCTGTAACTCCCAAAGTACACTCCAGTCCAAACCAAAAAAAAAAATATTTTCTGTGTTTGTGAATTGTGTGCGCAGTAGCCGCACGTGCATCAACAAAGTAGTGCCAAGCGTGCGCCTGTGTCATAAGTAAAGGGACAACTGGCTTGACCGTTAAAGGGTGCTGCAACCTCCAAAGTTCTCTCCAGTCCAAACCAAAAAATAAATTATTTTCTGTGTTTGTGAATTGTGTGCGCAGTAGCAGCTTGTGCATCAACAAAGTAGTGCCAAGCGTGCGCCTGTGTCATAAGTAAAGGGCCGGCTGGCTTGACCGTTAAAGGGTGCTGTAACTTCCAAAGTACACTCCAGTCCAAAGCAAAAAAATAATTATTTTCTGTGTTTGTGAATTGTGTGCGCTGTAGCCGCACGTGCATCAACAAAGTAGTGCCAAGCGTGCGCCTGTGTCATAAGTAAAGGGCCAGCTGGCTTGACCATTAAAGGGTGCTGTAACCCCCAAAGTACACTCCAAACCCCCAAAAATATTATTTTCTGTGTTTGTGAATTGTGTGCGCAGTAGCCGCACGTGCATCATCAAAGTAGTGCCAAGCGTGTGCCTGTGTCATAAGTAAAGGGCCGGCTGGCTTGACCGTTAAAGGGTGCTGTAACACCCAATGTACACTCCAGTCCAAACCAAAAAAATATATATTTTCTGTTTTTGTGAATTGTGTGTGCAGTAGCCGCACGTGCATCAACAAAGTAGTGCCAAGCGTGCGCCTGTGTCATAAGTAAAGGGCCGGCTGGCTTGACCGTTAAAGGGTGCTGTAACTCCCAAAGTACACTCCAGTCCAAACCAAAAAAAAAAATATTTTCTGTGTTTGTGAATTGTGTGCGCAGTAGCCGCACGTGCATCAACAAAGGAGCAGCGCCAAGAGTGCGCCTGTGTCATAAGTAAAGGGCTGGCTGGCTTGACCGTTAAAGGGTGCTGTAACCCCCAAAGTACACTCCAAACCAAATAACAAAATATTTTTTCTGTGTTTGTGAATTGTGTGCGCAGTAGCCGCACGTGCATCAACAAAGTAGTGCCAAGCGTGCGCCTGTGTCATAAGTAAAGGCCCAGCTGGCTTGACCGTTAAAGGGTGCTGTAACTCCCAAAGTACACTCCAGTCCAAACCAAAAAAAAAATTATTTTCTGTGTTTGTGAATTGTGTGCGCAGTAGCCGCACGTGCATCAACAAAGTAGTGCCAAGCGTGCGCCTGTGTCATAAGTAAAGGGACAACTGGCTTGACCGTTAAAGGGTGCTGCAACCTCCAAAGTTCTCTCCAGTCCAAACCAAAAAATAAATTATTTTCTGTGTTTGTGAATTGTGTGCGCAGTAGCAGCTTGTGCATCAACAAAGTAGTGCCAAGCGTGCGCCTGTGTCATAAGTAAAGGGCCGGCTGGCTTGACCGTTAAAGGGTGCTGTAACTTCCAAAGTACACTCCAGTCCAAAGCAAAAAAATAATTATTTTCTGTGTTTGTGAATTGTGTGCGCTGTAGCCGCACGTGCATCAACAAAGTAGTGCCAAGCGTGCGCCTGTGTCATAAGTAAAGGGCCAGCTGGCTTGACCATTAAAGGGTGCTGTAACCCCCAAAGTACACTCCAAACCCCCAAAAATATTATTTTCTGTGTTTGTGAATTGTGTGCGCAGTAGCCGCACGTGCATCAACAAAGTAGTGCCAAGCGTGTGCCTGTGTCATAAGTAAAGGGCCGGCTGGCTTGACCATTAAAGGGTGCTGTAACACCCAAAGTACACTCCAGTCCAAACCAAAAAAAATTATATTTTCTGTGTTTGTGAATTGTGTGCGCAGTAGCCGCACGTGCATCAACAAAGTAGTGCCAAGCGTTCGCCTGTGTCATATGTTAAGGGCCGGCTGGCTTGACCGTTAAAGGGTGCTGTAACCCCCAAAGTACACGCCAAACCAAAAAAATAAATATTTTCTGTGTTTGTGAATTGTGTGCGCAGTAGCCGCACGTGCATCAACAAAGGAGCAGCGCCAAGAGTGCGCCTGTGTCCCATAAGTAAAGAGCCGGCTGGCTCATTACTTAAAGGCTGGTGTAACCCACAAAGTGCACTACTCTCCAGCTAAAATAAAAAATATTTTCTGTGTTTAGCCGCACGTATATATAAAATCGATATAACATAAATGGAGGACCAAACTTTCTCCGATAAAATTAAAATAGAGAAAGATCAAGAACCACTTCCTCCTAGTGCTGAAGCTGCTGCCACTAATCATGACATAGATGATAACATGCCATCAACGTCATCTGCCAAGGCCGATGCCCAATGTCATAATAGAGGGCACATACAATCCCAAATGACAAAGTTCAGGAAAATGACCTTGAAAAAAACATTTAAATCAGCTGAAGAGAAACGTAAACTTGCCAATATGCCATTTACGACACGGAGTGGCAAGGAACGGCTAAGGTCGATCCCTAGTATGTTCATGACTAGTGGTTCAGCTTCACATGACGATGGAAGCCCTCCTCCCACTAAAAAAATCAAAAGAGTTAAGCTGGCAAAAGCACAGCGAAGAACTGTGCTTTCTATGAAGATATCACAAATCCCCAAGGAGAGTCCAAGTGTGTTGGTGGTTGCGATGCCTGACCTTCCCAGCACTGGACGGGAAGAGGTGGCTCTTTTCACCATTTGCACGCCCCCTGCAAGTGCAGAAAGGAGCACCCACAGTCCACTTGCTGATATGCAAATTGAAGATGTCACTGTTGAAGTACAACAGGATGAGGATACTGGTGTAGCTGGCGCTGAGGAGGAAGTTGGCGAGGATGATTCTGATGGTGATGTGGTTTGTTTAAATCAGGCTCCAGGGGAGACAGTTGTTGTCTGTGGGATGAAAAAGCCCATCTCGGTCATGCCTGGGCAGAAGACCAAACATTCCACCTCTTTGGTCTGGCAATATTTCTATCCAAATCCAGACAACAACTGTCTTGCCATATGTACCATATGTAAAGGTGAAATAAGTAGGGGTAGGGACGTCAACCACCTTGGAACATCCTCCCTTATACGGCACCTGCAGCGCGTTCATAAAAAGTTACTGTCAAGTTCAGAAACTTAGGCTAAGACCGTAAGCAGTCCAGGGACACCTAAATCCCGTTGTCCTGCTGTATCCAAGCGCCTGCAAACCACACCGTCAACTCCCTCCTCGTCAATTTCCTCCTTAGTCAGGATCGGAAGTAGTCCTGCAGGCCATGTCATTGGCATGACTGACTCTCCTATCCGGGATTCCTCCAGAGGATCCTGCATTGCTATGCCTACTGCTGCCGCTGCTGCTGTTGCTGCTGCTGGGAGTCGTTCATCATCCCAGAGAGGAAGTAGGAACACCACTACTTTTACTAAACAATTGACCCTCCAACAGTCCTTAGCGAGGAGGATGAAGTATGACAGCAGTCACCCTGAAGCAAAACGTATAACTGAGACCTTGACTGCTATGTTGGTGTTAGACGTGCGTCCAGTATCCGCCATTAGTGCAGTGGGATTTAGACAATTGATGGAGGTAGTGTGTCCCCGTTTCCAAATCCCGTCTAGATTCCACTTCACTAGGCAGGCGATACCGAGACTGTACAGAAACCTCAGAAAAAGTGTCCTCAGTGTCCTGAAAAATGCGGTTGTACACAATGTCCACTTAACCACGGACATGTGGACAAGTGGAACAGGGCAGACTACGGACTATATGACTGTGACAGCCCACTGGGTAGATGTATCACCTTACGCAGCAACAGCAGCAGCGTCACCAGTAGCAGAATCTCAGAAACGCCAGCTCGTTCCAAGGCAGGCTACGCTGTGTATCACCGGTTTCAGTAAGAGGCACACCACTGACAACCTCTTAGAGAAACTGAGGGAAATCATCACCCAGTGGCTTACCCCACTTAGACTCTCCTGGGGATTTGTGATATCTGACAACGCCACCAATATTATGCGGGCATTACATCAGGGCAAATTCCAGCACGTCCCATGTTTTGCTCACACAATAAACTTGGTGGTGCAGAACTTTCTGAAAAGCGACAGGGGCATGCAGGAGACGCTTTGGGTGGCCCGAAAAATTTCTGGCCACTTTCGCCATTCAGCGACTGCATGACGAAGACTGGAGCGCCAGCAAACACTCTTGAACCTGCCCCGCCATCACCTGAAGCAAGAGGTTGTGACGCGTTGGAACTCAACCCTCTATATGCTTCAGAGGATGGAGGAGCAGCAAAAGGCCATACAAGCCTATACATCCACCTATGACATAGGCAAAGGAGGGGGTATGCACCTGACTCAAGCGCAGTGTAGAATGATTTCCGTGTTGTGCAAGGTTCTCCAGCCCTTCGAACTTGCCACACGTGAAGTCAGTTCAGACACTGCCAGCTTGAGTCAGGTCATTCCCCTCATCAGGCTTTTGCAGAAGCAGCTGGAGAAAGTGAAGGAGGAGCTAAGACAGAGCGATTCCGCTCGGCATGTGGGACTTGTGGATGAAGCCCTTCATTTGCTTTGCCAGGAATCCAGGGTGGTCAATCTGTTAAAATCAGACCACTACATTTTGGCCACCGTGCTCGATCCTAGGTTTAAAGCCTATGTGGTGACTCTCTTTCCGGCCGACACAAGCCTGCAGAGGTGCAAAGACCTGCTGGTGAACACACTGTCAGCTGAAGCAGAACGTGACACGTCAACAGCTCCATCTTAATTTTCTCCTGCAACTGGGGCTGCCAGGAAAAAACTTAGGTATCCTAAGCAACCCGCTGGCGGTGATGCAGAGCAAGCAGGACCAAGTTTGGACATCTGGTCCGGACTGAAGGACCTGGCAGCAATTTCTGACATGTCTACTGTCACTGCATATGATACTGTCACCATTGACAGAATGGTGGAGGATTACATCGGTGACAGCATCCAAGTAGGCATGTCAGACAGTCCATACCTGTAATATCAGGAAAAAGAGGCAATTTGGAGGCCCCTGTACAAACTGGCTCTATTTTACCTGAGTTGCCCCCCCTCCAGTGTGTACTCCGAAAGAGTGTTTAGTGCAGCCGGGAGCCTTGTCAGCGAAAGGCGTAGGAGGTTGCTTCCACAGAATGTGGAGAAGATGATGTTCATCAAAATTAATTATCAGCTCTTCCAGGGAGACCAGCCTCCAGAACGTACAGAGGGACCTGTGGTGGTGGATTCAAGTGGGGATGAGTTAATGCTTTGTGAGGATGAGGATGTACACATTGAAGAGGGTGAGGAATCGGTGGATGAGGAGGATGAGGATGACATCTTGCCTCCGTAGAGCCAGTTTGTGCAGGGACAGATTAATTGCCAGCTTGTTTTGTGGGGGCCCAAACGAACCAATCATTTCAGCCACAGTTGTGTGGCAGACCCTGGTGCTGAAATGATTGGTTTGTTAAAGTGTGCATGTCCTGTTTATACAACATAAGGGTGGGTGGGAGGGCCCAAGGACAATTCCATCTTGCACCTCTTTTTTTTCTTTGCATTATGTACAGTTTGGGGCCTAGTTTTTCAAACTGCCATGCTGTCTGCCACTGCAGTATCATGCCTAGATGGGTCACGTGTTTGTGCCGCCCACTCGTGTCGCTTAGCATAGTCATCCAGCTACCTCGGTGCAACCTTTTGGACATAAAAACACTATTGTGAGGTGTGAGGTGTTCAGAATAGACTGGAAATGAGTGGAAATTAAGGTTATTGAGGTTAATAATAGCATAGGAGCAGAAAAACCTACAAATTCTGTGATTTTAGCTGTTTTTATGCTTTTTTTCAAAAAAATACAGATCCAATACACAAAACCCAGAACCCAAAACACAGAAGGGTGGTTTTGGCAAAACCAATCCAGATCCAAAACACGAAGAAAGATCCAGATCCAAAACCAAAACACAAAACACGAAAAGTGGCCGGTGCACACCCCTAGTTATAACTGTCTGGTGGGGCTGACCAGATGTTGAGAGATTAAATATATTTGGGTGGCTGATTCATGAGCCACCAGTCTGTTGAAAGTGGAGACATACCACAGCATTTAGCCAGTACCTCCAATTTTCACAAATACTACATATTATTCACACGGAGCTGACACCCGCTTAGATTAAATCTATTGGGCTTATCCGCATTACATTCCATATATTTGGAATCACATATCTTTTATTCACTGTTACTCT
Organism: Taudactylus pleione; assembly: GCA_031769625.1. NCBI lineage: Eukaryota > Metazoa > Chordata > Amphibia > Anura > Myobatrachidae > Taudactylus > Taudactylus pleione. The sequence continues at coordinate 11,612,151 of JAUIMM010000063.1, forward strand.
CTACTGGTGCCGAATCCACATAAAATTATATATATATATATATATATATATATATATATATATTGTATATATATATATATATATATATATATATAAAATCTATATACACAGTGTAATGTATATATCCTTGTGTATATATTACACGTGTGTGTATACATATATACATACATATATATATATACATAATATGCATCCAAAAGAGCGGCACTCCAAAAACAAATAGATCCAAGTCCCTGTTGCCCTCCGTAGGAGACCTCCATAAAAGTCCTAAACATATATGTTCAAAAACGGCGGCACTCAGGTATGAAGAAACGTGTTCAACAACAGGTATGCTCCAACGTTTCGGAGTAATTTAATACTCCATTATCAAGGTATAAACATACAATAACATATACACTTACTTATAGCACCTCCACCGCACCACGTGTGTAACAGCGTCTGGCTTCCGGTAATCACGGGAGAGATGGCGCTCACGTATGACGTCATCATCCCGGGTCCGTAGCCATGGAAACCGCTGCATAACAATAATAAAAACAGTGACAATGCTGCAGCTCAATGAAGAACAAAATACATCAATTGGACTAATCGTGCTTTGCAATTGTAACTTAGCTGTCATACACCTAATGCTGAATATCAATGATATCATATATTTAAAATGCATAATCTCGTATTAATGCCTTCAATATTATACATGGCTTAGCATAATACTTGCATAAATGATTAATGAGGCTCTATGAACAAAACACAGTATAAGAATATCAAATTTTGAACAAATGGACTAAATATAGAGACAATTATATAAACAATCATATAAAACAGTGTAGTCCCAGATTTTCATTAAGGCCCCTAGGAGCCATAGTGTCCAGACGATGTATCCACCGTGTCTCACAACACGGTGGATACATCGTCAATAGCAGCCCGAATGGCCGACTGGTGTAATGCCATCCATTACACACGTGGTGCGGTGGAGGTGCTATAAGTAAGTGTATATGTTATTGTATGTTTATACCTTGATAATGGAGTATTAAATTACTCCAAAATGTTGGAGCATACCTGTTGTTGAACATGTTTCTTCATACCTGAGTGCCGCCGTTTTTGAACATATACATATATATACATACACACACACACACATATATATATATATATATATATATTAAAAGAGCCGAGTTGCTCTGAAACGTTGACTATACAATAGACAGTGTTCTTTGATTTTGTTATACCAGTCCCGGAGTTCCGTCCGTCACCTATATTTATATATATATATACACATATATACAGTATATATATATATATATATATATATATACATATATACATATACATAGGCCAGGGCTTTGCTTTTTGTTCATGGAGGGTGGGGCTTGCAAGAATGGGGGAGGGAGAGGAGGGGTTTGCTCTTTGGCCAGCGGCTGCTCCTTCTACTATTTACTGCCGCTGAGTTGCTGCTAACAGGGTGGTGTTGGGGGTGGAGAAAAGGTCAGCGCTGATAGCGCTACCTTCTATTTGACCGGCGGCTGCTCTGTCTTATTTGCAGCTGCTGAGAGAGAGAGAAGGACTGTGCTGATAGCGCTATCCTTCTCTGCCCGGCAGCTGCTCTGCCCTTCCAGAGGAGGATGGAGAGAAGGATAGCGCTCTCAGAGCTGCCTTCTCTGCCCTGTCATCAGCCGCCGGGCTGCTGCTAGCCAGAGGAGGAGGGAGAGAAGGACAGCGCTCTCAGTGCTGCTTTTCTGCTCTGTCAGCAGCCACCGGGCTGCTGCTAGCTGGAGGGGAGGGAGAGAAGGACAGCGCTGTCAGAAGCTGTCAGAAGCTGCCGAGCTGCTGCTAGCACCATCAGCGCTGCTGTTTCTATTTACCCGGCGGTTGCTCTGTCCCTTGGGCAGCCATCGAGGGTGGGTGTGCAGGCGCTGGGCTGTCCGATCACTGCTACTAGTGATTGGCCGGCCCATGGGGAGGGACAGTGTGCAGATGGACAAATAGGTCCCTCTGTGATTGGTGGCTTCTAGAATAAGATTTTCTAGCAGCCACCCACAGAGCTTTTCTGACTGGTCGTATCAGATACGACCATGTCAGGGAAAACCCAGTCTGGTATGGTCGTATCTGATATGACCATGCCAGGCAAGTGGTAAAACTGAAACAAGATCAAATTTGAGTAGAAAATCAAAAGCAAAATCCATTATTAGTAAATTTGAGATTTGCTAAGGATTTTGCTGTTCGAGTTCAATTCAATCTCAGGAGATTTCAGAGATTCATAAAAATTAATCTCAAATCGAACCATAGTAAATATACACCCAGGCTTTGTCTGGAATGGCACTTCAGTCAAATGTCTACTACTACTTCTACTACTACTACTACTACTACTACAACTACTACTGCTACTATTACTACTACTGCTACTACTACCACTACTGCTACCACTAATACTACTACTGCGAATACTACTACTGCACTACTGCTACTATTACTAATACCACTAATACTACTACTACTACTATTACCACTGCTACTGCTACAACTACTGATAATACTACTGCTACTACTGCCATTAATCTCAAATCGAACCATAGTAAATATACAACCAGGCTTTGTCTGGAATGGCACTTCAGTCAAATGTCTACTACTACTTCTACTACTACTACTACTACTACTACTACAACTACTACTGCTACTATTACTACTACTGCTACTACTACCACTACTGCTATCGCTAATACTACTACTGCGAATACTACTACTGCACTACTGCTACTATTACTAAATACCACTACTACTACTACTACTACAATTACCACTGCTACTGCTACAACTACTGATAATACTACTGCTACTACTACTGCTACTACTACCATTACTACTACTACTACTATTACTACTACTGCTGCTGCTACTACTACTGCTACTACTACCATTACTATGACTATTACTACTGCTACTAAAACTGTTGCTGATACTACTACTGCTACTACTGCCACTACTACTACCATTACTACTACTACTACTACTACTACCACCATTAGTACTAATATTATTACTACTACTAACATTACTAATATTACTACTACTACTACTGCCATTACTATTACTATTGCTACTTCAACTGCTGCTGATACTACTACCATTAATACTACTACTATCATTACCATTACTATTACTACTACTACCATTATTACTAATATTACTACTACTGCTGCTACTACTAATGCTACTACTGTTACTACTACCATTACTACTACTGTTACTACTGCTGCTGATACTGCTGCTGTTACTGCTACTATTGCTGCTACTACTACAATTACCATTACTACTACTACTGCCATTAGTACTAATATTACTACTACTGCTGCTACTACTACTGATACTTCTACCATTACTACTAATATTACTACAACTGCTACTACTGATACTACTACTACTACTACTACTACTACTACTGCTACTACAAACATTATTACTAATATTACTACTATTGCTGATACAACTACAACTGCTACTACTATTGCTGATACTACTACAACTGCTACTAACATTATTACTAACATTACTACTATTGCTGATACTACTACAACTGCTACTACTATTGCTGATACTACTACAACTGCTACTACTACTAAAATACTACTAATATTACTACAACTGATACTACTGCTACTACTATTACTACTAGTACTACTACTAATGCTACTACTGTTACTACTACCATTACTACTGCAGCTGCTGCTGATACTACTTCTGCTGCTACTGCTACTACTAACATTACTGCTAATATTACTACAACTGATACTACTGCTACTACTATTACTACTAGTACTACTACTAATGCTACTACTGTTACTACAACAATTACTACTGCTACTACAACTGCTGCTGATACTACTACTGCTGCTGATACTACTACTACCATTACCATTACTACTACTACTACTACCACCATTAGTACTAATATTACTACTACTACTACTGCTACTACTACTAACATTATTACTAATATTACTACTACTGCTACTACTACTACTACTACTACTACTATTACTGCTACTACTAGCATTATTACTAATATTACTACTACTGCTGCTACTACTACTACTGCAACAACTACTGCTACTCCTACCATTACTATGACTATTAATACTGCTACTCCAACTGCTGCTGATACTACTACTGCTACTACTACCGCTACTAATACTGCTACTACTACCACTACTACTACTACCATTACTACTACTACTACTATTACTACTAATATAACTACTACTACTGCCACTACTAATACTGCCACTACTACTTCTACTACCATTATTACTAATATTACTACTAGTACTGCTGCTACTACTACTACAACTACTACTACTACTACTACCACTAATACTACTACTGCTACTATAGTACTACTACTACCACTACTACTACTACTACTACTACTACTACTACTACTACTACAGCTGCCACTACTACTGCTATTACTACTACTGTTACTACCACTAATACTACTGCTACTGCTACTACAATACTACAACTACCACTGCTACTACTACCATATTACTACTAGAAATACTATTAATACTACTACTGCCTTTGCTTCTACTATTGTTGCTACTACTACTGCTACTACTTGCTTTTACCACTACCATTACAACTACTAATACTACTGCTGCTGCTACTACTACTACTATTATTACTGCTGCTACTACTACTACTATTACTGCTACTACTACTACCATTACAACTACTACTGCTGCTACTACTACAACTACTACTACTATTACTACTGCTACTACTACTACTGCTGCTGCTACTACTACTACTACCATTACAACTACTACTACTACTGCTGCTTCTACAATACTACAACCGCTACTACTACTACCATTTCCATATTATTACTAGAAATACTATTAATACTACTACTACTACTACTACTGCTACTACTTGCTTTTACCACTACCATTACAACTACTAATACTACTGCTGCTGCTACTACTACTACTACTATTATTACTGCTGCTGCTACTACTACTACTATTACTGCTACTACTACTACCATTACAACTACTACTGCTGCTACTACTGCTACTACTGCTGCTGGTACTACTACAACTACTACTATTACTACTGCTACTACTACTACTGCTGCTGCTACTACTACTGCTACTACTGCTGCTACTACTACAACTACTACTACTATTACTACTGCTACTACTACTACTGCTGCTGCTACTACTACTACTACCATTACAACTACTACTACTACTGCTGCTTCTACAATACTACAACCGCTACTACTACTACCATTTCCATATTATTACTAGAAATACTATTAATACTACTACTACTACTACTACTACTGCCTTTACTGCTCCTACAAATGCTGCTACTGTTGTTGCTACTACTACTGCTACTACTTGCTTTTACTACTGCCATTACAACTACTAATACTACTGCTGCTGCTGCTACTACTGCAACTACTACTACTATTATTACTGCTGCTACTTCTACTACTATTACTGCTACTACTACTACCATTACAACTACTACTGCTGCTGCTACTACTACTGTTACTACTACTACTGCTACTACTACAACTACTACTACTACTACTACTACTGCTAAGCAAGCGAGGTACGGGAGGTTCTACTGCCGCGACCAGGGCCGTTTCTAGGGGCGGGTGCCGTATCCGACTCAGTGCTGTCTCCCAGCCTCAACTTTGCATGCGCACAGCGCGCAACCAATAATCGCCTTCCCTCCTGTCCTCCTGGGTGCACAGCAGGGAAATGTGCTGCGCTGCGCATGTGCTTGTTGCAGCTTCACCAGGTAACTACACCTCCACGGGGGAAGCAGGGGGAAGGGGGGGTGCAAGCAGCATGTGTAAATAATGTCAGTTGTGCGGGGTGAAGTGCAGCCTGCAGCAGGATGTTGGGGCCTGGTGGGGTGCACGCGCAGCATGTGCTATGTCATTTGGGGGGGTGTGTGCAGCATGTGCTATGTCATTTTGGGGGTGTGCAGCATGTGCTATGTCAGTTGGGGGTGTGTGCAGCATGTGCTATGTCGGGGGGTATGCAGCATGTGCTATGTCAGTTGGGGGGTGTGCAGCATGTGCTATGTCAGTTGGGGGTGTGCAGTGTGTGCTATTTAAGTTGGAGGGTGTACAGCGGCTGACATTCTGTCTTCTTTCGAGAGCATGCTCCCTTACTGTGATACCACACTCCCTCAATATGAGGCCACGCCGAATCCGCAATATTACTGCTTCTTGGGGAGGCGTATTTTGACTGCTCACACTGGGAGCCTCAGACCCTAGAAACTGCCCTGCCCGTGACCAAGCCCATTGGGATTGGGGTCAGTGGGAAGGAATCTGGGGCAGCTCTATGCAGACAGTCTGCTGCCCGGGAGGCGGAGCCACACGAGGAGTACATGCCAATCAGAGGGGCCGCACTTCCGGGTTCCGGGCATCAGCTACAGTACAGCAGGACGCTGCTTCACGGGGGACTGCATATGGTGAGTAGGTAAAACCTCTGCACAAAACTACATCAGGTATCTCTGCCATCTCCGCCATTAATTTCCTTCTGTCTCTCTCTCATCTCACCTTATTCCACCTCCTCTTTTTCACTCTTCTATCTTCCCTGATTTCTTCTCTCTTCTTTCTGTTTCCCCCTATTCCATTCGCATCTCCCCCTATTCCTAAACTCTGCTGCCTGCCCTTATTCCTCCTGTCTCCATTCTCCCCCTATTCCTACCCTCTATCTCCCATCTCCCCCTATTCCTCCTCTCTTGCCCAGCTCCCCCTCTTTCTCCAATGGGCTCAATTCAATTCAGTGTGTTGTTAGGTTGGAGAATGCCCTTCTCCTGTGCCTTGCGCCTGAAACAAGGTGTTTAGTCATGAGAACGGGCATTCTCTGACTAAACTTCCCGGTGCGATGCTGTTTCTGCCGCGCAAAGGATTGTTGGATTTTTGCTTGCATCCCAGGAGGGATGAGAGAGTAAATCCTTAGTCGGGCTTAGTGGAGCAATGGATTAAATAGCTCCGGAAGCTCATTTCCGGTGCTATTGAATTTGCGTTGAATTGAATTGAGCCCAAGTCTCTCCTGTCTCCACCTATTCCTTCTCTCTCTTTCCCAGGTTCCCCTCTTTCTCCTATGTATGCCCCTCCCATCTCCCTCTCTCATCTCCCTCTCCCCCTCTCCCTCTCCTATCTCTGTACCCCTCTCCTATCTGTCTCCCTCTCCCCCTCCCCCTCACTTTCCCCCTCTAGTATCTCTGTCTCCCTCTCCCCCTTCCATCTCCCTCTCCACCTCCCGGTTCCCTCTCCGCCTCTCCCCCCTTCCTGTCTCTGTCTTCCTTTCTGCCATCTCTGTCTCCCCTTTTCCCATCTGTCTCCCCCTCTACCGCCTCCCCCATCTCCCCCTCTTCCATCTCCCATCACACTCTCCCCCTCCCATCTCTCTCTCTCCCCCTCTCCCATCTGTCTCCCTCCCCCCTTCCTCTTCCCCCCTTCCTCTCTCCCTCTCCCTCTCTCCCATCTTTGTCTCCCTCTCTCCCTCTTCCCCTCTCCCATCTGTCTCTTTCTCTCCCTCTTCCCCTCTCCCGTCTGTCTCCCTCTCCATCTCTCCCGTCTCCCCCTCTCCTATGTCTCCCCCTATTCCTCTTCTCTCTCCCAGCTTCCCCTTTCTTCTATGTCTCTCTCGTCTCCCCCTATTCCTCTTCTCTCTCCCAGCTTCCCCTTTCTTCTATGTCTCTCTCGTCTCCCCCTATTCCTCTTCTCTCTCCCAGCTTCCCCTTTCTTCTATGTCTCTCTCGTCTCCCCCTATTCCTCTTCTCTCTCCCAGCTTCCCCTTTCTTCTCTCTCCTGTCCCCCCCCTATTCCTCCTCACTCTCTCGTCTTTCCCTATTCCTTCCTACTCTCACCCAGCTCCCTTCTCCTTTGTCTTTCCTGGCCTCCCTAATTCCTTCTCTCTCTCTCTCTCTCTCTCTCTCTCTCTCTCCCAGCTTCCCCTATTCCTTCTCTCTCTCCCAGCTCACCCTGTTTCTCTTATGTCTCTCTAGCTTCCCCAGTTCCTCCTCCCTTTCTCTCGGCTCAACCTCTTCCTTCACTCTCTCGCTGCTCTCCCTATTTTTTCTCTCTCTTCCTACTCCCCATATTGCTCCTATGTCTCTCCTGGCTCCCCATATTCTCTCTCTCTACCCCAGATTCTACTATTCCTCCTCTCTCTCTCATGGCTCTCCCTAATTCTCCTATATTGGGTCCCCTCTTTCCTTCTCTCTCCCCAGCTGCCCAAATTCCTCATTTTTCTCCTGGCTCCTCCCTTTCCTCCTCTCTTTTTCCTGTCTCTCTATTCCTTTTAGTATGTTGCTATTTCAAACCTGCAGATCCATGTAGTATTAATATTAATTGTATACAATATATTGTTTATTATATTTCTATTTTATAATATTTATGTGCAAATATTCATATATGTGTATGTGAATAAGGGACACTATTGTGTGACATAACGTGAAAAAGGGATACTACTGTATGACGTAACGTGACTATGGGGCACTACCGTGTGACGTAATGTGAAAAAGGAACACTACTGTGTGATGTAACTTGAAATATTAGGTGGCTACGCCCCTTCCCAGCAAAACCACGCCTGAATTTTTTTGCACGTGCACACGCTCTCCCTGCTTCCCCTATGGTTGGCAGCACAAACGCTCTTTTGTTAAAATGTGTAGTTGTGGCTCTGCTTTGGTGTGCACAGAGGTGTCCTCTGCATTCAGCACCCCTACCCTAAAAAAGTCCTACAGTGAACACTATCTAATCTTCTACAACTGCTAAACTATTGCTTGGGAAAATGCTTTCCCCTTTCTTTGTATATGACCTACACCAGTGAAGTGCCAGCTTTACCTATAGATATCTGTCCAATCTGTCTGGTGGGAAAGAAAATCTGGTCCATTTTCCAGCATCTGGGAGCAAATTTCTATTGTTATTTGCTCCCACACATTCCCAGATTTTCTGTCCCACTATACGAATTGGACAGATATATCTATAGGTGTCTGCACAACTTAACAGAACCAACACAATACCAAATGTTTGACTCCCATGTAGGATGTGCTCTGTTGTATGTATTTTAATAGATAATGATGTGTACTTGTCTATTGTTCTAATATTAATTACATTTGTAAGAGCATAGACTAAGAAGTGGGAGGGGTCAGGAATAGTTAGGGGAGGAGTCTATGCCAGGAGACAGATGCTGACACGAGGTGGGCCTGTGTGCTCTTTAAATGCCAGGGCCTATTTTTAGTCCCAGTCCGGCCCTGGTAGTAGTTGAGACCACATATTGGTGAATTACATGGGTTATACTTGGTAGAATAGGCAATACCTAGATGGAATGATACTTAATGTGAGAGCTACATAATACTAAGGAGATCTATGCAATACATACAAAATAATAAGATCCCAGCTTTGCATCCATCATGAGTGCAACACATAGTAGGTGGGATGAACAATTCATAGAAGTGTTATATGCAGTGTGGAATTACAGAACATTATAGAAAAAAAAAAGAAAAGAACAGGGAAGCAACCACCTTGGGCGTACTACAGTGGTTACTGAGGTGGGGTTAAAGTCCAGTCCAAATCTAGTGAAAAAAAAATCAGAGTTTCCCTTTTAATATGTTGCTGTTACTGTGCAGATTTAGGGCCTGATTCAGACCCACTCACAAGCGCTATGCGCTCGCAAGCGGGTCGATGGTGGGGCATTGCGCACGCGCGACATGCGCTATGCGCGTGCACAAGCCCCAGAGCTAGACAGAAATTGTCTCTCTCTCCGGGGCTTGCTATAAACGGGTTGGCTGTCGATGTTGATCGACAGCTCGCCCCGTTTTGTAGGCAGGGTGTGGCGGTGGCTAGACAAACGGAGGTGTTACTGAAGGAACGCCTGCCATTTGTGGGCGGCCCTACTGACATTACGAGTGACATCAGTAGTGAGCTTCTGGCTCTTTTAGAGCCAGAAGCTCACTGGGGCTTGCGGCAGACGAGACCCTACCACAAGCGTCTCGTCGCAAGCCCGATGGTTGCAATGGACGCGATCATTGCGACCATCACCTGGCTGCTCACTAAAGCTGTGGGTGGTCACCCACAGCTTAGCGAGCGGCCGGGAGGCCGGGTTTTTTAAAACAAAGTGGCCGCCCTGATTCAGAGCGAGCGCTCACTTTTTGCGAGTGGCTCTGAATCAGGCCCTTAGTGCACTGTTGAATAGTTGGTTGGAGGTGGGGTTGAGTTTCTTAGGAGTTAAACTGTTGAAATTTCTTTCAGCAACCACTTGTTTTCTCTATCAATTCAATCTCAATTGTAAAAGAGTAGTTATTCTTGTGTCTGCACAGTGGGTGCTCTTATGATATATTGTTCTGCTCCTTTTTATCAAGATGCTTGAATGCTTATAAGTATTGTTGAGGTCCATCGCATCCTGTAAGGTATTTGTGTCAGATTTGACCTCAATATCAGGATCATATATTTCCTGGCTGATGTTCTTGTATAGCAGCTATATCAAAGGAATGTACAGGGCTGATGTCAGGCATGTAAAGAGAACTAAAATCAGTAACAGTATCCTTTGACTCATCAGTATGCTCTTTTGTAGATTACAAATTGGATCCTGTTTTTTCCTGGGTTTTTTTTTAACACAGGTTGGACTCGGGTCACAGCACCTACCCCCCTTTCACACTGCAGCTTGGACCCTAGTTATTCACGGGTCGACCCTTTTCACACTGAACCTGGGTCAGCCCTGCAAAATGCTGTTTGTCATAAGAGATGGACTGTTTCTCTGGGCACCAAAGAAGAGGTCGTGAAAAGTGGATGGTGACTGCTCACTGCATTGCATTAATTATGGCCAATGACTCACTACTGTGTGTATCTTCGCTATATCGAAATACACTATGGTGTCTTTCACTGTCCCAGTAATCTACTTTCTAATGTCCTCCTCCCCTCTGATTGCTAGCAGCTCTCTGATCTCCGCATTCCAGTGTGCCATGCTGTATTTGATGTGCAGCTTCTTGATGATATCATCATCCTCCATCTCCCGTTAAGCCAATCAGCATGTTTTAGCATGATGCTCCCTTTCAGACAGCATGCAATCCGGGGTCAGACCCAGGAATAACCCTGTTAGAGCCCAAAACTTAAGCCCTGGCAATTTTGAGCTTGGTTTGGACCTTTCACAAAGAAAAAGGACCTGGGTTGTCCTTGAGCGACCCAGATTGCCCCAGCAAATTCCTGGATCCTGGAGCTGCAGATGGACAAAGTTCCTATTGTATGTTGAAAATACTTTTAATTCAGGAATGAATTCTCCCAGGTGTGCTGCTTCACCAAGTAATTGATCCGGCACGGATATTCTTAAGAATAAGTACTTTATTAATTAATTAAATAATCTTACTGAGAGTATAATTGCATCTCTCAGGGTTAGTGCGCAAGTAACAAAGAGGAGTACAAATCACAGATCTTTTATACACTTGTCATTTCAATTACAAAACCATTGAACATTATTACGCCCTTTAACATGATTGTTATCTTCTATGGCATGCAAGCATTGGATGACTTTTGGCATAATTTGATAACACATTTATAAAAAGATGGGGACATAGTTTATTCTTATTTGTATTATTAGAATCCTCCCATCTGTCCTTGAAGCACAATTGATGAGGCCTATGTGTCCTTCAAACATCCTTGCTCCGTGGGCTGCATCTCTATATTTGGTAAATAGCTCTGACAGTGTGCGTAAAAGGAAAGATCTTATTGTATTCTTTATACTCCCTAAACTGAGAAAAACAAGTTAGGTAATATCGTGCTTAAAGTGATACCATGATACCATGATAGCTAAGTCCTGCTGCAGCATCATGGCTGACAAATGGTTCTAATACTGAATAATATATGTGCTCTGTATGAATATGATATATGAGTATATGAATATATGGATATATCAATATTTGTAACTTGTAAATATATGCAAGTATATGAAATATATCAGTATATATCGAATTATGTGAAATATACTGTATTTATTCTTGAATCATACTTTCAAAATTTCCACCCTTTGATTATACACATTTTACATGTGTCATATTTATGGATTACACTGGAACATAAAGCTCCTCCATATTAATCCCAGATGCCGATTTATTGTCATATGTTCTTGTTTCCTTCGACCTGTAGCTACCTCTCTGAGTAGCCCTTTGAATACAGCATAGGCCCAGTACCAGATTAAGGTCCACATGGGCCTGGAGCTGACCTTTTATGAAGAGCCTATTGGTTGCTGCCGCAGGAGGTGTGACCAGCACGGCTGGTGTGTGACTACTGATGTGTGGGTGTTCTATATTTGACCACTGATAATGTGCAAAAAACCCACAAACTATGGATTATTAACTAAATGCAACTATTTGTATTTATAAAGTGATTTCATTTTTTTTTGTTATGGTTATAAAAATTTGGCAGACTGGGGTATGTGGGAACCACCAAGATAATTTAATTTTAGTGGGCCACGGTGGTTCAATGTGTATGGGAAATGGACACAGTGGCAGATTAAGACGACATGGGACGCCCAGCATCCATTCACCGGCGGTGACCACTGCACCGCTATATTTCTCACCTGCAGAACACTGCTGCCCACTGGCGAGGATGGCACCTGGCAGGCTATTTTAGTATTCTCCCATTTTGAAATTGGGCAGGGCACAGTGATGTATGATTCTGTTGGAAGCGGTTGTACTAGATGGCTGGTAGTCTTAAAAATGGTCACAGTGATGATTAAAATGTCGACTTACCTATTGGATTTTCTATTTGAATTGCACTGATATGCTATGGATGTATACCGCAATCTCGTTTCAGTTGACATGCTGTTATGGGTGGTAAATAAATGAACCTCTATTTTTGTAACTTTACAAGGAGAGTGTTCATATTCTATTCTATGTGCATATGGTTGAAGTCATGGCTCTGAAATACAGTTTGTGATTTTCTTATGTAGCACCACAGAAAGTTGGATTTTTGCACGTGAGTGTGTGCTCTTTCTACATTAAATACAGTAGATAAATATGAGATAGATAGATATGGGATGGATAGATAGATAGACAGATACAGAATTACAAACACATATAGATATTAGTACAGATGGTCACAGCGGCACTTAATGAAAAAAAAAGACAGGCTGTGGTTTTTGTGAAACAATATTTCAATGTTTATAAAAGCATTGCAAAGGAATTGCAAAGTCCGTCTGTGCTGATATGGTAATGCACGGGAGGCATCACACCCCCTGCTGCATTATGCATCGGATACTCCGTGGAACATCAGCTGGCTAAGGTGACCCATGGGGTCACGCAGGGCCGCCGCAGATGAGAGGAAGAAGCCAGGAAATTTCCGTCAGCCTACAGAGATCTTCCTCCCCCCCCCAACGGCGGTGACACGCCTCCATTTCGGCAAATGGAGGGCATTGCAACCCCCTCCCTGCCCACAAACGGCAGCAGACTGTCAATCACTGACAGTCTGCTGCTAGTCTGTGAGCAGGAATAAGGCTCTAAATACCAACACTGGACTGTCCATGGTTTTGTTTTGCCACGGGATCCTGCACAGCGTGATGACATCATAGATCTGCGTCACAAAGCATCCACACCACAAGTGAGCTATAAACAAATAATGTGAATGGGACCCTGTAGTGAAGCAATGTCATGGACGGTGCAGTGTGGATATTTCACATGGTAAATATTATGTTTGTATGCTAACTAGCCCTGCATTTTGCACCAGGACACTGTAAACCCTTAACAGAAGTGTGATATATATATATATATATATATATATAAATAAGGGGCACTCACCAGATTAGCACATAAGGTAACAAAAAATTTATTCCTCACATATTGAGCAGACGGGTGCAGGGGTTGATTGATTTCCTGATGTGCATGATGTACGGTTGTGCCTCTTGAAAATGGTTCCGCTGGGACCGAAACGTCGAGACCACATTATTTTACCCGTCAGTTGGTTTTCTGTACAGCATATACACAAGAGATTCTCCTTTCTTGATAACTGTGACATCAAAAAAATTAATCCTTACTGTATCGATGGTGCTGGTGAATTTAACTGGTTGTGGTAGATCATTAAGCCATTGTATCATCCCAGTAAAGGATTCTATGCTCCCTTTCCAGAGAATAAAGATGTTATCAATAAAACATTTGAAAAAAATGATGTTAGATCCAAATTTCGGTAAAATAAATTCAGTCTCAAATACAGCCATGAACAAATTGGCGTACGCGGGTGCCAAATTAGACCCCATCGATGTTCCTGATCGCTGAAGATAATAGTCGCCATCGTACATAAAAAAAATTATATTCCAACACGAATTGGGTTAGTTGAAGAATAAATTCTGTAGGTATTGTAGCGTGTGGGTTTATGGTGAGTGCCTCACGTAATATTTCTAGACCACTAGTATGCGGTATAATGGTATATAATGACATTACATCCAGGGTAGCAAGCAGAGTGTCTTCACTTAGTGGATCCAGTTGTTGTAAAAGGGTCAAAAAATGCTGTGTATCTCTAATGAAGCTGGAAATCTGGAGTACTAATGGCTGTAGAATTTTGTCAATGAAGATCGCAATAGGCTGTAGTAATGAGCCTTTGGCGGAGATAATTGGTCTCCCTGGTCATCTAGTTAGGGTCTTAAGAATCTTTGGTAAAAGATATATAATTGGACAAATGGGGAAGTCCACCGTAAGGTACTGAAATGTTTTGTCACTAAGCCAACCGTTAGTGAGACCCAATCTAAGCGTTTGATCAATCATACGTTTATACTCAAGAGTGGGATTAGATATTAATTTTTCATAAGTTGTGACATCACTTAATTGCCTCAGCATCTCATTATTATAATCGATCCAGTCCATGATGACCACAGCCCCACCCTTATCGGCATTACGGATGACAATCTCTTGGTTATCACGTAATTTCTTGAGTGCGGCCCTCTCTAGTTTAGACAAATTATCAAATTTCTTCCTAGTGGAGCATGAGGACACATCACAGGAGGTCATTCTAAGGAAAGTCTTTATACTGGGATTCATGGAGATAGGATGAAATGTAGAGGGTTTCTTAAACTCATCTGATCTAACGGTTGAGGATGAATCGAGATAATGTTCACGCAATCTTAATTTTCATCCAAATTTATACATATCAATATTCCAATCTTGTGCATTAAAGTTGGAAAAAGGAACAAATGACAAGCCCTTGGACAACAGTGAAGTCTTAGCTTGATCTAGTTGATAAGTGGATAAATTAAACACCGCGTTTATATTTCGCGCCTCCTTGCTCTTCTTCCCCCCGCCCCCTCGCCTCGTGTGCATCCTATGTTTCTTGGGGCCAGCGGGGGTTCGCCTGCTTGTAATGCAGGACCTGTCTCTAAAAAAAGATTTTGTTCAGAGCCCAAGGAATCATTATCAGAGGAGGAGGTTGGGGCGCTTCAGTCGATAGTCTCAAACCTTTTCGGCGGTATCTGAGCTCTCAGTCGCCTACGTCTGGGTATATCCTTAGCATCTGAAGTGCTATCTCCCATTAGCCAGCGATAAACGTTATGTGTCTTATAGTCGTTCATAACTGTGGAGAGTTTTTTCCTCTTAAAGGCAACAAGATCACGTCGATAGTTCTGAACCTGGTCAGTGAATTTATCAAGCCAGTTAGTGGTTTTATCTTGGCTAAGGGTTGAGAGACAAGTGGTGTTAAACTGTTCTATTTCACCCACAATATTTTTCAATTCTGCTCCAACTTCCTCTACCACTAGGAGTAGTAAATCCAGGGAGCATTTATTAAGAATGCCACACCATCGACCACAGAATACAGGATTACTGCGGCCGATGGTGGGGACATTCCGAATTCTGAAGCCCCTGGGTATCTCCTTACGTCTGTAGTATTCAGACAAAAACTGTCCGTGCAGATTGAGATCAACCTCACGTTTCCTTAATCTCAATAATCGATGGTATAAATCGATTGAAGATTCAGCAGGTAAGGCTTGATATTCAACTTCACTAAAAAGAATTCCTTCAGCATCATCGTCAGAAAATGTAAAAATATGTTTTTCTGCCTGTAGCAAAGTAGCATTATTAGGTATAGGCATACCGCCTTGAGCCATATTTAGACTATATAAAAAACGTAGCAGACACAAAAATGAAATCTTATCCTGCAGTAAAAAATGCCGCCCATAGAAGCATAATACGATGTACTTGAACAACAGTCAAAAAAATTTGTGATGGGTGTTAGAGAAAATGAGCAAGACACAGCTGGCTCAATATATATAAGAACAGTTCATCTCTGCACTCACATCCTCATCAAGTGAAAATAGTATATGGGGGGTGCTCCTCCTCAGGTCAAAAGGCCAGTTCAATAATATATACAAATACCACACACAAAAAAGAACGTGGAATGAGGGCAGTCACCAAAAAATAGAAGATCAGCTTATTTTTAATCAGAGCATCAAATTAGTAGTTAATAGGTGCTACAAAATACCGACGTTTCGGTCCAGACAAGGGCCATTCTCAAGGTGCAGCAATCCAAAAATCACCAATACATCCTGGGTCTACTGAAGTCACAGACTAACTAAGCACATCGGATAGTACATAGTGCAGTCTTCCAGGGCCCTGTTATATAGCCAACACACTCATACCTGGTAGGCAATCAGTAATCAAGCAAATAAGTAACCAGCCACTTACCAGCATGTTAATTATCAAAACAACAGCCAAGACCATGAAGTACGGTGGGCGTAAGGAACCAATCAGGTTATCCACCGTCCATCCCGCACAGTGTCAACCCTCCGGCGCGCTCAGCGTGACACGCTCCAAACGTCCAGCAGTGACACGCGCTACACCATGTGGTTCGCACACGGCTGCATTCACATGCCGGATGCGTAACCAAGGCAACAGGGATATTAGGCTTCAAGGCTGGTAGGTGCTAGGGCTGATGAATCATAAATAAACTCAAAATATAGCGCATACAAGGAGTGTGTTGTACAAACAGGGACTCTGAGATATACTGCAAGGAAGAATAATGTACATTAGTGTATAAACAATATGTAGTGACCAAAGTCACTAGGCAGCCAATCATAAAAATAACGCTACGCAAGAATAGCAGCAGAAATATAAACATATCACAATGGAAAATATAATAAAAAAAAGAAGAAAGAAAGAGAAAACTAAACGATAAATGTGTACGATAATGCAGAATAAACAAACCAATATGCAAAATATGGGAAACATCAGAGAAAACAATTTTAAGGTAAAAACACAGACAGATGGTTGATCTCATTTAAACCCCTTGGTGCTACAGTATCGAGCTTACTAATCCAAAAACTTTCCCTTTGGTGGAGCCGTATATATATACATATATATATATATATATATATATATATATATATATTGTGATAGGATCATTGGTAAAGTGGTCTGTGGCAGGTACATTTGTCCAGATTCCTGTCTTATGTGTTTTAAACCTCCAGGAGAAAGTCTGCAGTATAGCAGGCTTGAGTCTCGGCTTTTTGAAAAGCCAGTTTGGGACCTGGGGGTTGTGGGTGAGAGGAGAGGGAGGTCTCCACCCACGGCCACTCCAGGTTTTGGTTCTCTTAGCCTGGTAACAGGCTTGTTAGGGTTTCCACCTGAGAGTGGCCAATATAAGCCTAGTGTGTTGAGGGCTGATTGTCTCACCTGGGAGAGCAGGCAGGGAGTTTGCTCAGAGACACTTGGAAACCTAACTGTGAGTGTTGTGCTGTGCTTTTGTTGCTGGTGAGGGCATTAGGCCCTGCCAGGTTCTGGTAGTGAGGGAACCACCTGTGAAGTTAGTGCCCCGACAGGGCTAGGATTTATGTTTATGTTTTCTTTATGTTTGTTTCTGACATTGTACAATAAAGACTGGCGCCGACCAGCTTGTACTTGTATCCAGTCTGGCGTACTGTTTCCCAGCTGCTGTGTGTGAAAGGAAGGAGTCCTCTACCCAGGAGAGGGACCCCCTAACCTAACTGTGTCACAATATGGTGGAGAATGCGGGCAACCACACACACTGAAGTTGCAGCAATAGGAAAACTTTCCGTTTAAAAATTAAAGGGACAGACACCCAGTTTGTGAGTGTGGAAATAACACTGTGTCCTTGGAGTCCCATAGAGGAGGCGTCAGCCCATGCTCAGAGAGGCAAGGTTCAGCTTCCAACCTACACCCCAGGACAAAATGGAGGACATTATTAAAGCCTTGCTCCAAGCTACAGCAGCTCAGCAGGAATCTACCAGAGCTCAGCAGGAATCTACCAGGGCTCTGCAGGAATCAACCAGGGTGCAACTGACAGCCTTGGAGACAGCCCAGGGGCAACAACAGGTTGCCATCGAGGAAACCCGCCCGGGCCTTAGCGGAAAACAGCCAGGCCATAAGAGAGGTGGTACAGCACCTGGTCGCCAAGCCCAGAGATGTTGCTACTGGTCCTCCCACCCCCACTCACTCCGTACGAGCCAGTCACTTCCTTCAAAAGATGACTTCGGGCGATGATGTGGAGGCCTATCTCGCCGCATTTGAAAGAACGGCCAAAAGGGAGAGTTGGCCCAAGGAGCAGTGGGCAAGTCTGGTGGCACCTTTTTTGTCTGGGGAGCCACAAAAAGCATATTTTGACTTATGCCTAGGACTATAAACAACTAAAACAGGAGATCCTAACTCACTTGGGAGTCACCACCTTTGTTCGTGCCCAACGGGTCCACCACTGGGAGTTCCATAGGGACAAGCCTCCACGTTCACAGATGCATGACCTCGTCCATCTGTCCTCAAAATGGCTACAGCCCGAGACGCTGATGGGACCACAGATCGTGGAAAGGGTCGTGATGGACCGGTACCTGCGATCATTACCTGTGACTCTGCTCAAGTGGGTGAGCCATGCAGACCCTAAGTCCACGGACCAGTTGGTCGAGCTGGTGGAGAGGTACGTGGCGGCTGAGGAGCTGGTGAGTATGCCCCACCGAGCCCCGATGGTGCACCGGTGAACTCCCACAGACACTGGTAAGACTGTTCCAGGGGAGAAGGGTGCTGGGCGGTGGAATGTACCTAAGACTGAGGGTGTAGAACATGGAGACAGGCCTGCCAGGCCAGGAAGGTTCTTGCCCCGTAAACAACTAGACATTAATGTGACTCAGTGTTTCCGATGTGGTGGCTTCGGCCATATTGCCGCTAATTGTTCACTTACAACTGAACCTATGCAATGTGATACCGCTCATGTCTACCGCAGGGGGTCTTTCTTTGCACAGACAGCCTGTACGGCTGACCGGCAGGCTGAGACTGATAAGCACATGTGTGTACTCACTTTAGATGGCAACCAAGTAGAGGCACTGTTAGACTCTGGTAGCTTGGTGACACTTATAAAAGCTGAGCTGGTGAACCCCTTGAGGCATACAGGGAAAACTGTTGGTGTGACCTGCATACATGGGGATACTCGATATTATGTTACGGCCGAGGTGAACATCGAGACAACATGTGGCTGTGCTATAGTTTCTGTGGGTTTGGTGCATGGTCTGGTGTACGATGCAATATTGGGGAGAGACTTTGCTCACTTCTGGAAGTTGTGGGAAAGCCGTTTTGTTCCAGAGGTGAACAACCCCGATCCATTTGAGAAGGTAGTCAATGTAGTGGAGGAGGGAGTTTTTTCTGAGTCAGAGTTATTCCCTTTTTCTACTATGGTTGGCGAACTAGAGAATGCGGAACGTGATGGTGGCCCGCCAACTGATGTGCCTCCCATTGAGGTGGGAAGTGTTGTTGGGCCAGGTGATCGTCTGCCTGATTTAGAGGTCAGAAGAGAGGTCTTTGCCGTGGAGCAGTTGAATTACCCTACTTTGGTAAAAGCCAGGTTGAATGTAAAAGTAGTTGATGGTAAACCCGTAGACCCTGATAGTCCTTTGTCCTATCCCCACATGGCAATGTGTCAGGATTTGTTATATCTGGTGACTAAGAAGGGGAAGATATTGTGGAACAACTAATAGTTCCCAAAGCCTAGAGAAGAACAGTGTTGGATCTGGCCCATGGTCATATAATGGCAGGCCATCTAGGGGTAGAGAAAACCACTGAGTGAATAATGCAGTGTCAGTATCATGCTCCCAGGCCACATTTTAAGGGTCCACTAGTTCCATTGCCTATTATAGAGGTGCCGTTTGAAAGAATAGCGATGGATTTGGTTGGACCCTTAATGAAGTCTGCCAGGGGACACCAGTATATTCTGGTCATAATGGATTACGCTACCAGGTACCCGGAAGTGATCCCGTTGCACAATACGTCAACCAAGACCATTGCCAGAGAGCTAGTTCATGTCTTTAGCAGGCTGGGTATACCCAAGGAAATACTAACTGACCAGGGTACACCGTTTATGTCAAAAGTCATAAAAGAGTTATGTCGCCTGTTCAAAATTGAACAGTTAAGAACTTCGGTTTATCACCCCCAAACCGATGGGCTGGTCGAGAGGTTTAACAAGATGTTAAAACACATGCTTAGGAAAGTGGTCGACAAGGATGGTAGGGATTGGGATTACTTATTGCTGTATTTATTGTTGGCAATAAGAGAAGTTCCCCAGTCCTCCACCGGGTTTTCACCCTTCGACTTGTTGTATGGGAGACACCCAAGGGGGTTACTAGACATTGCCAAAGAGACATGGGAGGGGCAGTCTAGTCCTTACAAAACCGTGATTGAGTATGTTTCTCAAATGCAGGAGAGAATTGCTGCGGTAGTGCCGATAGTGAGAGAGCACCTGGAACAGGCTCAATAGGCACAGCAGAGGGTATACAACTGCAATGCTCGGTTACGCAGCTTTGCTCCTGGGGACAGAGTGTTAGTATTGGTTCCCACTGTGGAAAATAAACTTTTGGCTAAATGACAAGGGCCCTTTGAAATCTTACAAAGAGTGGGACAGGTCAATTACAAAGTTTACCAGCCGGGGAAAAGAAAGCCGGAACAGATATACCATATAAATCTGTTAAAGCCCTGGAAAGATAGAACGGCACTGTCGGCCATCCGAGCCCCTCCAGTAAATCCAGGGCCCTTAGTTCCCAAAGTGACAGTGGCAAAAACCCTGTCGGCAATTCAACAACAAGAGATCAAGGAGTTTCTGGTCAGAAATAGGGTGCTGTTCTCTGACGTACCTGTGAAAACCTCGGTTATTAAACATGACATCATCACTGACCCAGGGGTTAGAGTTAATCTAAAGCCCTATAGGTTGCCAGAAGCACAAAGAGAATCGGTGTTGAAAGAAATTAAAAATATGCTAGAGTTAGGGGTTATTGAAGAATCACATAGAGAATGGTCAAGTCCCATTGTGTTGATTCCAAAGCCCGACGGGAGTGTGCGTTTCTGCAATGACTTCCGAAAGTTGAACAGTGTTTCAAAATTCGATGCCTACCCGATGCCAAGAGTGGATGAATTGATTGAGAGACTAGGGACGGCAAGGTATTTAACCACTCTTGACCTAACCAAAGGGTATTGGCAAGTACCGTTAACCGAGAGCGCCAAACGAAAGACAGCTTTTTCAGCACCAGAGGGCTTGTTTCAGTACAAGATGTTGCCCTTCGGGCTACATGGGGCACCTGCTACCTTCCAAAGAATGATGGACCGGATTCTAAGGCCCCATAGATGGTATGTGGCTGCTTATCTGGATGACGTGGTCATTCATAGTCCTGAATGGCAGTCTCACTTACCCAGGGTACAAGCAGTTTTGGACTCCATCTATAAGGCAGGATTGACAGCCAACCCAAAAAAGTGTTGTCTAGGCATTGAGGAAGTAAAATATCTGGGATACACCATTGGCAGAGGCCTGATAAAGCCCCAGATCAATAAAGTTGATGCCATACAAAACTGGCCACGGCCTCTGAATAAGAAGCAGGTGAGAGCATTCTTGGGAATTACGGGGTACTACAGGAGGTTTATACCCAACTTTGCCACCATGGCAGTCCCACTGACTGAGGTGACCAAAGGCAAACAAAAAGTCATGGTAGAATGGAGTCCTGAGGCGGAGAAAGCTTTTCAGGAGTTGAAAGTAGCGTTGTGTTCCCAACCAGTCCTGATGACTCCTAATTTTGACAGGGAATTCATAGTACAAACCGATGCATCAGAATGAGGTATAGGAGCGGTCCTGTCCCAGAACAAGGAGGGTGAGGAACACCCTATTTTCTATCTAAGCAGAAAGTTGAATGTACATGAGAGAAACTATGCCACAGTGGAGAAGGAGGCGTTGGCCATAAAGTGGGCATTAGAGGCTCTCAGGTACTACTTGGTTGGAAGAAAGTTCAAATTGATCACTGACCATGCCCCTTTTAAGTGGATGTCCGAAAATAAAGACAGTAATGCGAGAATTACGAGATGGTTCTTGGCGTTACAAACTTTTAAATTTTCAGTGGAACACAGGCCAGGAAGCCAGCTGGCCAATGCTGACACGTTGTCACGCGTTCATTGTTTGAGGGCTCCAGTTGTTCCGCCACACAGGTCGAAATGAAGGAGGGGGATATGTGATAGGATCATTGGTAAAGTGGTCTGTGGCAGGTACATTTGTCCAGATTCCTGTCTTATGTGTTTTAAACCTCCAGGAGAAAGTCTGCAGTGTAGCAGGCTTGAGTCTCGGCTTTTTGAAAAGCCAGTTTGGGACCTGGGGGTTGTGGGTGAGAGGAGAGGGAGGTCTCCACCCACGGCCACTCCAGGTTTTCGTTCTCTTAGCCTGATAACAGGCTTGTTAGGGTTTCCACCTGAGAGTGGCCAATATAAGCCTAGTGTGTTGAGGGCTGATTGTCTCACCTGGGAGAGCAGGCAGGGAGTTTGCTCAGAGACACTTGGAAACCTAACTGTGAGAGTTGTGCTGTGCTTTTGTTGCTGGTGAGGGCATTAGGCCCTGCCAGGTTTTGGTAGTGAGGGAACTACCTGTGAAGTTAGTGCCCCGACAGGGCTAGGATTTATGTTTATGTTTTCTTTGTTTGTTTCTGACATTGTACAATAAAGGCTGGTGCTGACCAGCTTGTACTTGCATCCAGTCTGGCGTACTGTTTCCCAGCTGCTGTGTGTGAAAGGAAGGAGTCCTCTACCCAGGAGAGGGACCCCTTAACCTAACTGTGTCACAATATATACACATGCAATATGAAAAAAAATATATATATGTATGTACACACACACACAATATGAAAATATATATATAAATACTCACAATATGAAATATATATATATACATACACACACAATATGAATATATTTATACCCACACACACAATAAATATATATATATATATATAGATACATAAACAATATGTATATATATATATATATATATATCTATATACACACACACAATATATATATATATATATATATATTTATATATATACATATA
The DNA here is from genome assembly GCA_031769625.1 of Taudactylus pleione. Lineage (NCBI taxonomy): Eukaryota > Metazoa > Chordata > Amphibia > Anura > Myobatrachidae > Taudactylus > Taudactylus pleione. The sequence goes on from JAUIMM010000063.1 coordinate 11,635,504, forward strand.
TATACACACACGCAATATGAAATATATATATATATATATATATATATATATACATACAAACACATAATATGAATATATATATATATATATATATATATATATACAGTCAGGTGCATAAATATTGGGACATTGACAGAATTTTCATATTTTGGCCTCTATTCACCACCACAATGGCTTTGAAATTAAACAAACCAGATGTGCTTTAACTACAGACTTTCAGATTTTATTTGAGGGTAATTACATCCAAATCATGTGAATGGTGTAGGAATTACACCGGTTTCTATATGTGCCTCCCACTTTTTAAGGGGCCAAAAGTAATGGGACAAACTAAAAAATCCTAAATCTAACTTTCACTTTTTAATACTTTGTTGCAAATCCTTTGCAGGCAATTACAGCCTGAAGTCTGGAACGCATAGACATCACCAGATGCTGGGTTTCATCCCTGGTGATGCTCTGCCAGGCCTCTACTGCAAATGTCTTCAGTTCCTGCTTGTTCTTGGGGCATTTTCCCTTCAGTTTTGTCTTCATCAAGTGAAATGCATGCTCAATCGGATTCAGGTCAGGGGATTTACTTGGCCATTGCATAACATTCCACTTTTTAGCCTTAAAAAACTATTTGGTTGCTTTTGCAGTATGCTTCGTGTCATTGTCCATCTGCACTGTGAAACGCCGTCCAATGAGTTCTGAAGCATTTGACTGAATATGAGCATATGATATTGTCCAAAACACTTCCGAATTCATTCTGCTGCTTTTGTCAGCAGTCACATCATCAATAAATACAAGGGAACCAGTTCCATTGGCAGCCATACATGCCCACACCATGACACTACCACCACCATGCTTCACTGATGAGGTGGTCTGTTTTGGATCATGAGCAGTTCCTTTCCTTCTCCATACTCTTCTCTTCCCATCACTCTGGTACAAGTTGATCTTTGTCTCATCTGTCCATAGGATGTTGTTCCAGAACTGTGATGGCTTTTTTATATGCTGTTTGGCAAACTCTAATCTGGTCTTCCTGTTTTTGTGGCTCACCAGTGGTTTACATCTTGTGGTGAACCCTCTATATTCACTCTTGGGAAGTCTTCTCTTGATTGTTGACTTTGACACATATACACATACCTCCTGATGAGTGTTCTTGATTTGGCCAACTGTTGTGAAGGGATTTTTCTTCACCAGGGAAATAATTCTTCTGTCATCCACCACAGTTGTTTTCCGTGGTTTTCCGGGTCTTTTGGTGTTGCTGAGCTCTCCGGTGTGTTCTTTCTTTTCAAGAATGTTCCAAACAGTTGATTTGGCCATACCTAATGTTTTTGCTATCTCTCTGATGGGTTGGTTTTGATTTTTCAGCCTAATCATGGCTTGCTTCACTGATAGTGACAGCTCTTTGGATCTCATATTGAGAGTCGACAGCAACTGATTCCAAATGCAAATGTCACACCTAGAATCAACTCCAGACCTTTTACCTGCTTAATTGATAATGAATTAATGAGGGAATAGCCCACACCTGTCCATGAAATAGCTTTTGAGTTGATAGTCCCATTACTTTTGGCCCCTTAAAAAGTGGGAGGCACATATAGAAACCGGTGTAATTCCTACACCGTTCACCTGATTTGGATGTAATTACTCTAAAATTAAATCTGAAAGTCTGCAGTTAAAGCACATCTTGTTTGTTTCATTTCAAAGCCATTGTGGTGGTGAATAGAGACCAAAATCTGAAAATTCTGTCAATGTCCCAATATTTATGCACCTGACTGTATATATATATACATATATATATATATATATATATATATATATATACACACACACACACACAATATGAATATATATATATATATACACAGACAATATGAAAAATTTTTTATATATATATATATATATATATATATATATATAGAAGAAGAACGAGTCCGCACATCCATAATATTCCATAGAAAACATAATTGTATTGTTCATAGAAGAAAGGTGCATATTCAAGCAATGTCAAAGGTAAGAGAGGGGCTTGTACATCAAATAGTAGCAGTAAAGCGTCATGGAACAGTACTCATCGCAAGCAGACCCTCCAGTGTAACCCGCCCGACGGCAGCCGTTTCGGTGTCAATGTAACACCTTCATCATGGGCATATCACACAACAACAAACCTTCAGTCATATATACAAAACAATCAGCGCAAGCGTCCTCACCTGTACCATCACCTGTGGCGGCGAACCGCAAATCCACAGAATCAGACACGTGTCGGACGTGCCGGAAGTGACGATCCAGGACCGGATCTAGTCACTCGTAACTATGGCAACACGGCTACTCCTCTAATAGTAGCCGGTAACCACAGCAACCAGTAAACAGAGCATCTATTAAACTCTAAATGCACCTAAATCTGAACACCCCGTACCAAACGGGACATCAGACAATGTACATAATATGACAACAATTAACCAAAGTGCCATATTAGGTTACTCCGACATAACGATATACATTTCAGGGAGGAAAGAGTTATTTGCACTGAGAGTGGATGCATATAGACTGAAAAACAATGGAAACCTAGCAAGAAAAAACAATATAGTGAACTACCAAAAATACAAGAAATACAAAAAACAAAAAACACATACAGTGAGACCACCACAGGCCATTCATACAAAGCAACTTAGTGACAGACCCTCATTGAGTCCATGTGGGTTAACGGTATTGAGCCAATTAATCCAGAAGCACTCGCATTGTAATAACAACTTGTTCCGGTCTCCACCCCTCCTTAATGGGGCAATGTGATCGATAGGAAAAAATATAAAGTCTCTCATAGTATGTCCAAAGGCCGCAAAATGTCTCGCCACTGGCGGCGTATTTGTATCGACAACCCGTAAGGCCTTTTTAATAGAAGATCGATGTAATGCTATCCTTTCTTTCAAGAGTCTTATAGTCTATCCAACATAAAGCAGCTTACATGGGCACTTAATAAGGTAAATTACATAACGGCTATCACAGTTCAAATAATGTCCAATTTTATATATGATATTAGTCCTTGGATCCATGAACTCTGCTCCAGTTTGGAGAAACAGGCAATTCACACATCCATGACAATTATATGCACCTTTCTTGCGTTGCAACCAAGTGTTGGTCTTATTAGCTCCAATGTCAGTTTTAGCCACCACATCTTTGATATTGTTACTTCTCTTGTAACAAAATAGAGGTTTTTCTTTACAGAGGTGGCCTATATTACCATCTGCTTGAATGATGTGCCAATGCTGTAACACTGTTTTGCAGATGTGATTAGACGCAATAGAATAGGTGGATGTAAAAACCATACGTGAAGCCTGGTCACCCCGATCACTGCTAACCAGAGCATCAATCTGTGTAAGAGTTGAACAGTATGTTATAGCTTCATGAATCTCGTTCTCTGAATAGCCCCTTTCATAAACCTCTTGACCATTTGTTGTAATGCTGGAAGAACTTCATTAACATCAGAAGTAATCCGTACGACTCTCAAAAGTTGTGATAGAGGAAGGCCATGTTTAAGTGGTGGAGGATGAAAGCTATCTGCTTGTAGCAATGTGTTCTTATCAGTAGGCTTTCTATACAATGTAGTGGCCAGTAGATCACCAGCTTTGTAAACACAAACATCAAGAAAATTAATGGTGGTCTCACTGTAAGAAAGAGTAAATCTAATGCTCGTATTAAGTGCATTCAGGAGATCAATGAACTCTGGCCCTCATTCAGAGCCGCTCGTAAGCGGACGTACACTCGTAGTCATCCGATGTTGTAAAACCAATCATGCATCGGTGTAACAGTGCGCAGTTGCTTACGGCTGATTGCGATCATTTTTTCAGTCTTTCGTCGAATAGCGAACAGGAAGTGACATGTCAGATGTGATTGACAGAACTGTCCATTTTGGGGCGGTGACGGGGGTGGAGATGTCTGATCCACTTTCCATTAAAACTGCTCACTCAGCTTGTGGTCTGGTATACTCTACCGCAATGACGATGGTCTCTTCGTCCTTCCCGAGGCACATCGATGGTATTCCGATTTATCAATTGAGGCCTCAAAAACAATCAGTTTTGAATTGCAAAAATGCTTGTAAGGTGTTTAGCAAATAGCCTTTTTTTAGTAGCAAAAAACCGTACGCAGGTGAACTACTCAGCTGCTAATTTCTGGGTTAGACAATCAATTAGCTTACAAATTTATTTTAAATTTGCGCGTTTTTTCCAAATTTGATTTTTTCTTTTTTTAGGGCAACAATATTGTACGCATGTTTGTTTTTTTTCTTCATTTTTTAGGGGCCAAGAAAACAATCATCCTTTTGTTTTTTGCTAAGTGTTATTACATTTTTTATTAAAAAACAATGTTTATTTTTCCGTTGTATTGTTTGTAATTTTGTTAGCGGGATTACCTTTTAACCAGTTTTTGAATAAATTAACAATATAATTGTTCAGATTTTCAACAGTATTTAATTTTTTTTTTTTTTTTTTGGAACTAATAAAAACTTGATAACGTAAAAACAAATAACAAATGATTTTAGAAACACACAAACAAAATAAGTGGCATTTGAAATCCACAAACAAACAAAATTATAAAAAAATTCACATGAAAGGAGAGGGAGGTTTTGGGCATTAAGGAATATGGGGCAAACACAGAGAAGGAATGTGGGAAAATTAGCCAGTGCTGTCATCGCCTTTTGGCCCGTTTGGCCGGGGTAGGGAGGGAGCCTGAACCGGTCCGGGATGTCCTTCTGCTGGCCTGGCCAGAGGCAGATGTTGTGTCCTCTGGACTAGGCATAGGGCTAGGCACATTTGGAGGGATGGCTGTTGTTGTGCCAGAGGTGGAGGGTCCCGATGTTCCAGCAGAAAGGGAGGCCGGCTCCAACATGTGCTGGCAAATGAGCTGCTCAAGGGCATTTGCTATTCACACGTTGGCCCCAGTATTTTCCGCCAGGGCCTTAGCAATGGTCACGTTGGCCGCAGCACTTTGCTCCAGGGCATCCGCCACCCGCAGCAGACTGGCGTCCAGCCTCTGCAGAATCTCGGTCTGCTGATCCGTTTTAATATTGAGATCAGTGAGGAGGCCCACTGCCTGCGAGGGGGAATGCCCTGGACTGTCTGCCACAGGGTCCCCAGCCAGATCAACTGCTTCCTCGCCTGCAGAGCCAGCAGAAATTCTGCGGCCAAAGCTCCCCTCTGGAGCAGACTCATCCGCCTGTGTCTCTGTGAGAAAAAAGAGAAAAGAGTAACATTATAATCTTGTCCCAAACACATTTCTGAGTTGTTAACATTACAACATTTACCTGTAGCAACATGAGGAGCCTCAAAGTCTGGCATGTCGGTATCCATGTTCGACACTCCAAATACCTCCTCATCCTGCACACACCCCTGGGCCATATCCTCCAAATCTGTGAGCTCCAGTGACACAGGGGTGGGACCCCCACTTGTCCCCCTGCATGCCTAGCTCTATCAGCCAGTTTTTGCTTAAGATGAAATTAGAAGTCGCTCCATCTGTGGGGTAAAAAGTTGGCATTATTCCTGCAGTATTTGGACCTGTAAACACTTTTTACTAAAATGTAGTTTTTACGTACCGGCGTTTGACCTCCCGGGTTGAACGTTCAAAAACCCTTTTTTTTTGTTTAGTTGGACTACTAGGCCCCGCAGCCTCTTCCATGGCATCCTCAACACCTTTTTTTAAAATGGGATTCAATTTATAATGTAAAATGTTCCCAAAATTATTGTTAAACATAATCCTTTAGCCCAAAAAAGAGAAATACTTATCTGGCACCTCTTGGCCAGTGCTTTGCTGCTCTGTAGTCATTTTGGACTTTCAGGTCTCACTACAGCAGACCAATTTGGGTTTTCAGCGACGTTTTTATACATGCGTCAGCATTATTCGGCCGCATCATTGACTTTACGCTCCTATTGTCCGTCCTTTTGAGCGGGAAAATAAAGACTATTAATGGCTTGGTGTGACTCGAGTCGATGTGGCATGTTGATTGTTGGAAGTTTTGCGTTGGAGTGGATTGTTGGCTTATTGAGTAGAAGGAGGACTTTTTTGGTGCAATATTTTGTTTTTTTTATAACTTCTTTGTTTTCCATTCACTTTTTTTTTTTATTGTTTGGCTATTTTTTTTTAATTTTTGAGTAAGTATTTTAAAAAACCAACGTAAAATATAATAGTAAATAGTTTACAAATGTTTGTAATTTTTTATTTTTTTTGTTTTACAGTTAGTTTGGCATTGCCCCAGTGATGTTTTTGAACTTTGGGATATTTGTCTGTTTTTGGTAAGTGTTTTTGGTTTCATGAATTTACAAATTCGATGTGTTGGTCTTAGCATATATTTCGCTAAGTAATGTTCTTTATTTTCTGGGAACAATCATGTCTTACCACTAAATGTAGCGTACTATTTTGCGAACTAATGTTTGAGCGGTTTTAATTGTAAAATTTACGTACTATTTTGAGAACTAATGTGTCTTGATTTAACTGTAAAAGTAGCGTACTATTTTGCGAACTAATGTGTCTTGATTTAACTGTAAAAGTAGCGTACTATTTTGCGAACTAATGTTTTTAGAAATTTTCAGTGTAAAATCATGTCTTACCACTAAATGTAGCGTACTATTTTCTGAACTAATGTGTGCTCCCTTGTCTATTTTTTCATGAAAACAATTTGTTTCCAATCATATTTTATTTAATTAAACTTAAACATATTTTCTACTTTTGAAATGTAGGTTGTTCTGCACATGACACGTCCCAGGCTGTAAGCATCTTTGGATTTCTGAGAAAAGATAAGTATATTTTTCTTTACACATTTGTCTAAAACAATAACTACCTGGCTTACCATTTCAGGTTGATGTTGGTCGTAATATATTGGCCATAGGGCCTGATTCAGAGCCGTTCGCTATTTGTGGTCGCTCGTTTAAAAACAAGGGGTGGCTATTCAAATGATCCGTACGCACATTGCAGTCTGTTCACACCTCTAAGTCTGAACGAGCGTGCAAAACATACGCTCGTTTATTTGTTAAAAACGCCCCCTGGCCGCTCGCATCCTACGTCATGTCCGCTATTTATTAGATTAATCGAGTACATCGACCAGCGTATGAACTGCTCGCTATTCTTGTGGTTGGTGTTTGCTACCACAAATTTGCGAGCAGTTCTGGCTATAAAATAACCCAGTGACGTGGTCAATGACGCTGCTGTTTTAAATATGCACACCCATAAAACGCCCGTTTTGACCTTTAAGCACGCCTGCGTTCGGATCTCCACTCCCCATTTTCAAGCACCTTCCCCTGTTACCACCCACATACGCCTCATTCTGTCACTCAAAATAGCAGGCCCTCGCTATATTGCGTACCAACGATTTTCGGCCGCACTGACTGGTTCGCGCATGCGTACTAAAAACCGTACGCATGCGCAGATGTGCAAACATCGCTCGGAACGAGCGTACTGCCGCTAACGAGCGGCTCTGAATGAGGGCCATAGTTCCAGAACCCGACCAACCTCAACTTTGTCCCAGGCATAGGCCTCGTAGGCGTGCAAGGCCCCAGATATATAGAACACGTGTCACCCTTTTTGGAATGCGAGATGATGAGGTGTTAAGGCAATACCGTCTGCCGCACCAAATCATCATAGACACTCTCTCATTAATAGAGAGTGATCTTGAACAGCAAATTGACAGTCCTACAGCAATACCACCACTTACTCAATTAATGTCGGTGTTGCATTTTTGTGCCTCAGGATCCTTTCAAACCACTGTGGGAATAGTTGCGGGAATATTCCAATCCTCCTTTTCAAGGATCCTGAGGGCAGTGATGGAGGCCCTTTTTAAACACCTCCATCATTTTATTAAAATGCCATTGGATATGGGTACCCTTAATGTGGTGAAGGCAAATTTTTACCAATGGCTTCCCACACATCATAGGGGTTGTGGATGGCACTCACATACCACTTCAGCCTCCAGCAAGGCTGGAAGCTATTTTTAAGAACCTCAAGCAATTTCATTCACTGAATGTAATGGTGGTATATGATGCCTCCCTCCAGATCCTGTCCCTGAATGCCAAATTCCCCGGCAGTGCACATGATTCCTTCGTCATCCGGCAATCAGTTATTTGGTACAAATTAAACAACCTACAAGCTGGTGATGCGTGGCTTCTGGGTAAGTTGAAACCTTCTGTTGAAACCAATGCAAAGCTTGTTACACAATGGTTCTGATGTTTTTTTTAATAATTTCCTAGGAGACAGTGGTTACCCTTGCACGCCCGGGCAGCTCACTCCTTATTTGGTTCCCAGACCAGGGCAACAAAGTGAGTATAATTCTGCACTTACAGCCACCAGGCAGGTTGTGGAGCACTGTATCGGCCTTTTAAAAGGCCGATTCAGATGCCTCCACATCTCTGGTGACGAGCTCATGTATTTGCCGGCTATGGTTTCGAAAATTGTGGTCCTGTGTGGGATATTTCACCACATAGCCATAAGGAGTGGTGTCCCAATGCAGCCAGAGGATGCCTTGGCTGAGGATGGCCCCCCTGAGGTTGGTCGGAGGTCAGTATGTGGGGGGGCCATATGCGATGACATTGTGGCCAGATTTTTAAGGTAATTATTTTCCAAAATTAAGTTAATTGACACAATGTAGACATGTATGATTTAAATGTACAATTTTAATTTTTTTATTTTTTTATTTTATTCCATAAAATTACCTTAAAAAACGAAGCCTACTACCTGATCCCAAAAAATGACTTCATGTGGACACATTGGATATATCTTCGGGAACAATGATTTCTTCTCCTCATTTGTGGAATCATGTTGGCATGCTACTTCTTCAAACAGTTCCTGATTGTTGTTTTACTTTTGTTGTTTTGGGTGTGTTTTGGAATTTTTTGTGTGTTTTCATTGTGTGAATTGATTGTGACAAATCACTTGGTGTTTTTTTTGTGTGCATTAAACATTTTTTTTACCATTAAACAAACATTTCCAGGGTAAATTACAAGCAAGTGTAACCTGGTCCAAAAAAGGCAAACTTGCTTAATGGCTAATCCTGTAATGTGTTAAATTGTAATCTTTTTGACCCTGCTTTGTGGCTAAAAACAAACACCAAAGGTATTATGGTGAATCAGTCTGTTTGCCAATGTAGGCCTAAGCAGGTTTGGTTTAATTTTTACGTTACCCCCAAAAAAGAACAAACTATTGTTGCCGTTAATTCTACAAACCTATTGGTATTGTTAGATGTTTAATGTGCCAGCTTACATACTTACTTGAGCTTTCTACAATCCAATTTACATTACTTCAAACCTCATGGTAAAATAGTAGACTTATGTAAGGTTCAACAATCTAAGATTTACAGACAAGGAATGAGACTTAAATAAATCAAAATATCTTTTATTTTTTAAAACATTTTTTGGGTGCAAAAACAAAAATTAAAGGCGCAGGAGCACCCACAGATGATCCAAGACCACTAGCATGCCAACTACATGGCCCCTCAAGCTCTGCAAGCCTGCATACAGTTGTTCGTTACGCCTCTGGTCCTCTGTGGGTTTAAAAAATGTGGGGATTACTAAAATGACACCTTAATTTATATGTTAACAAACAACTTAAAAATCAGACTAAACAAAAAAACGAGAAAAAAAACATCAACAAAACAAAAGTAACGCCAAATGCAAAGATTGTTGTAAAAAATAAACAAACACATTTTACAACAAAATTCAACAAAAATAGGGACAACTACACAAAAATACTACATTTGTTGGTACCGTAAACAAGAAAGATACAAGGTTGAGTGTTTGGACATGTGTCATATGTGTAAAGGGAAGAAAACCTAGACATTGTTTCACAAAGATATATATCCAAAACATTAGAACTACTTTACAATTTGGAACTGCACAGGCAAAAGGACAACATCACCAAAAAAACAAAAAATGCAAAAGCAACCATAGTCTAAAAGGGAAACATACTGGGCATAATGCTGACTGGGCCAGGAGCCCCAAAATCGTCCTCCTCAGTGGTGGGGCCAGTGAGGGTGAAGTTGGAGGGATGGGAATGTGTGGAGAGGGAGGGGCCTCATGGTCTGCCTGGTCTTGGGTGGAGGGGGAATTTGGGGAAGAGTGGGGAGAGGATGTTTGGGTGGGAGTGGGGGATAGGGGACGAGCCCAACATCGGTGACGTTGGAGACGTCATAGTCTGTGCTCAGCCCCTAAATGATGTTGAAAAATTAATATTATTACATATTTAATATTTAGAATCCAAAATTTACACACCAAAAAAAACAAAACAAAAAACAGGGCTATACGGGAAACATGCACATGCAGGTATGTCCAAAATAAAGAAACAGGGCTATACGGGAAACATGCACACACAGGTATGTCCAAAATAAAGAAACAGGGCTATACGGGAAACATGCACACGCAGGTATGTACAAAATAAAGAAACAGGGCTATACGGGAAACATGCACACGCAGGTATGCTTACATTTTAAATATAATTTAAAAAAAGACTTACTTTCCTCGATTTGCTGACGCAAATTGGCCAACAGGCCAATTGCTGATCTTCTTGTTTTCAAAAAAGTAATTATAAACGGGTGAAGGATGACTATAGGGAGTTGCAAGTTTATAACTGGATTCAGGGTGGTGAATTTAAACCCAGCTTTAGGGGTGGCAATAGATTTCGTAGAAGTAGAGCTGATAGGTCATTCTCTGATGTTGAGACTCATACTTCTGCTAGCGATTCTGATCACCAACATACACAAATGCCTTTTTTAAAGGGAGATGCAATCGCCCCAAATACAAAGGCCCAAAAGGCAAAAACCCTGTAGAAGGGGAGGGGTCAGACATCGCAAACAGCAGAAACCCAAATCAAAGGGGCAGGAGGAAGTAGTTATTTTTAATTTATCCTCCTATGACCCAACTCTCGCCGAATTGAGTGTCTTGTCTAGGGGTCTATCCTTTGTGAGGACCTTTAGACAGGATTCTTTCAAATTCGGTGTTGAGCTATACCGTTTCCATCGCTTACTTAAATTGAAAGATTTTTTCTGTAAACACCCCCAATCTACTAATACCACTGGGAAGTTTAAACCTAGGAACACGTTTGATCCTCCGGGGACCAATACATCGATAGAGACATTTATTAATTTAGTTAAACGTGACACTCTTTCTTTTATGGACAAAAAAAAATTTCATATTGTAATCTTTCTAGAGATGAGAATTTGGCCATTAATGCTCTTAGGGATAATACTGACATTGTGATTCGCCCTTCTGATAGGGGGGGTGGTATTGTATTGTTGAACAAGGATGATTATGTGTCAGAGATTAAGCGCTAGTTATCGGATACTGACTGCTATAAGGCACTTACCCCTACATATGTTTACAGAAAATAAATTGATGCAGTGATTACACTTGGTCTCTCCAATAATTGGATAGATGAACCTACAGCTCATTTTGTCATGCTGACACATCCCTAAAATGCCTTTCATTTATGTATTGCCTAAGGTGCACAATCAAGCCCCTCGTTAGGCCTCCTGGTAGGCCTATAATTTCATCATGTGGGTCTTTGTGCCAACCGCTGTCACAATATATTGATTTCTGTCTTCAACCAGTGGTTAAACATACCAAGTATTATATCAGGGATACCACTGATTTTATTGACAAACTTAGGGTGTTGGGTGACTCCCTGGTTCCAGTTTACTCGTCACTCTCGATATCACCAGCTTATTATACCAACATCGAGCATGGAGATGGTCTGGATGCTGTGAGGAGCCTCACTTCGTGTAGTCCACACTATGAAGGTCTGAATATTGAATTTTTACTACTTCTTATGGAAACAGTTCTACGGAAGAACTATTTTCTATTCGAGAATTTGTTCTTTTTTGCAGTTAAAAGGTACTGCTATGGGGTCTAATATGGCCCCTGCATTCGCTAATTTATACAGGCATATGTACGAGAACCAACATATATTTACTAATGATAAATTTTCTCGATATTATACATTTTTTTGTGCGATACATCGACGACCTGTTTTTAGTGTGGACTGGTGGTGTGGGTC
>JAUIMM010000063.1:11652500-11657500 GCA_031769625.1 Taudactylus pleione
CAGATCAATAATCTCTTGTTGATTTTCCAAATATCTCCAATTACCAGAGGTAAGAAAGTCAGCAAAGGCTGTACCAATATGATGTTTCACTGAGGAATGTATCAGAGGAATGTACTTTTTATTCACCGGAGCAATGTCTCTTTTAGAACGTCCAATATCGGTATATTGCAAAATAACTTTTTGCAAATCATCATGAGTTATGGGATAAAATTGTGTTATCAATCGACCTAAACAACAAATACCTCCTGAATTGACTGGTAACCATTTGTAAGCATATTTTCCACATACTGTATGTAATAGAGATCATTTGGCAAAAGAAAATGAACATCAAATCCTAAAACCATAGTAGCAACTAACATTCCCAGGTGACATGTTTGTTATATCTCCTGTAGTCCTAGTATTTTCCTCACTGTTTAAATGGCCGTCCTAACCATCCTAACCATCTACCTTATTGCCTTTCTCTGTCTCATTATCCTCTGTATTCCTGGGTTTCCTCACAGGAAATGTATAATCAAATGATTCATTATAAAAATCGATGGTACATGTTAAACAATCAGGTTTCAGAAGACCTTCCTTAAAGAATTTTTCACATTGAGGAACATAGCGTTTGTGCATAGTAATGATCTTATTGCAGTAACTTGTCTCAACCTTTCCTAGCTGCATTGGGTGTTTTGGTCTAGGAATAGTATACAATCCTGCAGTTGTCCAAATCTGAGGTGTAACTTGTTGCAATTCATAAATTGTTTTATTGAAACAAAATGGAAGGCGTTCACTTACATGTGGAGCTAATGTAATCACTGGAGGTTTTGTCAAATCAGTAACCTTTTGACCGCTCCTTTTAGCAAAACAATTCTCACAAGTTTCTATGGTATGTATCTTAGTAATTTCAGTGTTAAAAGCTGGTACCAGTGTCAGTGGCATATCTTGACTTAACAATGGAGTTCTGGTGCACATCCAACAATTAGAAACATTTAATACTTTACCCAACAATGCATGATATTGTTGAATGGGATATTCCTCTGAATAATAACCAATATTGTCCATACACCACATGTGTCTTTCCTCTGGTGATTTAGTACAGCAGTCACAAATACATTTTTCAATGGGTGGTAACTCTGTCTCCTTACACCAGTAATTTAGCTTCCTTGTTTCCTGCTTGGAAAAGAGGAAGGAGAGGACTTCTTAAATTAAACCCCATCATCCAATTTACTGGATGTGTAGTAACCAAACCATGAACCCTTGCTCGCCCTCTCTCCAGCAAAACTCTGTCCCACTACTGAAATAACTAGGAAGAAACCCAACACGCCGTCCACAATATTAAAAGTTCTCTTTTGTATCAGTCCATAGGCTTCCAGTCTATGGTAAGCAACAATTCCATCTTGCTTGAAGAGTTCTCTCAATATCGGCACTTGAGTCTGAGGGCCTCATTCAGAGGCGGTCGGAGGATGCAAGCGGTCGCTCAGAAACTGGGTGGCCACTTGCATCCTGACCGCCCGCCTCTGTTGCGGTTGTTAGGCAGTGGGTTAACACCCACAGCTCTAATGACTGCTCGGGTGATGGTCACAATGGTCAGAGACCATCGTGACCATCGGGGCTCACGACGAGACCCTCGGGTAGGGTCTCACTAGTCGTAAGCCCCGGAGAGCTTCTGGCTCTGTCAGAGCCAGAAGCTCTCCACTGACATCACTAGTGATGTCAGTGGGGCCGCCCCCAAACAGCAGGCGTTCCCATGGGAACGCCTCCGTTTGGGCTGCCACCACCCGGCCCGCCTTCCAAACGGGGCGAGCCTTCAATCAACATCGACAGCTCGCCCTCTTTGGAAAGAGACTCGCTACGACCAGCGCTGTTGGTCGTTGCGGGTCACACGCATGCGCACGAGGGGGCCGGCTCCCTCGTGCGCATGCGCACTGGCAAAACATTGAGGCGGCCGTGCGGTCGTAGACCGTACGGCCGCCTCTGAATAAGGTCCTGAGTCTTTTGGTAGTTTTAAGCTTGGATCTCTGACCTTTCCGCAGTGAGAGCCATGAATCCAGGTGTCCTTCTCAGCAACCTTTACAGCTGTGTCTGTTGTCAGCAGTAATTGCCAAAGACCATCCCATCGATCTGTAAGGGAACCAGAACATAAAAAACTTAACATAACATACAGTAGTCATTTTTAAATCAGTCTTTGGGTTAGTAATGTATCGTGGTTGCAGTCCAAAAAGTAACTCATATGGAAAGAAATTGAGCGGGGGTTTTGGTGTGGTTCATATGATATGATGCACCAAACGTAGGGCTTCGGGCCACGCCATTCCTGTCTCTTTTGTAAGTTTGGCTAGCCTATTTTTAATAACCCCATTCTGTCTCTTAACTTTTGCTAATGCTTTTGGATAATACGGTGTATGCAATTTTGATTCTATTCCCATCATTTCACACATTTTCTGAAACACTTTTCCTGGAAAATGAGTTCCCCTGTCACTTTGAATAACATGAGGTAAACAATATCTACATACAAAGTCTTGCAAATGTTTCTTAGCAGCAAATTGCGCAGTATCGGTGGCCGTAGACCATCCTTCAATCCATCCACTGAACATACAAACACAAACCTCAATCTACTTGAATCCTCTGGACTTAGGTAATTGAATAAAATCAATTTGCAATCTCTGAAAAGGGCCTGAGAATTTGGTAAATGCTTTAATTTTGTAGGCACAGTTTTCCCCACATGTTTTTCAGGCAAATTACACAACCTTGACATTTGGCTCTAGCCACTGACAAGAAACCTGGAGCACACCAATAAGATTGCACAATGCGATTTATATGATCTGCTCCCAAATGTACCTGCCCATGAGCACCTTCTGCAAGGGCTGGTAGTAACACCTTTGGTGCAACTGGTCTTCCTTCTGCATCTACCCAAACACCATCTTCCCCTTTGTTGTAATTTCTTAGCTTCCAAGTATTAACCTCATTGTGAGAAGTATTTTCTTGACATTGTTTCAATTGATCAAATGTAATTTCCTTAAACAACATCAATTTAGCATTTACCACTGGCTTCTCACTTGTATTCAACCTAGCTGCTTCTCTTGTTGCTGTGTCAGCTAATCTATTTCCCATGGAAATTATGTCAGTCTGTTTAGTATGTGCCTGACACTTAATCACTGCGACATCTTTTGGTAACTGTATTGCTTCAATCAGCTCTTTGACTGTATGTGTATGTGCAGTTGGGGTTCCTGAAGCTGTGAGATAACCCCTATGCTTCCAAATAGCACAAAAATCCTAAACAACCTCAAACCCATATCTGGAGTCAGTACAGATGTTAACTCTTTTACCTTCAGCTAACTGACATGCTCTTATTAATGCTGTAAGTTCTGCCACCTGTGCTGAATGTGGTGGACCCAATCCACCACATTCCACCTGTTCAAAATACTTTTAATTCAGGAATGAATTCTCCCAGGTGTACTGCTTCACCAAGTAATTGATCCAGCACGGATATTCTTAAGAATAAGTACTCTATTAATTCATTAAATAAATCTTACTGAGAGTATAAATGCATCTCTCAGGGTTAGTGCGCAAGTAATAAAAAGGAATACAAATCACAGATCTTTTATACACTTGTCATTTCAATTACAAAGCCATTGCACATTATCACACTGTAATGATTCCAGAAGGGAATCAACGCCAATGACTGTAGAGCGGAGGATTAGGTAAGGAGATAGGTTTGGGGTACCCCTTGTGGACTGGTGATGATAACAACTGTAAGTAATAGGACAGTCCAGCTACAGGCTTGAGGGCTAGAGTAGTTGGCTAGTGGTGGACATTTTTCCTTGAGGGCTGGAGAGGTGATGCAACCTTGAGGACTAGCAAGTCTTAGGGAGAAGCAGTTGGAAGCGGCTTTGGCCATGGCGAGAAGTAGCCTCTGGGCTGAATAGGATGCAGCTTTGGCTGTGTAGCAGTCTTGAGGGCTGGTAGATGCTGGTGTTGATGCACTAAATTGTGCACTAAGGATGCTGAAGTGTGGCCTATGTCACCAGGTTGACACAGGTGTTGGTGTACTGGATTGCGCACTTAGGATGCTGCGGTGCGACCTATGTCGCTGGGTTGACACAGGCATTGGTGCACTGGATTGTGCACTTAGGATGCTGGGGTGCGGCCTATCTCACCAGGTTGACACAGGTGTTGGTGCACTAGATTGCACAATCAGGACTGTGGGTGCTCTGTGTGCCGCTGAGATGACACAAGTGGCTGGGAGCAGGAATGCACTCCGTGCCGCCTAGATGACACAAGCGGCAAATAGCAGATGTTATGCGGACTGTGCCACCTGGATGGTACAAATGGCAGACAAGAAAACAGGAGAACTGGAACTCGACTGATCAAACAGGAGACTGGCCACAACCAGAAACACATGGGAATTGCTATCACTGGCATGGACTGAAGGACTGGCTGCAATTTACCAGATACAGGGTCCAATCAGAGCAAGCCCTGTAAGTCGCTCTAATGACAGACTCCTGCACCTGGTCTTTGCACACAGACAAGATAATCAATTAGGGTACAGCTGACACTACACAGAGACAAATAGTATTACTGAACACATGAGATCAGCACACAAACAAACATGAATTGATGCAGTGTCCCAGCAACAACCAAGACTGGGAATTGCAACCAAAATGATCTGCTAGCCGCAGATCCCAACAGTACCCCCCCTTGATGATGGGTTAAGGAACCCCTAGACCCTGGTTTGTCTGTAAAGTTCTCAAAGAATCTTCTCTGTAATGCAGGAGCATGTAAAGATCTTTCCGGAATCCAGGAGCACTGTTCTGGTCCAAACCCCTTCCAGTGGACCAGGAATTGAAGGCCTTCTCGTGAGAGTCTGGAACCCAGAATTTTTTCCACCACAAACTCTTAGTGTCCTTGGATCAGGACAGGTGAGAATCTTTCTGGCCATCTAGAGCTGTACCTGAGGGATGAAGACACCAGCTTGAGCAGAGAGCAGTGAAAGGTGTTATTGATTCTGAGGTTAATAGGAA